>JABJVR010000035.1:2839959-2868418 GCA_025773905.1 Chitala chitala
TTCCTGCAGAGCTCTACACGGACTGGTGGCTGGGAAACAGTGGTTTGCTGCGGTCCCTTCCTGCAGAGCTCTACACGTTCCCGCGCGGCACTCGCCCTTTGTTTCCCTTACAGCACTCGTTTTTTGCCCTTGAGCAGCACTGAACAGGTCGACGCTCTCGGTCCCCGACACACTGAAGAGGCTGCAGTGGCTTCCTGCTGGGTGACCACATGACTCCACTGCTCCCCCTCACTTCCTAGAAATAAACACAGCCTACTTAAAAATGCCACCTGTCATTTGTTTCAAAGCTTAATTTGAAACATAAATTATTTAGCTATAACATTAGAACGTTCAGCTTGTGTGTCATGTCTCTAAAAATGTCCCGCTGTGAAAGTGATTGTTTCTTATTAGCAGTGTTGATTTTTGACAGTACAGTTCGTTCAGTGATGGGAATGGTGTCACTGCCCCCCCTCGTTTCTTTGAGGTAACGTTTAGGACAAACTTTTTTTAAACCTCTGCACAGTTCTCTGCTCAGATGATAATGTGTTGCCACATCCGCCATATCAACAGATAAAGGGTGAAATCATTTTGTTCAACTTCCACTTCTGTGCTGAATACCTGCTTCAATAAAGTTTTTTTGTCTGTTTCTAACAACGTGCCTCCTTCCTCGTATGATTTTTTCTTAAAACTGTTGTTTGCAGACTTTCTGTATAAAAATGACTGTAAGGACATGTGGTGTTCACGATTGTTTTTTGTTTTCAGATGTATGTACAAGCTCTCTTTGCATATTTCATAAATACCTGTTTTCTTATTTGTGCAAACATTCAACATTTCATGTGTGCAACAAAAGTTAGAGCTCTATCTAGGCAGCATAATGAAAGCCTCTGGACTCTATCCCAGTTAAAGCAGATAGACTTTAGAAGGGCTGGCCATTCAACCAATGCCAGGCAAATCAGAATTACCAGTTTAGCTAAACCACTTGTCATTTGACTGCAGAGCACTAACAGTAAACCCAAACTTGTACAGGTAGAACGTAGTGCAAAGGATTGGATTTGACTCTGCAGCCTTAGAGATGTATGTGGTAGGGAACAGCATTACTCCTAAACCAATCTGCTGTTCCCCACAGCTCCAGTAAGAAATAAAATTCACTAGTTTATAAACACGTTGGTTTACCTGCCATTGAGTTGAGAACATTACATGCACAAGTTTCATGGCAGGCATTTATGAAAACAGTGATTCTTTCCCCTGACCAGCAGACAGCATCCCCTTCTTTCCCATGATCCTCCTCTTCTACTGCATTGCAGTTGGTACTGGTCCAGCTGAACTCGCCTAGCATTTAATCATTTCAGCCTACAGTTCCTCTTTGCTGAAGTGCTAGCCTTTCACTGCGTATCACTTCCTGCTCATTGCCACAATACATTGTTTCAAATTCGCCAACTGAATGAAAGAGGAAAATGTCAAGACTTTTGAAAACCCCCAAATGCCTGAATGCAACCAAGACCTTTCTGTGTCTTTATTACACCAAGAAAAGTGGTGGCTTTTTAAAAAATTTTATTAATGGGTCATTAAAGCTTAAATAGGAAGATTATTTCGGCTTTTGTGTGTACACATTTGGGCCAGGTCCAACGGGGTTTTATCTTCAGAAAGATGCCTATCTGCATAGACTGGATCATAATTAAAGTAATTACTGCCAGTATCAGCCGTTCGCATGGTTTTGTGTGATGCGGTTTCAAGCGGCAAACCAGAAGGCCCAGTTCTGCTTCAGTGCAGTACCACTTATTTTCAGCTCTCCCTTCAGACAGTTTCAGTTCAGTGTGTTGTGTGTAGAGTCCAAAACACCTTCTGTGCCCTCCTGAGCAGGCTGCTACTTCTCTTGCCTGTTACATTTCCATGAAGGCAAAATAAGAAAAGTCTCCATTTTGGTGCTGGAGCCCGTATAGCGCCAGTCACACACCGCACAACAAGAGCGTGTTTGGCAAGTGCTGATGAACAGGGAGTCTCTGATGTTGGTATGTTCCTGATGATTGACAGCAGCAGGTGCAGTCTCTGTGGCTTGTATTTTGTCATGTGACAGAGTTGAGGGCCTGCTAAGAGCAAACAATTGAGTAATAATATGGTGGGGTTTTAGTTTTTCTCACTTTGTTTTTGTGTTGCACCCTGTACACAGCAGAACACATAGAAAGCACACATGGTTAAACATAGAACATTAATGCACTGCTACAACAGTTATTAGTCATTCAAATATAAATATGGCTTTCACCAAAGTTCTCCAAGTTTGTCCTGAGCATTTGGATACACGACAGCCTCTCTGGAAAAGTTTCTGACGCTCCTGTCATTTCTCCCCCCCCAACCCCCTCGCAATGAATAAACAAAACTCCCCCTAAAAAGACAGAGGGAAAAATGAAAGGAGGAAGTTGGGGGGGGGGGGGGGCTGAATAAGAAAAGCGAGGGAAGGTGGTGAGCTGGATGCAGCACAGGGATGGGTGGCCCCCTGCTGTCATGGTCTCAAGCTGAGCCTGTGGCCCCCAGCTGCCCTGTTCCCCAATGTGCCATCCATCAGCTGCTGGGAAATGACTGTCACTGTCTCACTCGCTGTCTCTCACACACACACACACACACAAGTGAGGGGGTGCACTAAGCTTAAAATCCAAGCTGCTACAATAAAATTGTATAAATAACAATCATTAGTACTTGTGGAAAGGGTGTTCCAAATTGAGCAATGGTACATGTCTCACATTAAACGTTCAGTGTTTAAAGGATTTATTTATTTATGACATGTTCAAACAGCTGTAATGTGGCGTATATTTATTTTTGACCTGAATTTGCCTTTAAATGCTCAATTTAAGACAGAAACACTGAGGGAAAAAAAGTAGCTCTTCAATGGATGTCTCTAGAGGGAAGCCTTGAAAACGATCTCGCAAACATTTATTTTCATGCCGCACAGCGGAGGGATTTTGCATTAATGGGAAAGAGAAAAAATACATTGGTGGTATCGACATCCTAAAGCGCTAACAAAATTTAGTATTAAACCTGGAAGGTTTAGCACATAATGGGTTGACAAATGGGACCCAAACATTACGTTATAGGCTTTCTTATGGTGCAAAGTTAAACAAAATCACGACGACATGCAAGGCAGCCCAGCGGCGCAGGAGTTTCGGAGTACCTACGTTTTGTTTGGTGGAGCTGGATATGGAAGTTTCAGTAATAAGGAGATTGTGTGGAGACAGCAGTAAGCGGGTTATGGAAATGAGATTACTGCGTTGCCTGCTGTGGAACGTAATCATGTCAAGATCAGAAGGCTCCTTCAGGAAGCAGGTTTGCGCCTTCGCCAGGTGGGCTGGGTGATCGGCGCTGATTAAATTGTTTCTTGATGCTCGTGTTCGATTGACAGTTCAGCATCGATGGCACTTGATGAATCTGCCTGCCTTCATAAAGTCTTCGCTTCAACAGATTCGCTTTTGTTTATTAATGCATAGTTGAAGAATGAGATGTTTATGTAGCGTTGTTTACACTATTGGTTTGTATTTATTGCTTTGAAAGTAAAACTGAACAGGCTGAAAGAATTAATGTTTCAGGTTAAATTTGAAGAGCTGTCATCACAGAGATGATCCACACCTTCGTTTCATGTGCACGGGTCACTTAAGCGTGGACCGGTATTACTTTTTTTTTTCTTTTTACTTCTTGTGTAATTAAGTCTGATTTTGCCTCTGCGGACAAAACACGTGTTTCCAGTTGCTTCACTGCGGCTCTTAGATCAGTAGTTCCTCATGGTTATCTGGTTATAATCACATGACCACTAAAACTGACGTTTAGCATGTGTGCGCAGTTTGGAACGCGGTGCTTGAAACCAACGCTAAAGTGGATTTCCGTATAGAAAGTAACAGTTTAAATATCTGTTTTTTAAAAAGTTCAAGTCTGTGAAATTCAGCCACCTCACACACACAAACACACAAACAAAAGTAAAGTGTAATCAGATTCAGAAGTATTTAAAGATGTCTGTCTCGCCAAGATGAGAAAAGTCCATAGAAACTGATCTTAGTCCTTCGATAAACTGAATAGTTTCTGCCTTTAATCTTTAAAAACCCCAAATAGTACCATTATCTCCATTTAGTGCTGCCTTGACCAAAATTAAGGAGCTTCTTTGAACTAATAAGTGGAAACAAATGGGCTCTGAGATAAGGATCCCCTTGGAGGCCTGAACATTAAAATGGACATTCTTAGAACCCCCAATCATTGAACATGTGTGCACACAGGCACATGCACGCACGCACACACACACAGCATGGCTTTTACACTTTAGTAAGTACTCTTGGTCGCCAACTAATTAACATGTCTTCAGCTGATGTTCAGTTGGTGCTGTGAGCAATTGAACTTCTCAGCAACTCAAGGCTTTAACAGATTAGTTTTTAAATGAGAGGAATAAACTGGAAAGAGATCTTTCAAAGCAATTCCTTGAAAGGACTGTCATCTGTTATTTTTATGGGTCAAGGTCTTGAAATCCATAGGGTATTAATGGAACGTTTTTAAAAAGTTTTCATTTGACTACTATGACGCATCAGCAGCTTGAAGAATTAGGGACACTTATTTCGTAACTGACATCACAGATGTTCACAGGCAATTATTGCGGCTGAAGGTCACATGAACATACATTTGTTCTTAGGAGATTATGAAGACATTTTCACATATGATGAACTTACTTAGAATTCAATTAAATTAACTCTCTCATTCAACTGGAAGATTTGAAGTTGCTGTGATGAAAAGAGAGAGTGGGAGCCCAAATTTCCTTCAGCCCATTGATTCACAATAAGTGCAGAGGGACCTAGTGTTACGGCTTCAAGTGGACGTGAAGTTTGTGTTTGTTGTCCATGTAGCACGGGGTGTTCTGCACCTGTTTGCTAAAGTGCAGCGTATGTCAGGTGCTGGCACCAGGAGATGACTAGTCTCTTCTGAACCAGGAACATGGAAGACAGCAGTGCTGATGTTCAGGAAAGTGGCCACCAAAGGTGTCACACAGCAAGTGTTTATTGCATAAATAAAAGAGTCGTGCTGTGGTCTTAAATCAGAAAACTGCAGCTGCAAAACGAAAGAGCAAAGGGAATTCGACATTAGGAATACGTTGGAGGGGAAATTGCACATCCCTTTGGTCATAATTTTACCTTGTAGTCCCTGTACAAGGACTCAACAGAAAATACATATTTTGTTCTTGTATGGACAGGAAACAAAATTTTTTTTCCCTTATGATGCATGTGGAGATAGCAGTTACAATTGCTGTTACAATTACAATTTAAACTTGAGCATTTTAATATCATTAAGACTGCTTTGTGCCTTTTAAAACTTCCTTTGGTTCCTGGAAAATTGACTATTATGAGGATTACAAACCTGTAATGAATTAGAGAAAAATTTTCAGTAAAACATACATTTTTATAATATGTATATACTGACTTTTATATTACATACAAAAGATATTGTAAAGGACATTAATGTATTACAGTTTTTGCAAGGCGGTCTCCTTAAAGCTTAACACTGAAATAACATATGGCCTGGTAGGTGTTATTATGTGTAAGGTGAGAGGTTCTGTGACTGTAGTTCCATAGAGGAGCCCCCCTACCCTTTCCCGGTATGCCTTCACCCTTTCCCCTCAGGCCCACCAGGAGGATGCCATGTGATCTTTTTAAATGTCAGAAGGGAGATCCACCACAGCTGGGCCCTAGGAGAACACACATGTAGCAGTAGCCTTGTTCTGACGTCACTCAGAGTCAGAGCCCGTAGGCATGTTCACACTGCTTATGCTCTATACCATGCTTGTGCACACTCGCTCCCTTTGTGCTCTATACCACGCTCGTTCCCCTTATGGTCTATACCACACTCCTGCACGCTCACTCCCCTTGTGCTCTACACCACACTTATGCACGCTCGCTCCCCTTGTGCTTTATACCACGCTCCTGCACGCTCACTCCCCTTGTGCTCTACATGATGCTTGTGTACACTCATTCCTGTTACACTCTGTACCAGGGTCGTGCATGCTCGTTTCCTTTAGGCTCTACACCACACTTGTGCTCGTTCACTACCTTTCTGCTCTGTGCCACACTCCTGCATGTTCACTTCCTTTCTGCCTTATACCTCACTTGTTCTCTACCTTTCTGCTATACCACACTCATACAAACTCTCTCCACTGTTACTTTCCACTTTTTCTGACCATGTTCCTCTCATTCCAGCCAGGGAGTAAAGCTGTAACTCATGGCCCTACAGTAAGTATAGATGTAGAAGATGGCCAAGGTTAGTGAGGTGGAGAAAGCTTTAGGGTCATGTTGTTTGTACCTCAGTTCAAGCTGTAGTGAGGCAGTGAGATCTGTAAGCCATGTCTAACATATGTGCTCATACATGCTGTCATGCCAACAGCACAGGTCCTCACAACTGTCCACACCTTCTCATATCCTGAAAGCACAGAAAGGAGGCTCCTCTAATTCTGCGTCCACAAAAGAAAAGTCACTGCCATGATCTTACTGGGCTTTAAATCAAGGGTATCTTTATGTATTTATTTACTTAGTTTTCCCTGCAACTTCTGTGAGGCTCACGGGCCCTGAGAAAAGGTGCACTGAAGCGTTTCCTTGCAGTGAGGATCTAATAAATCGGAGCAGGGGGGCAGGGAGGGCACGAAAAGGCGAGAGAAAATGAGCATCAAAGGCCCTGCAGACCCAGCAGGACACGCATGCTGTGAACTCACAACCCGGGACGCGCAGCAGGCTCTCCAGCCGAGCCCTCTTTCGGAGCCACGCTCAGCAGTAATTAAAACCTTCGTTCCCACTGCTCTGGCATCTCATTAGTCCACAGAGCCCTCCTCTCTTTTCACCTCCCCTCCCTAACACACACTTTTATTGTCTCAATACGCTGCCACTCTAGATCAACAAAGGAAACCCAAACCAAAGTAATTCTGTAGCATCTTTAGGCCAATTAAAATATTTAGTGTTCAGCAGGAGAGGTTACACAAGTTACACTGCCCTCTCGACTGTCCCTGGCAACAATGACAGAAAAGATTTAAAATAAAATAATTTTAGATTTATCAGACGCTTTTATACAAGACAACTTACAACATTTCACATACCTGTTACAACAAACTAGTGCTAATTGTCTTGCTCAAGGATGCACCTGGTGGCTGGGTTGGGATTTGAACGGGGAGACCTCTGCATCCTAGCCTGATATTTTACCCATTGAGCCACCAGGCCACTTTAAAGAATTAAAAAAAATATATTTCAAAAAACAGTTAACAGAAGGTACATGATTCAGGTTTAAAGACAAAGATAAAGCCACACAACAACAGAGGAGAGGAACCAAAAACTCCTCAAGGTGGAGAAAAAAAACCTCTGGGGGCCCAAGGTTGACTGGCTGCCCCCAGAAAACAAAGGAGCCAAGGCGTCAGACGTGTTCCGTGATCCCCTGCACACTCGACCTCGTTCTGTTAATGCAGCTCTGACATTCTGTGCCTTTACAAGTCAAAATGACAGTGTCAGTCATAGAGGCTTTTCGGCTGCAAAAACAGCATAGCTTTCCATGCAAAATGGCGTATTAGAGGGGCGCTGGAAATCACGGCCCCATTGTCGTTGACAGAAAACCTCAAAGAAGCAGCTCTTTGAATTCAGTGTGCTGGACTTCAGAGGCTTAGCTTCAAAATATCATTTACCATGCTGTTACTTCCTGAACGCTTCAGAAATATGGTAGGCGCGTTTGAACAAACTGTGTAAGATGAAAGGGCAAAACTGAAGCAATCGACTCGCATTTGGCTGTTGGTACAAACCACGTGGTATTTTGTTTCAACGGGCGTGACACAGCGCAGCCAACAGCTATGGAGGCCTGCTCTGACGTCTGGCGGTCCTGACGCTGAGGTTAGATTTAACCTTTTGGGGTGTTTGTTAGAAAGTTGTGGGGCCTGACGAGTCTGGCTTGGGAGTAAAGAGTTTGAAGTTTCCACGTGGAAGGTACAAGAAAGCACAGTGACAGGATTCAGAATGAGACACCCCTTTGCACCAACATAAAACTCCAAATAGTCTGGTTACACTACAGTTCAGCTGCACGCAGAGCTATGATGAAACCTTAATCCACTGCATGTTATTAACCTACTTGACACCACTGCCAAGCTGTCTGGCTGCCTTCAGATGACAACCAAAAAGGGGGGGGAGGTTGTGTGGGAAGCTTTCAGACTGTCAGCAGCAGGAGAGCGTTACCACATGAGCTTCAAGTTATATGTTTGGGTCGGGACGACAAACAATGAAAGGGCGGTACCAGGAAGCTAAGAAAAAAATCAAATGGCATGTTGTTAGAATAAAGAAATGCGCACTTTTCTCTTAGTTTTTGTCATCTGTCACTGGGAAATCTTGCAAGTTTGTGTGTGTGTGTGTGTGTGTGTGTGTGTTTGTAATGTGATGCTCATTGTCAGTCAGCTTTCAGACATGGGAGAGACAGATTTCCACCACAGCCTGTCATGCCACGTCACTGCTCTGAGCCGTTTCTCTCTGCTTTGGATCAGGTGAGGGGAACAGCCGACCCGAAGGCTTCCTGTTTTACAACAGGACATGGAAGCTGAGCAGGAGAGACGCGGGTGGACTCGCTCAAAAAATACCTCCCTTACGGATGTACTTAAATGAAATTGTATTCAGATTTTATAAATTATATATATATATATATATATATATATGAGATTATATATAAGATTATATATAAACACAGGCCAAAATTTGGATATATAGAGTCAGAGAGAATTTTTCCTTTATTTCACAAATTTCTATGCATTTTAGAATAGCAGTCAAGGCAATAATGAGGATTTATGCAGTGAGCTAAAAAAAGTTAACAATAAAAAACGTTTTATATTTTAGATTCGTTAAAATAGCCACCCTTTGCCTTGATTACAGCTTTGCAAACTCTTGGCATTCTCTCAACAACCTTCATTAAATGTTCACCTGGGATGCTATTTCAGTAGGAGTTGTGAATGAGTTCCCACATATGCTCAGCACTCATTCCCTGTTAAGAGGTGTTTCATGAAGTGTCTCACTTTTTTGATGTGTTCATGTGCATGTATTGTGTTTATACCTACTAATATAATATGCCATGACAATATGTTTACAGTTCACTTGTATACATTATTTAGCAATGGATTATATAAAAATAATTTTAATTCTTAACTGGAGATCTTCCTATAAAGGCTGCCTGTAGAGGTTCTAATATGATTAATGATGCTGTTCAGCCCTTTTTTTCTTTCAGTAGGAGTCATGAGGTCACTGACGTCTTTGAGTACGCTGAAATTTCACAAGAGACAGTTGATTCTATTCAGGTGTTTGTTAAAAACATAACCTAATGAGTTCTTTGTTCTCATAATTAATGTCTAATTCTATTGAGCCATTGGCTTGCTAGTGAAACCATGCTCTAGGAATCTTCCTCTTTTATTAGTTAATCTATTCGGTTTTCTGTGTGTTGGGCTCTGTCTCCTGGGCCAGCACACACACACACACAGAGAGAGAGCTATTAACTAATGGGGTCACATCTGAATGGACGCCTTACCCACAATGTTATTTAAAGGTTAAGAGTACAAAAGGGACCCACCGGTTGTGTCATCATATACTACTCTGCATCCTGCAGAAACATAAGGCAACACTGCATGCTTGCTACCTGCCTACTTTTCTGGCTCCGCAACAAAGAAGGAGTTTGATCTGGCTCCTATCTGACCTGCGCAGGTGCGACCAGATTAAGCGCTTCCCTACTGCTTCTATCACTAAAACTAAAGCTGGCATTTCAGTGCTTTCTTTTTCTGGCAGTAACAAGCGCGGCGTTTGCCTACCAGTAGCGTGGCTTATTTGATTTACATTTTTAATGACAGAGTGTGGCAGAAGTTCAAAAGGAAAAGATGGTAGAGCGTCCAACTGCCTCCAGACTCCTCTCACAGGCAAAAGAAAAAATTTGCCCGTTTCAAGATTGAGCAGCTACATGTCAAGCATAAACACGGTGGGCACACCCCCCCCCCCCCCACATACACACACACAAAAGCAATAAAGGGGTCCCTGGCTGTAAGGAGATGAAAGATGATGAGCTGCGTGGTGCGTAGAGAAGAACCGAAAGCCGCGAAGCCACGCCCACACACAGCTCGCGCCTGAGACTGGGCTTTCCGAAACGCTGCGAGCGGAATTCTCCGGTCTGCATTTCACATGTTTTGTATTTCCTTCCATTATCATTTTCTTTTTCACAAGCAGTGTTCCATTTTCCTAAAATCTTGTTGTCCCAGCCGCGGATTTCCTTGCCCCCGTTATGAGTCAAAGCGAGTCGCGGCTGAGGCGCGCGCTGGTAACCAGCCAAACGGTGTTAACTGACTCTCCCTCTCTCTTCTCCTTCTTCAAGAAGGCTTTGATGTTAGCAGGGGGCCTTACGCTCTCGCAGCGATGGTAACGAACGATACTTTAAGCGATTCTTTTTTATCCAGCTAGCTTAATGAAAGATTAATGGGTTTGATATTTTTCCTTGTTTATGTTTTATTTAAAAAGTAAGCCGTGGTCCTTGGAACCTGTTAAAAGCTGCTCTGTAATGATTTTACGGATCAGTGGAGCCATGTTTTCTCCTTGGCCGTGAAGAAAAAAAAAAAACATGCCGATTGTCTTCTTCACAGCTGCACAGATTGTACAAAAGCTGTTTTGTCTTGAGTGCAGCATGCTGGCAGAGTCTCCCCAGCCTGTTTACCTCACACAGGGTGGATCCGTTGCATATGAGAGCCATTAGTCATGAGCAACAACTGAACAATTTTAACAATGAGAGGTATATAAGCAGACTGGCAAAACGTAAAAAATATATAGTGTAAATTGTGTGTAGGTTAATAAAACTGAAAACGAGTTTCCTGACTAGCCACAGGTGTATGCCGTGATGTTCGCCTTTTAAACTGGCTTTCCTAAAGCGGTAGTGGTTTCCCTATAATTCTGCTATGGTATTTGTTCAGAGTACTACTTTAACTGTGCGGCATGCTGTTGAATCTTGTCAAAGATTTGCATTTCCTGCCAATGCTAACCATCCTGTAGAACCCAGCGAGAGGACTGGTAGTATGGTGAGGAAGTCAGTGGGTCAGCACAGCTGCATGACGAGTTGAGAAAGCGAAAGGTCTGGCACCAACCTACGCTCTGTAAAGGGAGAGTTTTGGCAGTGACCCTCGAATGTGTAAAGAAAGCTGGCGGTTTGGCATAAAAAGTTTGCAGTGGTTTGGGAGGACATGTATAAACCTTGTACAGTACTTTGTAGGAGCTTTTTCAGTTGTACAGACAAGTAAAGGACTTTAATATACAACATCTAAGCAAATACACTGTTGGTGAATGCCAGAAATAAGTTTAATTAACTGTAAACAGGATCATCTGTGGAGTTTCAACATAAGATCTCCTTTCCTCACTTCTTTTTACTTTGCTAAATTATTATCTTTTAATTTTAACCCCTTACTCCCAGTTTTGTCCTCAAAACTAACAGAGGAAACACTTATGTCGTTTGCTGTGTTTACAGCACATCAATCATGTACCACGAGTGTGTGATGCAGATAAGACAGAACTAGGTCCTGACTTTCCAGTTACACAGTGGCATTATTGCACGATTCCATAAACATTATCCCTCCCCATTAGCTCTACCTCCAGCCCCCTCACACCCACCTGCCCAGTCAGCATTTTCATTCACAGTGGGTGAGCAAAGGACTAGCATTCTGTGCTGATGGCTTGACCCCAGATGTTTACACAAGCATCTGGCTGCAGATAGGTGCTCCTGGTAAACATCCACTCACAGGACTCTGAGTCACTCTCAGGATCCATAACGTAATGACTCTGTCCACTGTTAGCTGCCAACATCCACTGTGAGACCCCTAGCAGTGGAAAGGGTGGTGGCACTGTTATGATAAACGTTAAACATAGACAAAACATGTCTGTTTTATTGAGGGGAAAATGGGCATCTCTGGCATCTCTGTGCCCTTTGCAGAGTCATGAGAGGGGGAAGGTCTTGGCTTGTACAAGCCATGGATGCCAATGAGTTGGCAAACCAGAGTTCACAAACTCCGTCCTGTTCGTACTATGCCTGTAAAAAGTGCTGACAAGACCTGTCATTGGGATTCAAGGTTACAAATGCCTTAGGGGAGCAGGTAAAAGGAGAGAAAGAACAACAAAGTAGAATGGATGTGTTATTCAGAAAGATTAAATGTTTAACAATTTTGCATTTTGGAAACTAATATTGCTGTCTTATTTAAGCAAGCTTGCGCAATGATTCTGAGAAACTAGCATTTTGCTTTGAAATGAAAAAGATCATAGAGCTCTTAATGAGAACCTCATCTATATGCCAAATATAAAATTTGAGTGAAGTGGTAGATTAGGAGAGGGCGGGGGGCAAGTTTCCGTGTGTACAAGAGACAGCTACTGAACCACGGAGTAAGAGACCGAAAGAGCGGTATAATCGTGTGTGTGTGATTCTTACACCTTGAAGGAGGAACTAAACCGGTGTGAGGCAGGCTGAGGCAAGACGCCTACCTCATTGCTCTGTACCGTCACATTACTGGTCCCAGTAACCTGATTTGAAAGTGGGACAAATGATAATGATGAGATCATCTCGTGGTGTTTCAGCGATTGTGATGTCACCGTCACACCTATCATCTCCTCCTTTTCTCCAGATTTTCTGATGGCAACAGAAGCAGGAGACTAGAGTAATGTACACACTAAACCCAGCTGCCGAGCTGACGAGGGCTAAACAGACTCTGTTCACTGTGCAGACCTGGACTGCTGGCCACACTTGACAGAGGTTTGTAAAGGCACTCCCTGCTAGCCTGTTAGCCACCCTGTGGCAGCCAGTTTCTGTATCACTTGAATGATGTCACAGTCACACTGTCGGTGTCAATCTCTCTCTTGCTAGCACTTATTTAGTGACAGTAATGTTTTATAAATAACAGTGTTGTTGTTGGCATTCCTTTGTTGACTGCAATGATACTCTGAGTACGAGACTTTCACTGTCACTATCCATGCTACCTTATCAGATGTAAATATCGTTAGGATTTCTTTATCTGCCTGCCTGTATGCCACTTAACTGGTAATGGTACAGTATATAAAAATGAGCTGATGCTCAGAGTGAAACTGGCACACTGTGGTACAGATATATAAAGAGCGATGTTAAGACACAGTTATATGGACTTGCTTTGGATGCTTAAATAAGGTCATAACTGATTGGAATGGCAGGTGCTTTTATTGATCATTACCTGCCAGTGGGATGCAACTACTGATTTGTTTCATAATCAAGTATTCTACTGATTATTTTTATGAGTAACTGAATACAGGTAGTCACTGACTTATGATGCAGATGCGTTCTGATGACACCATCTGAAAATATCATAAGTCGAGACATGGCCAAAACACCAAAAAACAGAGAAAAAAATACGCTCTCTAACACCAAGACCACTGAACTCTGTTGATCGCTGGCGAGAGTGAGGCATCTCACAAGGCGGGAGACGTGTACATCCTGGCAGCATTCCAATGTATCATACCGCATACACTGCTGTCTTTGCCTGCCGCACAAAGCTTAAAATATTTTTACAAGTTTGTCATATCGCTATCGTCATGGTAAGATCGAAAAATCGTAAGTTGAACCTTCGTAACTCGGGGACCATTTGTATAAGTATTTTGCTCAGGTGTGAAAAAAATCAAAGAATTCATGCAGATCAGGTCTTTCAACAAAGAAAATTGGCTGTCGGATTAAAATGAGGTCAGATACACACCCAAGGCTTAACTTTTTTTTAAATAGTATTAAAACATGCACAAAAACTACTACTCAGACCAAAACCTGTAGCTCATTGCAGGGCTGAGGAGTCAATATGCAAAACCTGTGACTGTGACTCCTCAGTTATAGTACTGCTGAATTATTTCATTTCACATCTGCCTTCATCCTATTTCTGATTTGTTTAGGTCAGCATCGTTAATGAATCAATCAAACTGATTGGCTATCGTGTTCAGGTTTCCAAGATCAAGCCCTTCCAGGTACCTTGTCTCATTGTTGCAGGTTCAGTGCTATAACCATGCACGCTGAGCATTTAGGTTTCCTCGTTGCATTTTCCTGCTGTAGTATAGTCACTGTTCCTAACAGACCACAGTGTTCGGTTTGATCCTTTATCCAGTAGAAGACCAAGGGGACCCAGTGATTTTAGTGCTGTACTTTTGCTCTTTTCCTGCCTGGAACTCTCAAATTAGCACCTTTTTTAAGATGATACTTTGATTCACGCTAGTAGGATGTTTCCATTTACGTAAGTCAGAAGTATAGCTGGTTTCAGAACTGATTTTACAGTCAAATAGCTTCACCTTCAAGCTTGTCTGATTTTTCAGCCAAATGCCTTTTGCCAGTAAAAAGACACTCAGACATTTTAGAACCTCATGGACATTATCAAAGATGCTATTAAATCTGGGAAAGGTTTAGTTCTCGCACTTAACTGTCAGACTTTGCTCTTTCTGAGTCAAACGTTACAAAGAATCCAGAAGCTATTCTTTTTCTGCCCATATATGTGGTTTTAAAATTACATAAATATAAAAGTCTTGATAGCTTTAAATACATATATGAAGAGACCCTTTGTTTGTGTGCCTCACAATCTACAGTTCATATAACATTTAGTGTCTATTTTTACTATGGTACCTACCTTTGTACACATCAATACACAGGCTGAGGATAATCCAGTAGCCAAAATGAGTAATAAGTACTGACATCACTCCTGTGATGGCTTTTTATTGGCTAGTGTGATTTTGTAGACTTGCCACTGCCATTTCTTCCTCAAGTGGATTAATAACAGCAAAGTCAAGTGCTTTGTGGGTGCGTGCTGACCACGCAAGTGGCCCATGTGAACCGGAAATCAGAAAAAAAGACTTCCTCTTCTGGGAAAGCAAGAAATTGAATTGGCTGTTTCGTAACATGACTTCTGTCTTCCACTTCCATTGCGCATGGGTGGGAAAGTGGCGAAGAGGGGGCGTGGCCTGTGTGGACCACCTTTTGCAAGGATTTTGGGGAACATTTTTTTTTTTTGGGGGGGGTGCCTGTCCACAGAATTGTGCAACGGAGCTGTGAAGAAGGCTCTTCTCCCTCCTGCTGGTGAATAGAGGGCGGGGGTTGGGACAAGAGTGCCCGCACGACTGTGACAAAGTGCTGCCCGCCTGGCGAGTTCTCCATGACAACCAGGGTGTGTGTCTTGGGGGGGAAGAGGCTCTACTTTTTTGCCACGCCACACAATGGGGTAAAGCACGGCTGCCTTAACCTCTGTGACATCCCCGTTGTCAGTGGGTCAAATCCCTGAATATCAATGAACTGACTCGACCGCCCCTTCCCTGGCACCCACCCCTCCAAGCCCTGCGGTGTGCATGAGTCACGTGTGAGCCCCTCCTAGTCCCGAGTGACCTTTCCTGACAAGTTCCTTCCACTGACTTCATTCGGCTGAAAGGAGGGTATTTTCTTCAGAGAAAAAAGGACCCTCAATGTGTGCACATCAATCTCCCTTCTCCTGTAATGCTACAGCATCAGTGAGAGCCTCAGAGGATCTGTGCACCCAGCTGTTCGCTGCCCTTCCATCCCATTAAGACCAAAATTCCACTGGCTTGTGATAGACCTCCCTCTTCTCCGTCTTAGTTTTTCTGAACTCGTGTCAATCACATTACCTGTAGAGCTGGTGCCTGGAGTTTCCTCGCTTAGTACCCATGCAGACAGAACCCAACTTAAACATGCATGTTTCGAACCGTTATTTAGCATCAGTTTCAGTAAGTGCAAAGGGTTGGCAGAACTGTGATGAAACAGTCATTTTGCAGGCCTGGACAGTTTTGATTAATCGGTATAGTGTCTTGGTTATTTATGGATCATGTCAAGCACCTCAGCACATTGTGTATCATGAAATCCTTAACGTGACATTACCACCGTCTCTGTAGCTTCAGCTCAGTTTAAGTACTACTCAGTTGACCTAATGGCTAATGGAGTAAATTAAGGCAGCAGTCCAACCTGAACAAAGTCAGGTATAGCGTTAAACTGAGATTCTTTCCTTTCTGAACACTGATTATTTACCAAACAACTATTGCTATCAGTTTCATATAGTTTGAACAATGGGTAAAAAAACAAAACACTGAATTGGTAAGCATTGCAACAGATGATGTATTTGCTAAATGACTAATTGTAAGCTTCTTTTTTCTTTAGGATGACCTTGGGAAGTGTCTGAGGGCATTTGAGGAGCAGCTGATGCTTTTTTGTAAACATCCCTGACGTTTTGCTATTTTCTCATCAGGCAGGGCATGGCTACACCAGAACAGCTGCGGACATTCTGTCCTTGGAGTTGTGGGGAACGGGAGTGAAAGATGTTAATTCACTCTGAACTTACTGTTGACTTTTTGAGTCTTGGCTATCTGTTTGAACTCTGTAAAAGTGCTCCCCTTTGAGTACGGGGTAAGGGCTATCCTTTGAGTGGTGGCTGTCTGCTCTGACTCTGTGTGTAAGTACTCCCCTTTGAGTACTGGGTATTTGCTCTGACTCAAATGTGTAAGGACTCCCTTTTGAGTAGCAGGCCAGTTTTTGCATTATATGGCTGAAACCAGGCATGTCAGTCTGTAGCAAACTCAAACCATCAGTTTTTCTGAAACCACCCTGACTGACACTTACTGTTGAATGTTTTTTAAATTAATTTTACAAATTTTTATTTATTTTGAAACATTACGGCATTTCTTAACAGGTTATTTGCAGTTCAGTTCTTGGAATTTGGATAGCCTTTTTAGTTACAGCTCCAGTTCCACAACACTATCTGGAAACCATAACTGGTGTTTCCCCTAAAACGATGTTGACTGTGTGTGTGTGTGTGTGTTTGTGTGTATGTATAAAAGATAATTTGAACAACATGGATAAAGGTTGCTTTACTAAAACTCCCTGCTTTTCTAGTTAAAGTCACCAAGACATGTAGTGTTTTGTTGATGAATGTGTGTGTGTGTGTGTGTGTGTGTGTGTGTGTGTGTGTGTTGTACTGAGAGTGTGTGTGATTATGAGAGAGGAGGAGGCGAGTGTGCCTGTCTGTTTCTCTCCTAGATGGGAAAGCCCCCTGTCCCCCACCAGGCTGTAATGATATCCCAGCCGCTGGAATCCTGACGGGTTTTATTACCCCGGCGCCGCACTGCATGGATTAGTGCTGCAGCCAATGGAAGCGCTGCAATCTGGTGCTGGTAAATCGCCACGGAGATCACCAAGCTTCCAACTTTGACACCAGCCCATTCACACACTCGCCCCCCTCTGCCCCCACCCCCACAGCCTGCAATCTCTCTTCTCTTTGTGAAGTAAGCTAACTGATTTCAGAGCGTCGACCTCGTGGGCAGTCCCTTCAGTCCAACCTTTGTTAGTCAGTTATTGCTTTTCAAAGCAGTCCTTAAGTTACACCCCTAGTTTACTGTCGAGTATTGCAGGACGCATCTCATCTCACTGTTGCATGTTTCTTCTGCGCTAGAGAAGTTGTTGTACGAAACACTGCAGACATCTGGCAACACTGGGCGTGTGCACTTATGTGAAATAACGGGGGTAGTGCAACTGTATTGCAGTAAAAGGCAAAGCTATTTAGGAAACGCACAGATAAAGCAATGGGATGTGACGGCATAGCCTTTCACAGTATCTAACTTTCAGTTAGATTTTTAGCTGCCATAAGGCATAGTGACAAATGTTACTGAGGGATGAAGAAGAAAAAAGTTCTGTTTAATGTCCTCGACCCAATGATGGCATACGTCGCTGCAGTGAGGTCATGACCAGCCAATCACACTGAGGAGAGGTAACTGCTGGCAGTAATGTTATTGGGGGAGTAATGTTATTGGGGGAGTGTCTGTTTGCTGTGGCTCTGCTGTAGGGAATCTCCTATTTACTGCAATCTGCCTGACCTCACCTCTGAGTCATTTCTTTTTTAAGGAAAAAAAGGCAAATAAACCTTGAGACCCTTGATCCTTACACCCTGAGCACACTCATACTGAACACTTTTTAAAAGTGTGAACAGAGCTGAGAGTGAACACACTGTGGGTTTGGAAAAGTGACACATCCATCTTTTAAGGAACATGCCCACTGTTGTTGTGGAAGGAATCACATTCTTATGTAATTACTGCAAGCCTTGGTGGTCGGAGGGCACACGGCTGACCCAAAACTTAAATATGAACGTGTGTGTGAGATAGAGAGCGAGAATGAAGGTGATAGGGGGAGGGACTGTTCATATGTCTGTAGTTAGTTGGTCATTATCAATATTGGGATTATTTGTTTTTTAAACAGTCCAAGTTTCCATTTCTTCCTTTCAGTCCAGCCACACTGCGATTCCTGAGATGTATCTGACTTGTATCTTCTCTATTGTATGTTTGTGACCATTAGCAATTCAGGTGCATTATTCTAATGTCAAACCTTGCCTGACTGTTCCAAGCAGCAGTTATTACTAAAGTTTTTACCCTGGTTGTGTGCAGTGTAAAAGGAGTTCAGATGTTGCTTGTTTGCTTTCCACAGAGACCTGGAGAAGCTGTTTTCCTCGAGTTGAAGCAGAGCTGGTTTCAGTAAGCAAACACAAGTCGCACAATACATCAAAGGTGGCCACTTTGTGCGGATAAACCCCGGATTGATGGTGACGGATTACCCTTCTTGTCAGTGAGTTTAAGGCAGGCCGCTACACAACACGCTTCTAATTGCCCATGTAATGTCAGGTTATCTCATGAGTGCCGCGCTTCGCAGAGATCGGCCGCATTTTGTTCCACGTCAGTCACAGCTCTGCGCTTGTGTTGTCTTATTTTCTTATCTGCTTTAAAAATGATTATGTGCCTCAGATATGTTTCAATGCACAATAAGAACACCTTTTGTGTACCTGGCCTGTACTATGTGTGCTCACGTGTGTCTCTTTTTCTCTTTACCCTGCAATCCTGCGATTTGGGATAGGCGTAGGGACAAGACACACATCTAAAGGAGAATCACGGGTGCTGTGATGTGTGTCTTACATGCATCCCCTCTCAGCAGTAACTCTGCTCCATATAAGACTGGCATCAGAGAAAAGGTGGCCTGTTTGTGTGCCAGTCAGAGGCTGTAAAGGGAGGCCTAGCCAACACACCTAGCAGGAACTTGAAGACAAACCACTGAAGGGTGTAACCGAGACGTTTGTGCCTAGAGCTGCCCTCCCTGCTGCTACCTGCACACATTGACTTATCCACAGTCCTGGATCACCTTAACTGTACACTTATCTTCAGCTTTTTATTACATTACCATTTGTGTATCTGATTATATGATCTGTGCCTCCTACTTCAGTTTATCTTAAATTTGCACACTTTTATAGGTGCCATATGTTTTATATGTGTGCTGCTTCTGTAATATTTTTATCTCTGCTTTTTTTAGTCTAACTGAACCTACTTGTTTATTACGCTCTTTTGTCTGTTGGTTAATGTACCCATTACTTGCACTGGCTTGTCTTTTGAGAAAAGCGTATAAGTAAATAGTAACTTGCTAGGTGTGCGTGCGCAAGTAGAGTCTGTTTGTGTCTTTGTGTTAGCAAAGCTGTTCCTTCCCAGTATGTCCCTGGTTTGTTCCTCACTGTCCTTGCTTTTCTATTGGTTGACACACGCTGCATTGTTCACCGTGGATTGGTAGATTCCTACATTTAAGGTGTGTGTGTGTGGGGGAGCAGAGGCAGTTTTATGCTATTTCCAGCCAGCTGAAAATGTGAACGTATTGGTATTATTTTGGTAATGAGGTTGGGAGACTGAGTACTTTCACTTGGTGGTAGGAAATAGAGAAATGGAGAAGGTGGGGGGCTGAGAAGGTAACACTGGGGCTGCTGGTGTAGCTGTGCTGGGAGGGGGTGGTGCTGATGAGAGTGCCCAGTTCCAGCCGCCACTCTTCGGGGCTGCTGATTGGCTTCAATCTGTTGGCCTGAGCTTCAGCCGTTCCACCGGAAGACCGCGTTTCCACACCATACAGGCCGCACCCTCCTCCGCAGCCCAGAGGAATGTGGTCCCTCCTGCAGTTCTTTCATACTTGTCGTTTGTAAAAATAGAAGCCACACCATTGCCGCCGTGCAGCATGTGAACACACGCTGCGCCGAGCAGTCCCAGGATGCCGCGAGAGCAGTTTTGCCCTCGGTTAAAATCAAACGGAATGAAACAAGTCGATTCGCTCTCAGCCGCACTCTCTGACTGGGGCAGTCTTTCATGTTAATGAACTGAGGGGGTTTGAGGGAGCAGGGGAGTGATTAGCACTAGCGGCATGTGGCCAGAAAGCTGCTGAACAGAGGAGGCTGCAGGCCTCGTCACTTTGAGCCCTGCTGATTTTAGAAGACCCGGGCCCAGCTACGCGTCTGTTTGTAGATCTCCCACCGGGACAAGCAAAATTACTGGTGTCCTTCCACACAATGTCTGGGGCTGGTCGATGGTATTTAACAAGCACCGTGGCTCTGTTTAATGACCTTGGTTGGTGGTTTTGGCAGAGAACTGAAACAAATGTAATGATGTGAAACTAAATGCAGCAACTGAGGTGGTGCTGGCTGAACCGGGCCAGTCACGCAACAACCTGACAGATCTGTCTTCACCAGAGTCGCTTCATGTGCTGCTTCCTACCTGTTCATTTGGAGAGCTGTTGTAAATTATGCTGTGGGTTTGGCTGAGGCATACCTACATTCACTATTTACAGCCTCCTCGACCACCCCAGTGAAGGGGAAGAGGGCAAAACCCAGGTGGCCTAGATGCAAACCCCCCCACAGCATTTTTTTACTGCACAAAGCCATTTTGCTCTTATTAGGCCACAGAGCCACAGAGCTGCGGCAAGCCCAGTGTGCTTGTCTGTCAAAACAGGTTGAGCCAAAGTCAGGGCCTGAATGCCCTGCAGGAGAGAGAAAAGTGCCTGGGACAGGCCCCTCCCAAGTCATCACAGTACTGAGCACACTGCACCCCCCCTCCCAGGGTTAGCCAGGTTTAACAGCGAACAGGAACAGGATCTCCCGCACGTTTTCGTGTGTTTCTGGTAAACACTTTACTTCTGTCACTAAACACGGTACAAGCTATTTATTGTACTGCCCTCTAGGGGGCGTTAAAAAGTCTTTGCGGAATTCATTTGAAAACATGAATCAAAACCACAAAGTTAAACTGTAATTATTTACAATATAAACGTTTATTAATGGAATGTCAAGTCTATTGCCACAAGAAGGAAATTCAACACAGTGATACGACTGAACTAATAAAAGGTGACTGTTATTTTTTGAGACGTTTTTGCAACACTGCTACGTTACAAGACATGAAGATGTTTAATCTGCAGAGTCAAATATGCAGCACTTCTTTTGATCTTATCTTACTAACGATCTGATTAATTAACATAATTGCATAAATGTGTCTTTATTCTTAAATTAACCGACTGTGGTGATAAAAACGTTTAATGACATGATAAACTGAGATATGTTAGGAGAAAGACGCAGTTTCATTATTAATTTTTCTTTTTTGGTCAACAGCATCAGCAACTGTTGTGATAGAAGCAAAATGTAGTAGGGAACCAAATTTCAATCCTATAGATATCAAATAATAATAATAATTATTATTAATAATAATACAATTTTAAAGAGTCTACTTTAAAAAGTCTTTTAATCCGACAAACAATGCCACCATAATACAGCATACAAAATTAAATAATATTACAAAACATATTCAGGAAAGAAAATTTAGTTATATGGTAATTTAGTGATGCAGGCTAATATGTTTTGTTATGGATTTTAAAATAGGCAAATAAAAAGGAGTCAAGTTTTGTTCTTTTGGGAAAATAAGATGAGATCATATGAATTACAATAAACGTAAGGGGCCGTGACTGCAGAAGTGGTTGTAAAATCACGGATTATTCCGGTGCTTTCCGGCCGCTTTGAAGATCTGTCAAACTTCGCCGTGCACTTTCGGCATCTTTAATGTAATGGCTCGATGTTTACAATGTATGAAAGGTATTTGTCTCGGGACAAAAAACGAATCTGACAACGAAGTCGAGGGCTTCGGGCAGCGTTGTCGCAAGTGCAGTGAAACAAGTGAACAAACGTGTGAGCGGCGCAGGTGTTTAACAGCGGAGCCTGAAAGCGCACCGACCCCACGGGACACGCGTGCACATAAAAGGCCGGGCCTCCGCACAAGTCCGGGCTTGAACTTTTCAGGAACTACGCTCCACAGCTCCTCGTTGCATGCACATAACTATCCGAGGGCTTAGCCCGCCATACAAAATTACCTTTAGTCACATTTCAAAAGGCACCTCCGCAAAGCATGCCCAGATGCATCTTTAGAAACCTATGAAGGCAAGGGAGAAAAGGGAGACAAAAAATAATAGAACTTTCTTTGTAATTGTCTCCATCTCAAAGCCTGACGCCAAAAAAGCACTGTAATCCCCTCTTGAATGGATGTAGCGGAATGGCACGGAATAAACCCACGCATACCCTTTGGCTCGTTCACCGCACATAGCAGATGTGTTTGGTGCATTTGGCAGCAGGTCTTCAGTCGCCCAGGCCATCCTGTTTTCACTATGTGCCTTAGAGGATGCACAGTGCTTTAAGAAAATTATGTTAAAATTATGTGCTTCAAGTTCTAAAAATACACTAAATGCAAAACGTTGTCTGTATCTAAATTTACAAATTGAATATATCTGTTAATATATGGGCTCTCTATTCTCTAGTAACTCTATTACTAACGTCATGCCAGTATAGATTAATCGCGAGTAGAAATTCGGTATTTCAGACATATATGGATGATCGCATACTGAAAGATTTCCGTGAGAAGATACATCTACACGATCACGTAACAAACTTTAACTCCAAACTCTAGAGAAAGGCGCAAGGACGTTGTCGGCTGTTCGGAGTAAAACTTGTTTGAAAACATAAATAGGCGGGGGTAACGTCGAGAATGAGGCGTGACAAGGTAATTTACAGCGATTTTGCAAATTAAATGTTTGTAACCATCACTACCCATTAAACCCGGTCAGATCTGAAGTCAAAAACACGAGAGAAATGCAACAAAGTACTTTCTTTTACAAAACGCTCATTTACTTACAGATCAGATTAACTGTAGCTATCAGCTACTCGTTCTGATATTTTAGTTTTAACAGGGAACAGAAATTAAAGACTTGCATTTTTTTAAAGGACAAGACTCCTGGGTATGTCTCGGTGGAAGTGTTGTTGTAAAGTGAGCTTGAGTTTAAATGTTATTTAAAAATTAAATTAATGTTCATGAATCATTCTCTGTGGCTTCATTTTACTCAGACTCACCTTGTATTTTTTATGAGCAAGGCTCCATAGCCTAGGCTTCAGCATTGTTTGTATACGAAACATGGAAGTGAATAGATTAATTTAAAAAGCAGTTAAGTATAAAAGCCCTGCTCTTAAAAGTGGCCTGTTATAAAATATTTTTTATATCTGCTTTGTTCATAACCTCTTTGATGTCATCAAACTTTATTAGTCCTCTCCCCTCTTGCTAATACACAAGTCTGTGAGAATGAGATGCATTACATGCAAGGATGTAGCCCTCCACCCCCCAGCACCACCACTACCAACACTCCCACACCCCCCAAAAATTAAACACAGCTAATCTCCCTCTGGACATATCTGGGCCAGAGTTTTTATAAAAGCTATTTTGCTCCAACTCAGCACTCCAGTGTGCCCCATTCTGTCTCCATGATGTGAGTTGGGTGGTGCAAAGTGTCGTCTCTCTCTCTCTCTCTCTCTCTCTCTCTCTCACACACACACACACACACACACACACGGACTGCATAGAAACACTCGTATTTACAGACAAACACTCTTGCTGATGTACACACACTTGCAGAGTTCAACAAGAGTTTCACCCAGCCACCCACACACTCTCACACACGACCCAACACAACAGTGTGTGCACTCTTGTGCTTACACAGCCACACTAGTATGTCTGCACCTAAACAATGATGTCATATATCAAAAATAATGCACGTTTCAGACACAAGCACTTATGTACACACTGTAACGCGTGTACTAAACCTCATTCATACCCTGCCTAAGTTTTCCACACAAAAATGTACACTCACACACAGGTATATACACACACACACACACACACACACACACACACACACAAATGCAAACAAAGATATGTCCATGTCTTTCAAGACACTATTTTGGGCCAGACTGTCTTAACATCTTCTCTCCAAAGCATTTCTCCCTCTCCTTAAAAATGGCACAAATACATAAACATACGATGGGAAAGTGACACGTCTGGACGCATCTTGCTGTCATCTTATTGTGTTCAGGACAACGTTGTTCACAGCACTGATTGTGAAACACTAATATATTTCCACGCCTGCCTGTGCTCGATCATTAAGCAAACAGCTGGTGTTTAAAGTCACCTTAAACACTTGGTTCAACCTTCAATCTCTGCGATGAGTGTGAGGAAATGTTTTAAATGCCAGTTATCAACTATAAATGTATGAATGACATTAATCCGTCTCTTCTGTTTGGACAGCATGTCTCTGCTGCAAGACAGAAAAATGTGTTTAACATTTCAGTGCATAAAGGTCTTTATTTTTATTACTGTCTTAATAATTTTAATAAATGTAATTAAATAATACGCTCAGCATGTAGGAGTGTCCACATGTGCACGCCAGGAAAAGTCTTTTCTTCAACCAAACCCAGTTCATTAACACAATCAGCTGCAAATTCTTACACAACTGTTTAAAACTAGAATGTTTTATTTATAAAATAATGAACTTTTGTTTTAGAAATATATACAAATGTTTCATTGTGCTGCTAAAGGCACAGGGGGTGAAAGATAAAAGAGAGGAATTGGCCGTACAAAATGTTCTGCCATATCTGCTGCTTGTTGATTTACTGACGGCCAGTTTCTTCCCAACAGGCTGCATATTCGCGTCTGGGTTCTTTTCACTCGCTGCTTCTTCTTTGAATCGAGCCCAGCATGTATGACACCGTCTTAATTTCCATTAAAAAGCCAAGGAACGCATCACTAAAGTGCCCCTGGTCCCGCAGTCCATTCTCAGCCTTTTTCTGCGCCTCCCCCTCCCATTTCATTGTCTTTAAACTGAAACTACAGTACTTGTGTCTCTTTTTGTAACTGAGGGAAACATCTATTGCACATTACTTAGGCGACCCAACAGCGCACACAAAGCTGTTTATTCCAACATTTATCCCTCAATATTTTTTTAACACTGCAAAGTTTTCTTTTTTTTTTAAACCACATCAAGTACCGTTTTTTTTTTTTTCAGCAAAAAGCTACTCACGGCACTTCACATAAATTGAAATAGAAAAGACAGTCCTACGAACGCATTGCATTTTTAGTCAATAAAATTTGCGTAAAAAAATAAATATAAACCCTTCTGTTGGCATTAAGAAAGATGCAGTCTAAGGAAAGTGTGAGTCCACTGAGGAGAGGAAGTGTGGACAGGAGAGCTGTAGCTCAGTAGCTGACAGGTCCCTCAGACACATGTCGGTGGGGTGCCCGTGGGTTCGTACTTGGAGTTGTGCCCTTTGAGTGGTGGGTGAGGTTTGATGTAGGCCCCAGCCATGCCACCGGTGAACACGCTGGCAGGCTTTCTCCTGGCTCGCTTCTTCAGCCTTCGGCTGAACACGTTCTGCCAGGACTGGAGGGTTTTGGAAGTCCAAATCCACATCCCACTTGTGATGCCCACCACCAGCAGCATGAAGATTTTCACCATGAAGATTTCCATGGCAGGGATGGAGTTTTTCATAACACACGCCTCGCCCTCCGTGTCTCCGTCCTCCGAGCACTTCTGCTCCTTGGCCTTAAGCTTCCAGTAGTCCATGTTGAGGCGCTCGTAAAAGTAGCAGGCGATGACGCATGTGGCTGGCACAGTGTACAGCACGGAGAAGACACCAATGCGCACCATCAGCTTTTCTAGTTTATCAGTGTTTTCCCCCTCTGTCTTCATCACCCTCCGGATGTGGAAGAGGGCAACGAAACCGGAGAGCAGGAACGATGTGCCGATGATGAGGTAGCAGGAGAGTGGGATGAGCACAAAGCCAGTCAGGGCCTTAACATCCATGCTGCCCACGTAGCAGACCCCAGTCAGTTCATCACCTGCCACTTTCCTCATCACTAGGATCATGATGGTCTTCACAGCTGGGATGGCCCAGGCTGCTAGGTGGAAGTAGCTGCTGTTAGCCTCAATGGCCTCGTGGCCCCACTTTTTTCCTGCCGCGAGGAACCAGGTGAGTGTGAGGACCACCCACCATAGAGAACTGGCCATGCCAAAGTAGTAGAGGATGAGGAAGACTATGGTGCAGCCTGTGCTCTCCAGGCCTTCCTGGATGATGTACTGGACTCCGTTGTCATGGTCACATGCGATGATGTGGGCCCCCAGAAATAGGCGAATTAGGTACCCAATGGAGTAGACACAGTAGGACATCGAGAGGAAGATGATGGGCCTCTCGGGGTAGCGGAAGCGCTGTGGGTCGACGAGGAAGGTGAGAACCGTGAAGGAGCTGGACACAAAGCAGAGGATGGACCAGACAGCCATCCACACGAGTGAAAAGCGCTTGTCTGCCTGGCTCCAGTACACGTCCACCTGCGGGTAGCATCGTGGCGCGCACGACTCACTCTTCTGCACGTAGTGGAACTTGTCTGGGTTGCTGCACGCCCGGCGGCTGCCCCCGCTCACGCTGCTCCCACCCCCGGCCTCTTTCAGCTGGATCTCCTGTCCGCTGTTGGACCTGTGCAGCCGGAAGTCTGGAGCCTGGGTGTGGGGACCCTTTGGGGGCTCATCGGAGCCGTTGCTGGGGGCCTCCATGCACAGGTTGTGGGGGTCATTCTTGCTGGGCAGCCGCGAGCAGTCGAGGGAGTCGGGCCAGCGGAAGCTGAACTGCTCCATGATGGGCGAGCAGTGGAGCCGGGCCTGTTCACACATCACCTTGCAAGCGGGGATGGGTGCGGACACCTGCTCGGTGCACATGGGCGCATACAGCGAGCAGAGGAAGAAGCGGAGGTGCCGGTGGCAGCCGAACTCTATCAGCGGCGCGAACTCATGCAGTTTGATGGCCGCCTCGCCCTGGTCTACATGGCCCATGAGGTTGGGCATGCGGGTCATGTTGTAACCGATGTCCTTGCACAGGGGGATTTCGATAGGCTGGCACCGCCCGTCGCCAGGGCGATCGGGGTCCATGGAGCTGATGGCCAGGCAGCTACCAGCCGCCGCGGAGAGGGCGAGGCAGAGGAGGCTTAGCTTGGCAGGGACAGGCATCCTGTCAGAGTTCTCTCATGGAACACAGGCAGATGAATAAACAATCTTCTAACTCCTTTTCTTCTTGTCAGTAATGCCAGTTATGAGCTGTGCCCCCCCCAGGTAAAACAACGCAACGAATTGCGTTCTTGGTCATGTATGTGTCCCAGAACAACCAAAGGGGGTTAAAGGAAAAAAGAACTAAACTCTCAGAACAGTCCATCAAAGTAACAGAGCATATTCCCTTTTTAATGGTATTCCCCTTAGTTAAAAGCACATTAATAATTCCACCGGGACTCCGGAAAACGTTAACTCAAATCAGTTTCGGTTAAAAGAATACGTGCTTACCATGTGGGACCAATAACCGAAGTAAATTCTGTTTGCTTCCCGGACATCCTAACATGATGGGGAATACGGTTTTGGTGCAAGTCTTTCTCATCCAGAATAAAGGCGGGGGGGGGGAAAAACAGCTCTCCAGACGTCTGATTTAGAGCAAGAGTGTTCGAGGTCTCCGAAGCGACAAGAGAGCAGCCTTTCTCCAAGCAGCATGCAAAAGCGCACGGCTTATTATCCTTCTCTGTCCTCGCTACTTACGCGAGTCCCGCTATAGTCCTGCAATAGTCCCGCAAGTCCTGCAAGTCTAAGTACTGAAAAGCGATCGTCCAAGCGCTCGGAGCTTAAACCCTCTTTTCCCCGTTTAAGTGCTTATTTTCCTCCTCTTGCGCAGCCGTTCCCAAACGCTCGCAACTTAAATGCGTGAGCTTTGGATAAAGCTCATAACGGGAACTCGTTCCCGATTGCAGTCCGCATGTCGACTGAGAGCGAGTTGTGTGTTGCAGCGCAGATCCGACTGTGTCCTCGCCACCGTCCTGGGCTAACCTGCCAAATGATCCGCCTTCAAAGACACCTATTTTGCATAAGAAAGGTAAAACTGACACGGTGATTATTTTCAAATCGCGCGGAACAGCTTGCAGACCTCCTTAAAAAAAACTCGCAGCTTTCCCCCCTCATTGCTGATCATGCTGAAGTAGACGAGTCACCGGCCGTTTGTCCTCTTCTCCGACTTTTAAAAGAAGTTTACAGCGATCACGAAGTGTTAAAGTTTGGCAAGTTAATTTGCAGGTAGGAGCCAAACATTGCCAAACACAACATAAGCGGTACGGCAACGTTTAAGAGAAGGCGCGCGCGCTTGTGTGTGTGTGTGTGTGTGTGTGTGTGTGTGTGTGTGTGTGTGTGTGTGTGTGTGTGTGTGTGTGTGTGT
>JABJVR010000035.1:2872688-2915997 GCA_025773905.1 Chitala chitala
TCCCCCCCAAACACACAGACACACACCAACTTTATCTCATCTTTCTGAGCACAACAACACTATAAAGGGGCGAAAACGGCACCATCTCAGAAAAATCGGCAACTGTGAGATAATTCTGTAACTAATAAGGTGAAAGGGACCCTTTGATGGCTTGAGCTGAAAAGATATTTTATTTTATTATTTTTTTTGTGTGTGTGGGATTTGAGATGTGCGGCTCTATGGGGGCTGTTCTCTCCCCTGCTGATTTACTCTGGCTAGAAGCTGGCCCCCCTCTGGCTAATGTTATGGAGAATCGGAGAAATTTTATGGCTGTCTTCTCCCTCAGCCCTCTTTTTTCTTTTGTTCCTCTTTGAAGAATGACTTTAGACATTTTATTTACATATTTAACCACGGATGAAAGAAAAGGGGCCGAAAAAGAAAGCTCCCAGGGACCTTGTGGGAATTTTGATAAGTTTAAATTAATGGAAATCTTATTAGCTATTTTCTAAAGGATTTTTAAGCTCATGTTTTCTGTTTGCTAAGTTTTTTTAAATGTATTTAAAGATGGGCGTTGAAGCGAGTAAAGACAATGGAGATGCTTGTGTAATGGGGTCCATTATCCTATCGGTTTAGAAATGGATCCACGATGGCCATTTGAGGGCACAGGGCAGCCCAGAACCTTTGTGCTTCCTGCTCGTTGCCTCTCTCAGATTTATGGCCAGTTACTTCTGGGTCTTCTCAGAACGCCTGGTTAACGCAGAGCCACGGACAGAGCTGATAAAATGAACTCTGCCTCCCCCGAGCTTTCATTTCGCAGAGCGAAAACGGGCCGGGTGGGTTTGAGGGGGTAGGAATTTTGGGCGTATTTGCGTTGCTGCCCCTAAAAATAAAAGGGCACGTCGATTGAACAGACAGGGCGGGGTGGAGGTATAATCTTCTTACAGGGGGACCCCCTCCGTGACTCATTCATGACCCACAATAACAAGGAACAACATGCTCGGCTGGAGGGCAGAGTGTGTATCCAGATGTGCCTCTCATCGGCTGTTCCGCGCTTCGGCCCCGGAGCAGGTCTCACTTATTTATTGCTTCCCTGCTGACCGTTTGTTGGGGAATCCGGGGCGATTCGGCGCTAAAACGGACACAGCGGCAATGCTTCAGAAAACCTGCTGTCTGTCTCCTTCAGAAGACCGTAGACACCTACAATCAGCCACATGGCTGTGATAGGTTTCCAGGTCAAATGATGATGATGCGCAGCCAATTTATTGGGTTTCTGGAAGCAGTTAAGAGTTAGAGCTATGTTTTCTGCGGTGGAGGATGGTGGGCAGTTGGTCTGATTGACATTGCTGTCTATGCACTGAGTACATCCACAACTCAGCAAATATCAAATAACGGTGCCCGGAAGCAGACGCCAGCACCTGCCGCAGTCCGGCGCTGCCCTCCCATTCACTGAGGCTGTCGCTCATGGCGTTTTGCATCCTGCTCATGCAACATCTCTAACTCAGCTGTTTGATAACCACAGCAGTTTTAGCGGAGGGGTCAGACAGTTTCAGGAAATGCATATGAATCTTTATTCATTATTTAAGAGCACTGCAACATCAAAGTCCCAAGTATCCTTTACATGTAAGGTTTAAATATTTCAATAAAAAATAACTTATTAATGACAGCTAATTGTGCTGCTCATCTGCTTTTTTATACAAAAAAAAATTTGGAAAAGAAAATTTTAAAATTTGGGACAGTCAATTTTAAAATTACATGCAGAATCGTTACATTGATCCATCGATGGTACCGGACTAAAAGATGTTTAACAAAGTCCAGTTTTATTTTAATGTGGGTCGGCTGCATGCATGTTACTATAAAGCATTAAGCTGTGGACCATGGCTGAGAAGCCATGTTAGAAAGTCAGTCATATATCTTCTATAGTGTTTTCACTGAACGGGCAGCAGTTTTCAGTTTATGTGATGTACCACTTTCTCCTGCTGACGGGTCATGCAGACAGTATCTGTACCCTGTCAAAACTAAGGTGTTGTTCTTATGTTGTTACATGAGATTTTTGCCAATTATTAATATTGTCTTTGAGTGTAGAGTGTCTTTGGTGTCGTTTATGGTAGACAATGGGTCTTGTGTTTTAGCTCTGTTACTCCTTTTCATCTGTCCTAATAAGTGCAGAATCTTCACAAAGATTTAAACTGCATTTAGAACAGGAAGGTGCCTCTTCAAGTGTGGAAACCCGACCTTCACACACCAGACGACCTGCAGGGGTACGTTTCGTGGCAACTGATCTCCGTGGCAAATTTGAGTACGGAAAGGTGACTATAGAAGCCAAGGATACAATGTAAATAAATATATGTTTTTTTGTTCATAAATTGTAATTTGATATAAAGTGTTTTGTTAATTATCTAACATTAAAGAAAGCAGAGAACCATAAAAGGTAAAGGAGAAAACAACAGTTGTCCACCAAAGCAAGAGTTCATTTGTTCAAATATTACCCAGGGTGCTTGTAGGCGCTCTCGAGAGTGAATTGCAAATCAGGAAGGGCCCTCTCTAATCCCCCTTTGAGTGGCTGGCCTGGGAGCATGATGTCTGGGGGTAGGCTTCCCACTGCTTCTGGCTCTGGAGGCGCCATTCCCACAGTCCTTTGCCCTCCCCCCATGCCTACCAAAGTCTCTCCCCACCTCCAGCACTCACTGCGTGGCCCAGTCGTGCTCAGAGGCACCCTCCAACCAAATTAGATTAGGCTCCTTTCCTTTCTCCTCAGCACGACACTGGCCTTTTGGCTGCCTGTGCCTTTCACAAGTTCTCAATAAAAAAAAAGAAAAACCTCCAGAGGACCTGTGACAAAATGGCCCTGGAGAAGAGGAAAGTTTCAAAAGTTTAAACAATTAATTTCATAATTTTGCCTCAACGTCCTGCTCCCTTTAAACTGACCATATCCAGCTCCTCCCACTTGTCCAGTTGTCACGGTGATGAACTGTGTGCGAAGGCCTGTATGAGGATCTTATGAGAAAACTGCCAGCTGTGGCACACGGCAGCCCACTGTCTCCTGCAGGAGGTGTGGAGGGGCGGGAGGGATTCAGAACGCAGCAGCATGTGGGAATGTCTTTATGTTTGAGACAGAGAGCAGAATGAGGAGCTGCCCTCCTAATGTGCAGTTAATCCTCCTACAGACCATTCCACTCCATACCGCTTCAGGTGAACCCTCATACAGGCCTTTTTGCTGGTTAGGACCCCACCACTGCCACCATTGTGACAGACAATAAAACTCATCCTGGGAGAAAGCCCAAACGTCCAGTTCATATGCTGTGTATTTCCTTCCTCACAACTGATGTTTAATTGTTTGCTGTGAAAGGGAAAAAAAAGAGAAAAACCAAATCGGTTTTTCACATTGAATTCCTTCACACTTGATATCATTATGAAATACCTCCTCAAGTAGGCATAGCAACGTCATTTAGGCAGCATTCAGTGTCAGTGACGTCGTGTTCACTTCTCAAGGAACTTCTCCTAAAAGCTGGCGTGGCATTGTGGGTACTGCGAATAGTACAGGACTGAAGGTTGCTGGGTAATGCCTGTATTTTATGTGCCCCAGGTCTACCTGCTACAGTAAGTACATCACCTGCATCTGTGCAGTACAGTAAACAGTTGGTCACATTGTAAGTTGCTTTGAAAATCTCTGCTCCATAGATGTTAGTGATGATTCACTTGTGTAACACATGGACTTACAACATTTTACATTTTATTTATTTAGCAGACGCCTTTGTCCAAAGCGACTTACAAGGATAATAGTACACGTGCATGTCACAAACAAGGTCAAACAGTATTAGAGAATCTACTAACAGTAAGTGCTGTCCTATCATCACAGTGCACCCGACTGAGTCTGCTAATTGTCACATGTCAATCAAGTAGAGCATAAGCAACAGAAAATGAAAAGGACCATCCAGGTAATTGAAGGAATTTGAGCGTGTGTCATCTCCTGGATTTTGCACCTGCAAACTTCTGGTCCTGTCAAAAGTCAAGTTCCACCCCCACTCCCCCCTTTCCCATGAATCAAGGGCTGAAAATGTTTCATCTGGTGGCAGTTAAAAACAACAAGTAAGTTTTGTAAATACCACAAGCCTCAGCTATATGAGCTCACATAATTAATTCATTAAAAAAGAACATCTAATTCTTAAAGCAGACTACGTTGATGAGATTATGCATTAATTCTGGAGAGCATGGCAAAGTTAAAAGAAATGTTCACTTGCATTAACAAAAATGGTAATAACGTAACTGAGGATAATTACATTTTAACAAGGCTGTATAAATCACAGTTTCAGACTGTCAGGCCCATATGCCTGGAAGATATGAAAAATGGGTAAAGAATTTTGAGATATTTACACTTCTGCTAATCAAAGACTGTGTTATATGATTACAGATTTGTTAACATGTTGCCTATTAATGTTTATCTGACACTAATTTATGTTTGAGCGTTGAAAAGTACTAAAATTTAATTTTTTATGTATTTAGTTAGAAGGCATTGAGCTCATTAGAATATGAGGTTAAGGTCTGATATAAAAAATAACTGAACACGAGTTGTTTTGAAACCGTACAACCATTCAACATTCTTTGTAAAATATATAAAACATGCTCTTTGATATTATGTTTATTGTAAACATAGATTTAAGAATTCTGTTTGAAAAAGTTGAAATTCACTAAAGGACGTTCTCCGTTCATCTGCAGGTGCCTTATAGGCTAAAAATTACATAGTGATGGTGTTCACCCAGTATAATTCTTTTAAATATTCATTTATTGTGGCAAAATAAGACAGGCTTTATTTGTAATACCTTTAAAAGTATGACAGATTTCCTCTTTGACTCAATTAATTCACTACAGGATGTGACAACTCTCTAAATTAAAATAATAATAATAATAAACGTGATTATTTGTAATAATCGAGCCTTCCTTCTTATGTGTGTTTGCGGTTTTGTTTAGCGGTTCATAAATCAGACTCGCTGATAAATCAGCGCTCACTTGCAAAACACATCCCTGCTAATTCATCAGACTGTCCCAGATACAATTCCGTATTTAAAATGTTTCTCAGCGAGTAATTGATTAAAGTGAACAAAATTCCCATAAATCTTCAATTTACAACAGCTTTAAACTGCTGTTAAATGTACCTTTAATCTATCTTCAGAAATAATTAAAATCTGCAGTACGTAATTATCTTGCTGCTTTGCGAGCATCCTTCATTACTGCCATCCTAAAAGCGTTCCCGTCGCATCAGTGGCATGCCTAAGATGGGCGCTTGTTGACGGGGGCGCCACCGAGGAAAAATAACAGTAGCTATTCTAAGTAGTAACTATTAATTAGTAATTAGTAACTATTCTAATGGAGTCTCTGGGCTATCTACATTTTAAAATGCAGAAACACTGTGTTAGGATGTGTAAGTAATCTGCTGGTTTTAAACAAAACTTAGCCTTTATTCAAGTTGTTAATGAACGTTTTCCTTTTTTTGTATCATATTATTTCAAAACATCCTTCTCCAAATCTAAGGAGCGGCACTGTAGTATGTCCTTTTTCCCCCAGTTTTTTTTCCCACGATCTTCCCAATGCTCTATTACACGCACAACTGGATTTACCCCTGAAGAAATGTAGAGCCGATAGAAGCAGAGAACGTGTCACTTTTCAGGCATGTTCATTATGAATGATTTTTATTACAAGTGAAGCAAACCCGAGAAAATGATCTAATTATCTGGCAAAGTGCTTCTGTTCTGCCCTGCTAATCACAACCGAAGGGTTCCTGCCGAGAGTAGTCAGGAGGCATTGGAAGTTTGGCAGCTCCTGGGACCGATCATTCTGTATCTTTATAATAGCGACGACACATTTAGCGGTTTCTCTCACGTGATGCACATGTAATAAAGTGTTTAATTACACAAGCATTGCTTAAAGGGGTCAATGTACACGTTTGATGTGCATGTTTGTTGAATTTTGTTTGAATTTCGAAGTTTTCCAATGTAATCAAGTGTGGCAGCTTTTATTTTTCGAAGGTCCCTTGGTAGTACGACTTGAGGACTTGTTTTTTATATGTCCAGCTGTAAAGAAAGACACAAATTAAACAGCTAGGGTGAGCTCATTACTTTGGGTTAGTGGTGAAACCGAGGTTGTGACTGATGCTGTAGTCAAAAAGCTTGAATGGCATCTGTGTTTATTGCAACATCAAGGAAAATCACTCATTGTAACCCAGCCATCCCATTGCAAATGTTCTGACTCTGTTGCTGCTCAGAATAACCATTACAGGTAAGGAAACGATTCTGTTTCTGTTTATATAAATGCAGCATGATCTGTTACAGGTACGTAGGATGGAAAGTACTGAAATGTGAGTATGTGTTTCGCAAGACATGTCCTTCATATGTGATGAGAATCACAAGTGTTGGAAAATGGGCAGCCTCCAAGCCACCACGTGACTCTCTCTGGAGAGCAGAGGCTGAGGTGGAGTGTTAGCAGTTTGGTCCATCAGAGGCATAGCTACGGATGACAGTATCGTCCATCCACGCTGGAGTGGTTGGACCTACTTCCCAGTCTGAAAAGTTCTGTGTTAGCAGTAGGTCCATGGCCTATGACTTCCCTCACCATTTATGGACATTTGGAGCCTGGTGACTTCAAAAGAGAGATGGAGAGGGGGGGAAAGAAATTAAAATGAAGTGATTTAGCTGATGCAAACACTAAGCCACTGTCAACTTAGTCTCACTTACAGCGAGAGGAATTACACCTACAATTATAATGCATGACAGGGTTGTTCCAAATGTTACCTATTGTGAGTGTTTGGCTGATGTGTAGTCTGTCCAAAATCCACCTCTGAGCTTATTTAGAATTTCGTACTAAATTGCTATTTTTCCCAGTGCTGTTCTAGTCTGCTGTCCAAGGTATACCCTGTTTTGTGTGTAAAATATGCTGCTCTTTTGTTGCCCTTGCAAAGTGTGTGATTTGATTGTAGTCTCCATATCAACAGGGAACCTCAATGTTCATTGGGTAGCAAAGCCATGCGCACGCACAATCTGCGCTACAAATTGAGATCAAAGGCAAATTAAAGCTGACGCGTTCAAAGCACGATAAAATGTGTGAGCCCGCAGCAATGTTTTGCGTATTGATTTCCTCCATTTCTCTTGTTCCCCAGGATTGTGGCCTCAGCACACTCAGATGGTCCTCAGCAGAGGCAAAGCCGGTAAACTGTGTGGTGACAAGATAAAATGCAGTAGCGCTTTGACAAATAGAGAATATGCACCAGATATGAAGGATGCTGCCCATATTCCCTGTCAAAATGAGAGTGTGCTGTTTTCTGGAGACACACTGTCTGATTGGCTGCCTTGTATCATGTGACCAGCTGCCTCAATGCACAAGTTAGGGGTCACATTTAAGTTTGACTTTCTATGCACTTTCAGGAGGTTGTTAAACACCAAACCATTAAGTAATATTTAATAATGACCAATGTGTTTGCTAAGTAGACACTTTTATTCAAAGAAGCTTACATTTTGTACAGCTATATTTATTAAGGGCCCAGCCAGTTTCCTGGGCAGGCCTTGAAATTATCACCTTGTCAAAGACATTTCATTTCCAGCTAGGGAAGATTGAGTGTGCATACGTTCAAGTACATATCAAGGTATTTATTTTTCTGTTCGTATACTTGCTTAGCTGATAAACTTAGATAGTGCAGACTTTTACCCTTTACTCATTTATACAGCTGGCCGTCTGCACCTCAGCAGTTGAGCTCATGCACTTCAGTCAGGGGTGAAACAGCAGGGTCGGTTTTGGAATTTGAACCCAAGGCCTTTGCTCATGAACGTGTGTCCTGACAAACTGTGGAAAAATAACAACGTGCTGCTTGCTGCGAGTTGAAGTTTTCGGGAGGAAGGAAAAGAGCGACCAGGAGTGCTGCTTGTTGTCTTCTCACTGGGGCACTGGGCTGTTTGCTGAGGAACCACATGTGGAGGGACTTTTATTGAAGTTTGTTTATATTAGTGAAGACATTGAAGTGTAGGTTTTTTTTTTAGAATGTTTTTCTTGGCAGTTGCTATTTGCTTAAGCTCTGTTAGAACAAAGAAACCGGTCTTGAAACAAGTTCTTCTGACAATATAAGGGAGATAGGTAATTTTCTCAATGTCAGGTTTAATTAAAAAAAAAAGGGGGGGGGGGGGGACTTTCAGTATCAAGAGTAGCACAAAAACAACAGGCTCTTTTCACAGCGCTCCGGTCTGAAAAATTATGTGCAATTACGTGCTTTCTTGGAGCTGGCTGTCAGGAAGGTGTTCAGAAACGAGCCAGCGTCCAGGTGAAACTCGGTGCCTTCGTTAGAAGTCCACAGGTGAGTGACGTGCCTGTGGGTGATCAGCAAACGCGCCGCTCCAGGTATGAAGACGGGCCGGAACAGCCGGAGCGCGGTAATCAGCGCTGTCGTCGTAGGCAGCGTGGTCTGCAGCTCTGCCGTTTATCTCGCCGAAAGGCCCACGCCCTGCCTCACACCCCCACACAGCCAGACAACCTCTTCTGCAGGTCAGAGTCTCGCAGCTGTTGTTTCTAAACTACTGCTTGCGTGGACTTACCCTGTAAACAACACAGCAATTTTGCTGCTTTCAGTTCAGTTCAGATTTTGAAGCTGCCAGTTTGGTGTAGTTACCTTACAGCTCAGGATTTGAGCCACCTAAAATTGGCAACCTTAACTTTATAGCTTTTACTGTTTTACTGTCCCTCTCCTGCAGTTCTTTGTCCACGTATTGTCCAGGAAGCAGTGGCATAAGAAAGTAGTCATTACAAAGAATCCTTTCCTAATTTATTACATAATTCATACATGCAGTTGAGCTTATTTTTCATATGGAACCAACAGTTCAAAGAGCAACAGAAAGTCTTGTGACAGTTTTCTTTTTTCTTTCATCTGCGCACACGAACGCATGCACACACAGGCACATACACGCACACACGCATACCAGGAGAGATTTAACACCTGGCCAGGCTGGAAGGTATATGAATCAAATGAAGGAAAACGTCTTTTAATCTGTTGCAGGTATTGTTTCGTAGCTGTGAGCGCTTTTTTGCCTCATTTATGAAACTTCCTCCTCAGACTGAAGGATTACTGTATCCTTTAGGCATTCTTAGAGCTCAAGTTTCAAAACAACTCCAAATAACCTGTCATTCTCTTTACCCAGAATGCAACACTTTATACGTGCAGCAGCATGAGTCATTTTTCAAAAAAGAAAAATAAAAAACTTTGAAGAGTTAAGGCATTTTAACTGCTCCCCTTTTGTACGATGTTTAGAAATGAATCGCTACTTAAACTCGTAGCAAACTCCTGTTTCAGTTCAGCCTGATCTGACACAAACCATAAAACGTACCACATTTTCGAACACGAGCCTTGTAGTAAAGAGGTTGTAGACCCAGATCTCTTTACAAAAGGGATACCTGATATTTACACCGGTCTAACCTCAGAGTGACTCACGACAACTGCTGTTTTCTGGCTCGCTGCTAAAACTAGACCTGTTTGGTTTTGGAGATGTTTAAATGAGTACCATTAAGTCTTTTTATTTTATTTTTTTCAGGATACCATTAGAAGTCGCAGGTCCACATCAGTGCTGCTTACATCTTTTACGCTCCTTCTTCCATTTCAAGGCTCTAAAGAAGGGGCAAATGTACTCAGTGTGACACAATATCAGAAAACAGGTCCCCATTCAAACCATCATTTGAAAACTGTTTTCATCTCTGAAGAATGGGGTACTCTGGGAAGAGCTGCCCCCCCCCCCCCAGTGATTAAACAGCACAGCAGAGAGATATGAGCCCTTTGCTTTCTTTCTATCACTCACCCTTTATTCTCCTCAGTTCACGACAGACGTGGCCACTGCCACTCTCATGAGGACAAGAGCAGGCTTATTACTCTGGGAAACCTTTTGTTGAAAGATTTTTCTTGGAGTCATGGTTTGGAGGGGCAGTTAAAGTAATGGAGTGCATTAGAAATTTACACAATGCATCTCTATCCTTTGCAAACAAAAAGTGAACAAATTAAACTGGTCTAGGTTCTGCAGAGCACTGATGGGCCCTTGGAGTTTCTGGCATGTGGACCTGGCCATGCTGTTTGTGTTTGAAACCATGACTCTGGATCACCAAGCATAGAGAGGGATTAGAGTTTGCTGCCCAGGCAGTGGTGGGGGCTCTTCTGTTTCCAGAGAAGAGCAGGTGTTTAATAAAGTAGGTGAGGTTTTTGACCCAGTTGTTGCAATATCTGCCAGTCTCGCAGATGACCTATGGGTCAAGTACCATCTTCAACCCTCCCATAATCAGTCATTTATAGAATGCTTGGAAGTTTCCGAAGCTTTCCTGCCAAACCACAGTCGTTCTTACCCTATATGTTTCTGCATGCATGCGCATGCTACAAAGACACCAACTTTCAAGCGATCGCACCCAATTACAATTCTGTTTCATCTCGTCTACGGATGGTGAGGAAATGTGCACTTTCAAGATCGAGTTAGAGACCAAAAGGGGTAAACAAATCTTATTCTGGCTACTTTGAAAGCATCATCAATTGGTGCTGAGGGTCCAGGTATGTGTGGCAGCAGTGGACTTTAAAGGTGACAGCAGGGCATTAAAGCTGAAATGAGGGGCCAGGAGTGAAGGATGACACCGTCCCTCACTTCCTGGTAGAGGAAATGGCTCTTCACCTTCAATGAGAGAGAGTCCATCAATAGGCCATGGGAGTTAAAATGTTAATTTAGGGCCTTTGTAGACACCAAATCATAGCATGCCTGGCTGGACAGACCACACAGGCAGTGGAATTTGGGTCCAGTAGGTATCATTTTGTGACACCTTTCCAAGCAATGGCATTCGTGTTCTTGCTGTGGTCCACCCACTCGACAGGTGAGCGTCAGACTGCCAAAGGTGACAGGGTTGTTTCATCCGGCCATGACGGCACAGCAGGGGAGAGACCAAAGAACAAAGCCTTCGGGTGCTAATTGTTAGCTTTGTTGTCTTCGTGGTGGTTGCAAACCACTGTTGACAAGCGTCTTCAAGGTATACGTTACCTTTGTTCTCAAGGGTAACTCAAGTCCCATCAACCTCTATCACTCACACACACACACACACACACACACACACACACACACACACACACACACCACAGGACTGAAAAGCCAGCAGCAGACTGCTCAGATCTTGGTAAAGATTACTTAAACTTTTAAATTAAGTCAGTTAGAAAATGTACATGGGAACATTATGCACTTTGTCCTACCCATCCCAGGAAGCAGGCAGACATATACATGCAATGTATTCTGGGACTGTGCAACCTGTACAGAAGGAAGCAATCGAGGCTGTGAATAATTCAGCTAATTTCAGTTCAGCTTGAACTTTTATGTTGTACCTTTTCCAGCATAGGTGCCCCTGAGCACTACACGCCGATGTAGGAACAACAAATCATCTTAAATTAATGTTGGTTGCAGCATTACAGAAAGGACAATTAACATTGCCGTTTACAAAACCGTAGGAAAAGTGGTGCAGATGAACATTGCTCAGACACAGGACCTGCCTGCATTGGTGCTGAAAATCTGCATTCATGCGACAACAGGCAGGGCTGCGTTGTAACATGTCAGCTATAACTTTTTGTTGAGACAAAATAGCAATAAAATGCTGGTATATAGGCATTTTGTTTGCACAGGAAGTACAGACGAGGTTAAAGACATAAAGCGTTTAGTTTCTTTAATCCCAGGATGGGGTTTGTACTTTTGAGTGGTTTAGCCACACTGAATGCCCCAGGAAAAAATATGTGGCAGTAAAAATGTGTACAATGGTGCAGTGCTTTAGATAAAAGTGTTGACTAAGCAAATAAATAATGAACAATAACAGATCATCTTCTTCTCTTCCTCTTTTATGGCCTCTAGTATGCAGAGTTCCGCCTTTATAATCTTTGTTTTGTTTGCTTTTTATTTTTTCCTGGCTGCCTCTTTCTTGCACACACACACACACACACACCTCCCTGCTGTTCACATATAACATCCATAACAATTAATGCCATCCTGTTTATTTGATTAGTCCTCATTTCTTCCTTTCCCAGAGTTCCCTGTGGGAGGAAGCGGATAGCCCCCCCAAGTGCAGATGCAGCCTGTTAAAGTCCAGGCCTTCACTGGAAAGAGACAGAGACAAGGAGCTTCAAGCAAACCAAAACAGAACAATAGAACCCCCCCTTCCCCTCCAGGCACCGCCACACATACACACAGAGCCCATGTCCCGGTGAACACACCTCTGATTTCACAGGGAACACTCAAGGCCTCGTGGCCCTGTGCCACCCATACAAGAGACCCAGACTGCATTTAGAAGGTGCCGGGCCCTTTTTAGTACGTTTCTAAACATGCACACATACACACACACCCTAGCAGTACTGGACAGGATGTAATTAGAACAAGCTAAAATGCGATAAGAGAAAACATTTTCTTTTGCCTATATTCCTGTGCTCTGCAGTACAGGCTAGATGATATGGAGTGACTGACCTTCAGCTGAGACAATCACAGGACTCCAAAAGGTACCTGAGGGTGCTGATGTACCAGACACGGGTGCCTTCTGCAGGACAGGCTGCACTTTAGGGTGACCTCATCGTTTGTTGTGACAGTGGAAAAGGAGAAGCGCCACTACTTGAACGCACACCACGCTGTGCTTAAGTGAACTTTGGAGACCGTTAAACACTCCCAGCTATGATGTCAGATTCTTCTAAATTCAAAACAGAGAAAACAAAATGCTTTTATTTAATGCATTCAGGGCCAGTGCCAGACCTTGTGTACAAGACATAACATTAAGGCCATGATTAAAGCCCTGTAGTTCCCACAATGAACACTTAACATTCTTCCAGTATATTTCCAGTGTTGTGTATAAAAAGCAGTTTGAGCAGAACATGCACTAGATGCCTTTATGATTTGCCTTCGCTGTTTTTGTGAGTGATACGTGTGGAATAATGCATTTTCATTGCACCAATATTTACACAAGTTAAAAAATCTATTAAAAGAGTAACGTTAAAATGTTCCCAAATTACTAAAATTCCATGCATTTTTCCTAATATTTTCCTCTTGTGGGAAATAACTGAAGGCATCAAACAGGAGTTAGTTAACTGAAAATTTATGTAGTTGTGTATATTTAGTTTACCTCTTCTGTAAGTTAACGTGTTATTGTTTGTTATGAGTAGTCTATAGGATTCGGTAAAAAAAAAACTACAACACAGTTATGTAGTAGTGTTTAAAGCCAGGCATAGGCTTTATAGACCACATCCCCCTCACACTGAGACCACATTCCTTTCACACTGAGACTACATCTCCTCACATTGAGACTACATTCCTTTCAAACTGAGACCACGCTTTGGGACCTTGACTGTGCAATGGGTGTAAATGACACCATCTTTGAAAATAGCACTGAAAATATCTCTCTCAATTCTCCCATGCAGAGGTATATCCTTAGCTACTGTGTAAAATACAACAGACATCAAATAACCACTGATGTTTAATGTCAGCATGTCTTGATACACTCTGGTGTTTATGTGGAACAATGTTAATGACTTACTGTGCAGTTTATCCAAAATTTTTGCACGATGTGCTCGTGTGATCTGCTGTAGCAGGGACAGTTCCACTGGTGCTCTTTAACTGGCCGTTAGCTTCTATACAGTGTGTTTATATATCACCGCGCTAACAAGGCATCACCTGTGCTGTTCACTCAGATTATCCATGTTGGAGGTGAACATGTTCACAGAAAGAGTGGTCCATGCCCTGATGCACACATCCAATTAGATCAGTGAGACTCAGCTGAGTGATTGAACAAATCAGAAAGACAAACATCTGTACGTGTGGAATCAGAACAAACTGGTCTGAGAATGCTCTGAGGACTCCATTTACTCACACGGGCTGTGTGTAAAGTAGGTAATGTTTATGGACCACATTTAATTTGGATGACTCGTGATAGACTAATATTCTTCTGCTTTATCACTTGAAGTTGTGTAGTGCCAACTGCTAATTAGCCTCCTGGATCGTTAAATTTACATTTTGATGTAACACTCATCTGGACTGTAGCTGTGTGGAGCTGCTGAGTGAAGCTTCAAATTGGCTACACTGTTAGGCAGGGGATTTGGTGTCACTTCAGAGGTTTTGCATAGAAAAGCCAGCCTATTTTATAACACTTTGTGTAAAATTATGATATGTCCTCTGCTTCAGGGATTAGCTGTGTTGAATTCAGACTTAGTGGTGTACACCCTTGTGACATATTGCCTGACTGTTCCTTGTGGTGGCCCCCCAGTGGTGGCTTGGGGCTCTATGCACCCTACTCTCGAACCCTGGATTTGACAGAGGCCCGGGCTGCTGACGGCCAAGACCTGTCACCATCCACCTCTTTCCCAGCTGAGGGATAAGACACTGGACACAAATGAATCATCTCTGTATGCAACACGCGAAAAAGGGCCTGACAAAAACTCACCATCGGCGGTCCGAGATCCGATCACCGAGTAGTCAACGGTGATAAAAAAGAGAGAGAGAGACAGAGAGAGAAAGAGAGAGAGAAAACAAAATTGGCAGGCAGCAGGGGGACATGGGCTCCTCTGTAATTAGTACATGGTCTTAAAATCCAAATACCAAGCCCTAGCAACCTCCACGAGGGGGCTGAGAAAAGGGGAGGAGAGGCCGGGCGGGAGAAAAGAAGAACCGAGTTAAGCAGCACCGTGGAGAGTGACCCCTCGCTGACCCGGGCTCCCCAACAATCGAGCACAGCCAGCTGGAGTCGCGGGGTTAGCGGCCAATTCTGGGAGGGCGGGTTTTGGAGGGGGGGGGGGCGTATTTGGGACCCCCTCCGATTTATTACCAGCTACAAGGCCTGTAAAAGAAACCCAATCACCTAAGATTCTCTAGCAGCAGGCGTCCGGGCTGGAGAAAAGGAGCCTGGAAAGCTGGGTTAAGGTCACAAAGACGACGGCTGGATCCACAGAGCAGATCCAGAAGACAGAGGAGAGGCGGCACATAATATCATTACTGGGTCTGACATCACAGCCAAACAACAGGTTCCTTCTGTTATTTCATCCGGGCTCTGAAAGAAATTAATTGCTTTTCACCTCCGAAAAGATGACATTGACTCCAAATCCCAACTATATTTTCATATCTACCAGGCGCTGTGAAGGTGTGTGTATGAATGTGGAAGGGGTGGGAGTGTGCTATGGAAGGAAGGGCAAAAAAGGGGGGGGGAGAAAAAGAAAAGGCAGCTGTCTATTTTAAGATGGGTAAGCCACGCTCGGAGCTACCCTGCTGCTCCATTAACATATCAGAATTATCCCGCTACTCCGCCACCGTGCTACAAGGTAACGTGTCTGAGGGCCCTGCTGTTTGAAAGAGCACAGAAACCGAAGGAAAGTCGCATCTCTCGCGCATCTGAAAACCCGGATACAACTTCGAGATACAGAAATTCCAGTGAAATAAGGGGAGAGAGAAAAGGAGAGAAAAAAGTTACTTTTTGTGGCAGTGAGAATTTCAGAAGCCATTTGAAGCTGGGTCCTTAATAATTCACTCTGTAGTGCAAAGGCCCAGACGACGTGGTAACGGCTTTGTGTTGCGGCGTTCCCCGCTCGCTCGTAGCGTGGCTAAATCTCCATCACTCACGTGCGTGGAAGTACACTGCCTTTCCCGCCAACGCTTTTCACCGATGGAGAAATTGTCCAGCAAAGAAATTGTCCCAAAGCATCGGATCACTGACTACTGGCCTATGCTGTTTTTTTTAATTTTTTATTTTTTCCCAAGCCTGGTATCAATTCTCCTCATTTCTTTTTTGCAAAACAACCCTTGATGCTGTAATTAATAGGCAGCGATACTCAATTTGTGATGCCCTGCTTGAATGCAAAGCGAACCCACTTCAGTCACATCAGAGGGATAATCCGTGGCCTTAATTCGTTAGTAAGGAAGGGCGTTGTATGTCTCACACACTTGCATGCTATTAAGAATAATCAGTCGAAACACATGGTAGCTTTAGAGATATTAAATGCTTAGATACGAGTGGATGAGCCGCGGCTTTTTGCTATAATGTAATGGTGAGGACGTTTCATTACAGCCTCTGTAATGTCACACCCTGTCATTGTCACACCAATATATGGCATGAAAATGGAGCAAAGTGATTATGATGTCATAATCGGCTCACTTTGATAAACGCTGCACAAACTGCAGCAGGGAATACCAGGTGATGCATTCCATTTTCCCATCCTCGGGACATGCTCATACGTTTTTTGCAGTCTGCCACTTACAAGAAGGATATAATCTCCCGTGCTCAAAACCTGGTGCTATCTGATAAACACCACATTTGTATTTATTCCTACTTTTATATTTTGATCAGTATGCAGGCCGGCCTCCATCAGTCGTTAGGCAAAACAACACTCACTGCTTCCAGGACCGGTATTGATGGTTCCATAATTTGGGCACAGTCGTACAAAGACCACCACCCCCGCCCCAACTAACCCAACCCCTGCTGCGCTCAGCAGGATAGCAGAGTCAGCAGGGAGGCCTGCATTCATTACCCGGGTGGAGGGGTGGGGGGGAATGGGTCTCGGGAGAAATGGGAGCATATTTGCCCATGGCTCTGATCCTGGTGCCACCACCTCAAAGTCCCTTTGCCCCCCACACATAGAACATAGGCTGTTCCTCACACACTGTCCTGGAGAAAACACTCCAAGGAAATGTGGGGAGAAGGAGGTGTAGCAGGTGATCACAGGTGATATCAAGATTCAAGATCTTTATTTGCCCTTTGCACATGTACAGGTCACTGCTATGCAGTTCTCTCAGTAAAAGTGTTAGCCTCAGGCATGGCTAGGTCACAGACATGGGGAGAGAACAAGTAAAAAACAACAAATGCCACAAATGAACACAAAATAATTTAATCTACTGATGAAAGACAAATACACCATTCACAGCAGATCACACTGCACAGTAACAATGAATAGCCAACGATTAAAAGAAAGCATCTCTCCAGCTGGTTGCCCCCAGTGGCTGCGTATTGCACCAAGAAACAGCAGCATCTAAAACGTGTTTCCTGTTACATTACATTGTCATTTGGCAGATGCTTTTAAGTGCCTAGGCTGATGAGAGAGACTGAAGGTGTGAATGGGGGGAACCCCACCTTTAACCAAAACCCTATGTTGCCTTTCAAGATTATTGCATTTTAAATGCCTTGTTCTTTTTCTTTGCGACTTCAAAACAAAAAATTCTATAAAGTATTACCCCTTTTCAACGTATGAGAGTGATGACCACCACAGATTTAAAGCAATTTGCTGGTCCCAGGTAAATGCCTCTCAACTGCTGTTCCACTGGACAGGGATTTGGGAAGCAGACAGACCCCTTTCCATACCGCTTTGCCCCCTTCCCATGTTGCTTTGCTTTTACTCAGTCAGACAACTGTCATGTGTCTATGCTGAGATTACTCATTCATAGAAGACAAACTCCTTGAACGGCAGGCCTACCCCACACTCAGTATGAAGGCCATGCAGTTTTTATTTTCAGCTAATAATTGTTTATTGGCTGCTGGCTGAATGGTGCACAACAAAGAGCTTTGTCACCACTAGCCTACACTCCAAAGTTCAGTCTGCCATGAGCTAAGATGTCTCTGGGGTTGTCTGCAGCCCTTACAGTTGGCTGCTTACAGAGCTGAATGTGCTAGATCTGGGAAAGGCTGTCGTAATCACCCCTTTGAATGCATGTAAAGGCCACCCCTTCTTCAAACGGGCGTCCAGTTTTGTCTCCATCTTGAAACCACAGATTGCACACAGGAACCACAAAGTACTGAATGCAGCCCAAGACCAAAAGCTCATGTGCTTTTGCAGGGTGAGGACTTACAGAGAGCACAAAGTCCATGGTCTGGAGTAAAACGGGTGAATCCTGCTTATCAGTTGTTCAGTCAAATTAACTTTGGAACTGAACAAAATGAGAGGAACATGAGGACTGATCTACCATAATTTTCAGGGAAATGACAGGAACAGGTGTGTTAGTCATGCCATATGTGTGACAGGATGAGAAGAACCATTATATCAGCCGTACTGTGGAATGCAGTGAAGCAGCAGGAAATAGTCGCACTGTGGAGCACACTAAAACAGCAGGAATGGATACACCGATCACACCACATGCGTGAAGTGCGATGGAATGACACCATCCCGTACGTGAGAAACGGGACAGGCACTATCCACTGCTCTCCATAACAACTGCAAGTGGGATGGGGAAACCCAAGACTAACAACATGTAAAAGGGGTGTCCCGCCTCATTACGGCACCGTGAGCACCTTTTGTCAGAGATGTTTTTGATCTATAGAAGCAGAGTGCCACCAGACAGCGGGGCGCTATATGGGACCCTGCTGTGCTTCAATGCGACTGTTCTGAGGATGTCTTTAATATTTACGTTGCCAGTCAGCCGAAAAAAAAAAAATACACACACACACACACACACACACACACACAGGAGTGTCTTGATTGGCAAGCATTTTTTGATCATTTAGCGTGTGGCTTTAACTAATATCAATTTGATGTGCCCCCCGTTTGTCATTTCAATCACAGCTTCACAAGCCAAAATCTGCTGCTCTGTGAGCAGTTTTCACTCCTCTCCATAGAACTTTCTTTAATCTATTCTTACTCAAGAAGCCTTTCAAATGTCTTACATAAATTATGCTCTCAGTATTAAAATCAAAGGCCATCCCCACCATTCTTAGCGCTGTGCTAAAACTTTGTGATAGACAGATATAGACAGGCTTGTGCAGTGTCTGCCGTGAATCTGGGTCTCCATTGTTTTTTAAACAGTGATGGCAAACATTACCGCAAGGTAGGCTCTCTGCGGCTAATTTTAGACAGGGATTTATTTTATTAGGTCACCATTTTGCAGTCTGTCATACCTCGTGAAAATTCAAAGCCAACATCGAGTTATGAGTGGACGTGATACAGATTTTTTTGTGTGTATGTGTGTGTGTGTGTGTTTGTGTCTGAGAGTAAGGACTGTTAAACATGTACATGAAAGAGCACGGGTGACCCTCCGTTACACACCTGCTCTCCCACACAGCAGCAAAATGACTTCTGCAGCTTTACTTTTTTTTCATGACCAACAAAGCTCTGCTTCTCGCAGAAGGGTAGCACACCTGGCTTGCCAGGCAGTTACCTCAAGGTTGGGTGGTTTTGGACCCAAAGAAAGGCCTTCTTTCTGATTATTTACATCCTTCTGGCTTTTTCTCTCAGAACTTATAATCATTCAGTTCAATTCAATTTATTTTTATATAGTGCCTTTCACAACCCGGGGTTTCAAAGCACTAATTATCTGACATTCACTTATTTTCTGTGTGTATTTCTGATATTGCCGCTAAATGTAATATTTTAACATTTATGTGTGAACTTTGTGGCTAGATTATATACAAACTGCTTTGGGGTAAGGGTGCTTTCTGAAACGAAAGCGGGGAAAATAGAGTTGAAAGGTTTTATGAAGGGACAGCAGAGATTCTTTTTGGTAGGGGTTAACGCAACATCCTCTCTTCCTCACATTGCCAAAGGTCTATAATCCTCTTCCACATGGCCTAATTTAGGGTTTTTCGAAAAATCCTATTATTAATGAAACCTTACCGTTAAGCTCACGCAAAGCTCTTTTCACGGAAAAATCAAAGAAACTCTGATATTGTCTGAACTTCACCGATGCCTGCAAAATATAATTGTGTGAGATGTTATAGACTTAAAATTTGTTAGGAAATCCATGTGTTTGTGTATGTGTGTGTGTGTAACGAATAGTTCATAAACTGGCCAATCCGTGACTGGATATTGGACCATTGTGGCTTTGGAAACACTTGAAATACCAGGGGGTTAACATTTTACTGCATGTAACATTTCCAGCCCTCCCGCTTGACTTTTTTAAACTCAGGAGGTCAAAATATGTGTGGTGTGAAAGAGGACCCTACCGTGAGGCCCTCGTTGGGCACAATACACACCAGAGCTGTTTGTTTGAAAGGAGCAGAGTCTTATCACTGTTCAAACAGCCCTGGAATGGGATAGCAAATGCAGAGGAAAACAAGTCCGGAATTAAAACACAGGTATGAGATAATGACAAGGTTAAGTACACTCTCCAAACTCTAAAGCCGAGGCTGGGAAGGGTGCCAGGACCTACGGACAGCATTTGAGTAGGGCGGTGTCTGGTCAGAGTAGGGGTGTAGGATATTTCCCCCCAGGCTCAAGGCCAGAGGGGCAGAGACACTGCAAAGGTGACTGCTGACCAGAGAAAACACAGCTAGGCTTCAGGAGAGGCTAATGCAAACATATAGGTGTCTAATTTATGTACTTATAGACACAGAAAAGGTTGTGGGCTGTCAATAATGTCATCCTCTTGGAGCCGATGGAATCAGGAAAAAGAGGTATATAACGCCTTGTTCCTTCAAAGACCTGAGCATGTAATACTCTCCTCTACACTAACCCAAGAGTCATTAGGTTTAACTCTAAGTTCAGCAGAGTGTAGCAGGGCTTCGATCATCTCAACCCTGCAAAGCTTTAGGAAAGAGTCCAGCGTTTTTAGTAGTGTGGAAGGGCCATTGCCTTGACTGAGCCCAGAAGAATTGTACACAAGAATCAATCCATGAACTCTAGAGTAGAGGCTTTAATAAGGTGATTATTATGGATATTTGGATAGTCTGAAACCAAATTCTGACACCATTTTAATCTTGTATCGCCTGCTAATTTACTGATATAACTGTTTTCCTGTACCACCTTTAGGCTATGTTACAAAGTACACTATACAGGAAACAGGTAATATTTTCTCTCAGTGCAATGCACCATGGGATTTGTTGTTTCCTTTGTTTTTTTTTCCAGAATTACAATATGTCATTTAATACACGGAGCAACAAATGATTGAGATATGCAACATAAAACTAAAATCTGAATACTGTTACGTTTTCTTTTGTGTCCTGAAGCATAGTGTAACTTTGAGCTTCAGTTAGGAAAAACAATACAGTGTTTCTGAAAGCCATCTTTACGGCTACATTGTACAAATGCAACCCAAGGAAATTGCTTTCGGTAATTGGGTCACCTGAACAATTAAACAATGTAGGCAGTAATACATTACTCTGTCAGCGAACACCTCCACGCCCTTGCAGACTCCAGTGTCACTTTCAGTGAGACGGTTCAGTTTGTTTGACAAGTAGGAAAAGGAGTTAGGCGAGAGAGTTCAGTTTGTTTGACAAGCAGAAAAGAATCCAGTTAAATCAATAAGATGGAGTGGAGAGGTACAGAATTACAGCATGTGCCTGGGTAAAGTGGAGAGGTCTGTCGGGGCAGTGACAAGCTTCCAGAACCTTCCCAACTGCAGATACACCAATCCATTAGCGGCTGACCCCAGATCTGAGCAATTGTCATGAATCACTTTATTGCTGGAGGAGGGGAAGTGGATTAGAAATCGACTGTTATACGAGGATTTATCCTTTTACTTATTGGTGTGGTATATTTCACGTCTGCAATATATATAAATTGGATACAGAGGCACACATGGGTAAAATACTTTAGCTACTTTGCTGAAGCAGCTGAAATAGTTTTCCCAAAGTCTTAAAAGATTCATTCCAGGATTTTAAACTGACCATTTTTAGGTTACATTATGTAAACTATGGTTTAATCGAAGCACATTACCTGCCGCTATTAACCGTTAAAGAAGCTAATAAGTCTCAGCGTTCACAAATTACGTGACCTTGGTTTTAATTTGTTTATAATTGCCACTAAATTAAAATGTACATAAGAATTGCTGATAGCTCGTATTGTCTTCTCTAAATATTTTAATTATGTTTTATTGTAAGACACAACAATATCACTGAAATCGGGCTGTGTGCCTCTACAATTACACGTGTTTGTGTAGTTGATTCTCAGTTCCACAAAATGCGAGTATATTTAACATGGATAAACGAGCAATTTGTGGAGTTGGTTGTTTTGGGTTATGGCCAATGAGCTTTGTTTTCCTTTTGTTCCCCCGCCATCTGGTGGTTAAACGATGGTATTACAAAAATACAATTACGGATATTCATGTAAGAAAGTAACTCGTCCTCACATTTCCTGTTACTAAAATGGTAAATCGAAACTAAAAATAGGACCCTGGAAACGCCCGTCAAACTATCAAATTGTGGTGGTAGAGAGGTCGTTAAATTATATATTATTTTAAATTATGGGTCATAATGTTGACATGAATTTTCATCCCTGTCCACATAACATCTGCAGGGGGCATTCTTGTGTTCCAGTTCACATAGAAAACTGGAGACCTATTAGTCTCCTTAATAATGATGGGACATTATTTGCTTTGATATTCGTAAAAGAACTGAAACAAATCTTACAGGAAATAATAGATAAAGAACAGTCTGGCTTCATGCAATAAAAAGACACATTGATAGTAATATTTGTTTTAGTCTACATACAATTGACTATAATTACTAATATGTGATGACAGTTTGATTTTATTTATTGATTCTACAAAAGCCTTTGATACAACTGAACATGAGTTTACTTTTAAAGCTATTGATTTCTTTGGCTTTGGAAAATACTTCAAAAATGCAATGCAAACTTTATACAATGGCTACTCCAGCTGTGTAACATTAACTAACTAATTAATTAATATGGCACCTCCAGAATATTTAGTATTTATCATGGTATTTACCATGGACAAGGCTGTCCACTATCCCCATTTTTATTTCTGCTAGACACACAAACATTAGCATCTCACATTAATAAGTCATCATTCTTAGGAGTAAATGCTGTAGGAAAGGAATTCAAATTATCCCAGTTGGCAGATGACACTGCAGTTTTTCTGAAAGACCAGTACCAACAGTAGTTTCATGTATCAATTAATTGAAATGTATCTGGATTAAAGATGAATATGAATAAATGTGTGATTCCCATTGAAAAGCTGTAACCTACCAATCTTATTGCGGGATCCCAATTAAAGATAAGCTCATATATTTAGGAATTACTACATGTAAGAATATGGACCAACAAGTTAAATTAAATTTTGACCCTATTATTGAAAAATCAAGAAAAAAACTGAACAATTCAACTCCTGTTTAATGCAAGATATTTCTATATATGGTAGGACTCTCAAAAACAGAAGGAATCTCCAGGCCAGTATATACAGTTTTATCTCTTGGTGTACCCAACAATGTCATTACAGAGGTGAATTAAATATTATATGATTTGATCTGGAGAAAAAACCCTATTATGTTAAAAAAAGATAGAAAACAAGGTGGTCTTAAAGTTCTGGACTTCAGGTACACTGAACAAAACATTTAAGGTGAAACAGATCATATAATTTATTAAGAAATCCAATGGCAATTGTTATTCCTTCCCTTCATACTTCAGTGGCATTGACTTTTTGTTGAAATGCAAATACTCCTTGGATAAAATCCCAATTAAATTAGCCAACTTGCATAGGCAAACACTTTTAGCCTGGTCTTTACCATATAAACACAGTTTGAGCCCACACAGATACTTCAAATGGAATAATAAGGATATAAGAACAAATCACTGTTTTATCGCTCATGGTTGAGAACTACTAAACAAAGACGTTATGTTGCTGGTCATACACAGAACTACTTCATACGTGTATACCAGTCACACCAACTCCTTCATACGTGTATACCAGTCACACCAACTCCTTCATACGTGTATACCAGTCACACCAAAGGAATATGCTGTTGTTATTGATGCAAGTCCCACTGGATCTCTTCAGGTACTAAGAAGATGTAATTGCACAGAATCTAACAATATGAGATCTAAGCGTATTTGAAATGACTGATATTAGGAATAAATTACACATTAACAGACACATTAGACACATTTTGAACTGTTCCACATTTCCTGCAGCTAGATTCTTCTGGTCTTCCATTATGGGCAATATACAGTGGGGGAAAGCTTGCTGTATCCAGTACAAATAGTACATTACTTACAAGGTCAAAGAAACAGACTTTAAGATTTTGCATTGTATCTACCCCGCTAAAGAAGTTTTGTAAGGATTTAGTCTGAACACAGATAACTGTTGCACTTTCTGTAAATTAGAGGAACAATTTGTCATCAGTTTTTTTCACTGTGTATATTCCAATTTACTTTGGGTAGATATCCAAACTTTTATTAAAAGGAACCTAAAAACTAATGTACAGATTGATGTATTTGATGTAATGCTGTTCCTAATGGACAATACAACGAATGCGAATATCTCTTACATCATTCAGCTGATGATAATCCTAAGGAAATTTCATATCCACAAATTGAAATTGACTGACCTCAAACCCTGCTTTCATAATTTTATTGTTGATCTTAAGCAAATTAAAAATGAAGAACAAAGAAGCTAAAATGACCTTCGGTATTTTGACTGAATACAACACAATGTAAACTGAATGCACTCAGTGGACCTTACAGTCCCTGGCCTCTGTTGTATTGTTTGAACCTTATCATTTATCTTATCTTGCATTTCATTATTTGCAAATAGAGATTAAAAAATTCTGGTGCTCTGGCAAACCCAGTTCCCCCACGGTTCCTGTGTCTCACACTGATTTAAATCATTACGTCACCCGCTACTTCATATGGTACCCAGTAACATGGAGTCTGACAATTTCTCCATCATTTTAATGTGTTTCTACAAAGTTAAATAATTAAAATGGCTAAATTATTAGATGCTTTTTCAATATTTCTGTATGCTTTAAAGATAAACAATTTTAGTTAAGTTGCTGGACACTACTATAGATTTTTACCTAAAGTATGTGTTACAATGTTATGTTTCATTTAAATTCTAATTCATTATAATTTAAAACTTAGTTGTAGGCTACTTACTCCACACATATCTATCAACTGCTTCTCACAATGATCTCTTTACACCCATTGGAACATAATGCAGTTTTATTAAAACATAGTGATGCACAGTTCCCCATGCCAACACACAAATACAGCAATTATATGACATCAAACTGATGATGCGAGTCTGTTGCCATGGAACTGTGTAGCTGAATGATTTTTTCAGCCACCAGCCAAACATGAGTGCATTGATACAAAGGAGGAACATTATGATCATAAGGTGAATATATATGATCTCCCTTTCTTAAAGAGACAGACAGCAAACTGTAGATCCCAGTACTAATAATAATAGTTTATCCACTTGCTATTATGTATTTGAATGACTTTTATGTATTTCCCAGACTTCTCAAAGTCAAAGTCAAGTCAAAGTGGTTTTATTGTCATTTCAGCCATATATAGTGAGCACAGCACACTACCAAATGAAATTAACATGTAATTTGGTAAGGCTGTACTTATTTGAGAGCAACAACACTTACAGTGAAATACTCGAATGACTGTCTGTAACCTACAAAAGAACTACACCAAAAATAAAAGTTTGAATTGTAAAAATAAATTAAAACATTTTGAAAAATACGTTTACAGTACACATATCTAAAGTTAAAAACTAAAGAGACCCTAACTACATAAAGTGCACGACTACAAAAGATGTGCAAATACTCCAAATACCACAAGACAAAACGTACAAGACAGACAGTGCACCGACTAACATGGAGTGAGGTGCGAGGTGACCGGGAACAAGGAGAGACAAAACGTCATGACCTCCAGGGTATTTCACTCTCCCTGCCAACACAGACATACTTCAACTCTACACCCTGATACTGATTATAATTTTTATTTGCATTAAATTTATTAAGTTTTGAAAACTGTATACAAAATCAAAATTTAATAAGGATGGGGGAAGTGATTTTCTCAGCCTCTGAGAAAATCTGTTACCCATGCTTAAACAAGAAAGGCAGCGTGTCTAAAACATTTTATACACCATATTAACTTTACTACAGGTACATATGTCATCTCTGATGCTTCTGCAGTCAGTAAGGGGGGAGGGGGGGCAGACTTTCAATTTTGTATATTGAACATAAAAGTCTACTGGATATATGTCTACTCTAGACAATCTCCTCAGCCTTCATTTCACATTTGACCCATATTGTCAACTCGTCATTGACATCTGGTACCTTCCCCTCAATCTTCAAGGAAGACTGCTGCTGTAAAAACTCTCCCTAGACTCAAAAATTCTTACGAACTACAGACCAGTATCTCTAGTCACATTTTTATCTTAAGCTCTTGAACAAATTGTCTCCAAACATCTATTTTTCTCTCACAGAATGATGTACTCTGTCCACCAATCTGAATTCAAGAAAGGGCATTCAACTGAGACTGCACTTCTAACTGTTGCTGATGCTATACATTCTGCTATATCTGCTATTCTACTCCTTCTCTTCTGTTATCACCTGCTTGACCTGTCTGCTGGCTTCGACACAGTGAACCACAAAATTCTCCTTTCAATGCCCTCCAACCTTTGTGTTTCAGATACTGCAGTCTGTAGGATTGCCTCCTACTGCCTGGTACATTGTTACAGAGTTTCCTAGAGGGGTCAAGTGTTGGAGCCAAAGAGTCTTGTGACAGGAGTCCCTCAAGGTTTGGTACTTGGTCCGCTCACCTTCCCTCAGTACACAACCTCTCTGTGATAAATCTTCACTTCATATTGTTTCTCTTACCATTGCAATGCTGATGACATCCAGGTCTTGAACCTCATCATCATCAGCACTGCTTCTTTATTGAGCCAATACTTAAATGCTGCTTATTTATCCCTGGTAATATTGTAAATGTAACTTTTTTCCTTTTTAGTTGATTTAGACTATCTTGCTTAACTGAATCTTGTGTACCTTTGACCATAGGGCAGCATTTATGCTAGCTGGATTCTTGGACATTGTTCAGCCTTGTTTTTAATATGCGTGTGTACTCTCACTCATTTGTAAGTCACTTTAGACAAAGGCATCTGCTAAATGAAAAGATGTAAATATATGTTCAATGTAACGTAGGCAGCTTCATACCTCTTGGCATCCATTTCAATGGTAAATCATTGATTCAGTAATTTTCTGATTATGGCTTTTTATTGCCAGACGACGTTCATTCTGCTCAGAGCTGATTAACATGGATCCCCTGAAATAGGAACCCACTGTTCTGGAACTGGAACCTCCGGCTGTATTGGCTCGGGATTGTACGGGTCTGTATTTTAAATGCAGTTTTCAAAACCTGCTTTCTGGAATACCATGTGGAAAATTCTATGTCAAACTGAATTAGCCCAACGATGACCCTCCAAACAGTAACTGTCAACTCACTCTGATGATCTATCCAGACATCCCATATTGTTCCCTAAATTGTGTTCTTCTATATTTATTTATTCAGTACAGGCTACCTGTACATTTACACCCTTCCTTTGCACTACCTGTCATTTCACTACCTCAACGATCTACTTGTATCCTGCATTTGTGTGCGTTCCACGGTTGTGAGAGTTCGATTAGGTACAAACAAGGGAGTTGAATCTTTACACAAATGCATGTAATCATTTTGTAATATGAGAAATTTTGAATAAAATATTTATCATAACAATGATCAAAACGTATTTCAGTAAATTGTAACGGCGACGGCTAGCCGTGACTCGGACGCGCGATTACCAAAACCTTTTATTAAACGTGTCCTGACAAGAACATTTGGGGCAGATCGCAAAAAGGGAACAATCACCCACCCCAGGCAATTGGGGCAAAGGGTCTACACGCATACGACCAAACACACTCAGGGTGGAAGGTAACTAAATTACAGGGGTTGCCGGGAAGGTGCATAATCGCCCTTCCCGGCTGCTGACCATTGGTCGCGGCACCGACGTTACAATATGAAATCCACTCTCATCCCAAACCAATGCTTTCTGGTTTTCAGCTAAGACAATAGCACCTTGTCAGATCTCTTCAACAAACAGTTTTCCTCAGTAGCCACTGACCGTCGTTTCATAATTGGAAGCTGCAATCAGTTTAGTTCTCACGCACAGCCATCGAGAACCAGTCTCTCATGTGAAGCTTTTAGTGCTTACGCTCGCACAGCACACCACCGCAATCAGTTCTGGATATGTTTCCCTCACAGTGTTTTCTTCGCCCTTTTGCGCCTGCACAGTACCCCCAAGGCAAGGGAATGAACCATTTTCCCCCTGAGCGCTTTTCCTTGTATGCAGGATTAATCATGCGCTCCTGGCCCGTGATTGAGAGAAGCGTAGGGCGTGCTCCATAAATCAACGCCTGCTGCCTCTCCGCGAACCAAATTGACCTGCTTGTGCCCCGTTCATGTCGGAGTTTCTGAGAGAATAAATCACATCAGAATAGCCATATGTACCTGTCAGATTCGCTGAGTTCGCTTCTCTTCCGTACACCCTCATACTGCAAGCCTATGCGCCGAAGTGAGGGCTAAAAACCTAAACGCAGACGCACAAGGCAGGCCTTCAATAATAACTATTTCCAGTATTTATTACCGAGCATTGGGCGACAGCCAAATGTAAACAATTACAAAAATAATTAATCAAAAGTCAATTTATCCTGGAGCCGAAGCAGCAGTAATGATAAGGTTTTTAAATCAGCGTTTATTGCCATTCGTAATAAATACATCTGCAGCACCGTTCGGAAGCAGGATTTAAAAATCTAAAAATAAGACGTTTTGCGTAATAGCAGCGTACCCGTGAGTGCAAAATAAACCTCCCAAAAAAGTGAAAAGCATTACAGCACAGTTTACCTCTTTATTTAATACTGGATCTTGAGTCGTAAACTCGGCATATGTTACTAAATTAGGTGTTGATTAACAGATCAGAGCAGTCTCACGGTAACGGTGCGTTTTGAATATATTATGTATTGTATACTTTAAACATCAGAGGTAATAAAGTTTAACATTAGTTTCCGGAGAGCGAACCCTATATTCCAATTACAGCTGAAATGACTAAACGCAGCTACCTTTTAGATCTACCAACTCGCACAAAGAGATGAGGTTAATGGATTTTAGTAACGCGAACAGGGGATCCCACGTTGGTCTTTACGGTCTTCTCATGAAGTGGAGAATGGCTCTCCGAGGCCTTTGGCAAACTTTATTAAATGAGGCCCGGGTCTCTCACCGAACCCACATTGTCACTTAGAGGTCTGATGCATCTCTAACCGATGTTCCTTTCACAGCAGAAGTAATATATTAAAACAATAAAATTTTTCAAAACAAGCTGTATAAAATTCTACTGATATCTAGCTGTTTATATAGATATTATTTTATCATTCACCCAGTAATCATTACATCTCCGTATACATGCGCGCATTGCAGGTTTTTGCCCATATTCAACCTCTGAAGACACTTATTGCTCTCCACAATTCAGCCTGCGTAAGAGCTCATCGGCCACATAGCCCCTTCATCCCCATTTTAAAGTGCTGGCCTCTTTGCAAAAGCTACTTTTGGACTGCGCAAAGCCCATTAGCTCCGTGTTAATAAACAGCACTACATGATAAAGAAAAGAGGCTTAATGAAGCGGGGGCAAACGTGTCGGCTTTGCCAACTATAGCGCTGATAGATTCCCACGGTCACAAGGGACGCTATTTAATAGACTCCTCATAATTTTCCCACCTACTGACTGGTTGATTGCTTTTCATTTTTGGCATCCTTCCGCAGTTATTGTCTCCTGATCACACATTAGTGCAACGCGGAATTAAGATTATCGTATGAGTGCGCTGGCGTATTCCGCCTATACAGACAGGTGTGGTGAATTTGGCTATTGGAAGGAAGCGGTCCGCCGAAAGCGGATTGTGAAGCACAAAATAAATGATCTGCTGCGCATGTGTAGAAAGTTCACCTATCTTTTGCATATTACAGAAAAAGTTGCGTCTTCAGCCTTTGTACTTTAAAAGGCTTGCAAAGATGAGAGTCCTGGAGAGCTATTATACGTGTCTTTCCTACCGACACTGGTGTTCTAACGATTTGTCCTACCTTGTGAGAATTTCACCCCGTGAATCTATGCTACCCTGCTGTTTCCTATGATGTTTTCGTAATGCACTTCACCCCGTGAATCTGTCCTACCCTTATGTGTGTCGTACGATTTTTGATAATCAAAAATACGCGTTTGTTCATATGGGTAGGATTATCTGATAAGGTAGGACAAATGGAGGGTTATAACTATCATTCTGTGCTACGGGGCAGGACATTCTCACGGGGTAGGACAAATCGTTAGAACACCGGCGTCAAAGACAAACCGCAAATGTCATCTTTGACAAAAGGCATATAGATTTATTTTGAAAATCAAAACGTTTTGAGTGTGTATAAAATTTTAATTATTTACGGAGAACATTAAAACACAATAATGTTTCATATGTATATTGTGTTTTGAGCGCAGTCTTTGATTTTAGTCAGTCAAGTGTCCAATTTTCTTGTAAATTTCTTGTTCATTTGTAGTGTATATGCAGAGTACCGTACTGCTTTAACAACTCGGCGGGTTGCAAGCTGGGACCATTGAACCGAACTCTATTCAGGATTTATTCAGTCATAACAGTTGTTATGTTAGTGGTTGTCCAGGAGATGGCAGTCAATACTAGCTCGATACAATATTAGTTCTTGTTCCCCTACCCCCCACCCACACCCATCCCCGGAAATATTTGATTATTTAAAATGTGACTTCAGGGGAGCACCTTATTTTATTATTATAATTTTTTTTTTTTTTTCTTGATGATGTAACAAACTGTTCATACACACACATGACATGCACACGTTTCTAAATTTCTCGGTTATAAATTTAATTTAGTACCCATCAGAGGCACAGGAAGATTTACAAGAAATAAAAACAGAAATCTAATAACACGGGTGACTAGCTTCCGTGCCTTCCCTACATGCTGTAATGAGCATGTTTGAGAAGAAATCTCACAAGTGTAATTCAAGGGCTTAAATGCAGCCCTTGCCAAACCAGCAACCAGTGCTGTAAGATCAAAAATGTGCTATTTTAGTACAGAAATTGCCTGCCAATCCCAAGGACCAGGGTCACAGATTGCTTGTAAATTCTACAGACACAGTTGCTTTCAGTTACCTGTTCAGGCACCCGTGCTTCAAATGTTTCAGTTCTCTTATATTCTACCAGTGATAGTGTTGCGAATTTTGCGTGAAGGTTGCATGAAGATTTGTTTTTCCTCCCATAATCTGCACCGATCACACAGTACTTAAATTGCAGGCATTTGAGTGCTGCACCGAAACTAAAAAACACATCAACACAAAAGTTTGTATTGATGTTAACCACACTGGTGTTAATATACTGTATTTACAGTACTTTATATATTTACTCTGTACAAAACACTACAGCCTTGCATTGCATTTCCTACATCCACTGTACAGAAAACACATAAAATACAGATAACGTGCATTCACCATGTCCCTATTAGGCACATGCATGGCATTCACCACACACACACTGTAATGTTGCACTGCTGTTCTTGTATTAACCCTTCAATGCCTAATTCCTTGTAGTAATTAGCTTCCATTTAATTATGATTCCTATATAAAATCATTCTGAAATTAGAAGACTTTTTCAATGCCAGTAGTCCATGTGAAGCTAAGGGTGTCTTGCCATGTTTTCAATCTTCTTCAATGGCAGTCAGACATTATAGGAGAGCAAGACCACAATACTCAGTAAAGTACTGAAGACACAAAGTGTCACGCATCTTTCTGCCTCTCTTCTTTGTTACTTCCCTCTGTAACTTTTGAGGATCAGAACCACTGTTGACAAAATGAAAGATGCCTTTAAAGGCATGAAAGGCTGCAGCTTCACGTTTGGCCTGTGAAAACGGATGCCTCCTTCTGCAAAGGTACAGATGAATTTGAAAGCTTCTTTGACATTAGATTATCACTCCTTCACATCTGACCTCTTTTTTATTGGCTGCCATATAGAGCCCACAAACCTGTAAAAAAAGTGTGATCGGGATGCAAGATTGCTTTGTTTTTTTGTCACTAAATGATGACAATGCAGTGGTTTTGTCGGACATGTGCCCATTATGAACGTAATAGAGAGTGACTACATACTATATTAATCAGGATCTTTCACTTATGAATACTGACACAACTTTTAAATTCTAGTGGACAATCAACCACTGTAGCTATACTTACACTTGAAGGTGTAATGAACCCTGGGCCTCCGTCTGTGTTCGTGCAAGTACAGTTGTTTTAAATAATCAGTGTTTTATTATAATTATTTCTTGCTATAGTAACTGTGAATAGCTGTGTTGAAATCCAGCTACAGAAACTGTCGTAGCAATTGCCACAGTTGACTGTTTTGAGCCAGCTGTTAGCTCGGTGCTCCTGGGAGAATGTGAGCCACCTGTTACAGGTGACACCGGTGTCACTCAAGGTCTCAGCTGGCTCTCTGTCATCTCCTAGGGCGACATGCGCAGCATTGTGCGAGGTGAAGCTGTGCTGATGTATACTGTCTCACAGACCAAAAAAGTTTAAAAGTGACGAATGGAATTTAGATCCCAGTTGTAGTTTGGGGAGTGTGGCAGGGATTCAAAAACAAAAATGCTGATCAACATAGAAAGGATTGATTTGAATCACCGTTTACTATCAATACAGAGATCAATCAAGCCCAAACAGAAAGCATAATCTTTGTTTTATTTATGTTTTCTCTGCTATTTTTTCTGTTTCTGGGGGTGGGGACAGATTATTGATGTGTCACTTGGCAGGAGGGCCAGCTCCCCCGCCCACACGGAGCACGGCTCTATCTGCGCACTGCACCAGCCAAGAGCAGCTTTGGGGGGGGGGGGGGGGTGCACATTGTCCCACGGGACAGGTGTGTTACAGTCTCCCAAAACTGTGTTTCACAAACAGGAAGGAAGTTACATATTCAGAATTACTTGTAAACATGCCTTACTGTTCAAGGGGGGGGAGGATGCTGTGGATGAGGCAGAACTCCAGGGTCATAAAGTCCCCGAGTACAAGACTTTGGTTAATAAATCCTCACTGAACACACCAGTCTACATTTCTTCTAGAGGTAGTGCTTTTTTTTTTGAAAATGCATCCTTTCTGTTTGCTAACTCATGACACTTGTCATATAATTTCATCAGCCACAACCACATGGTCATGTTTATGACGGACTAGGTAAAAATGTTTCTATTTACAGCACTGTGAACAATAAACATAGTCTTCCCATATTAAATCACCCACCAAGGTTTGCTACATGAAGCAACAGTGTCATTATCATCAGTATGTGTTGCATGTTCCACATAATAAGACAGCTATATTATCTACTGTGTCGAATTCCTGCACGTAGGTAGACGAAAGACTGTAAAAATTGGTTCTGATTTGGAGAATTCCAGTTTAGCTGTTAAGGTGCATCAGAGCCATATCTCTAAAGTGGCAGGACTGCAGTAAAACTGGTTCTGTCAGGGACAGTAAGATTGTGTTTTAAAGTTTCAGTTGCAGTAAAGTTTTGATTGAGTTGGTCTGATAGTGAGATGTAATTTGACAGCTTTTCCGAGAAGTAGTACAGGATGCATTCTTTTTTTCTACACAGGGGAAATTTGTTGGAGATGTCTACAGCTCAACAGCAGCCTAATCGTAATCTGGGTGCGAAGATTAATCTAATATATTACTGAGCGTTTCAGTAGGAGAGCCGTGTCTGCACGCCAGCAGCGTGTTGGCACAGTTCTCGTAGGAGGCTGAGCATAAGCTAGCAGCATCTGCGGCACGCACTCATCTGTGGACTGGCCTTGCTAACCAGCACTTTGTTTTCAAGGACACTGCCACGGCAACTGTGATCAGAGGCAGTTACTGACCATCCTGTGCTCACTCACACACAAACACACACACACACACACCATAAAGACTGCAGCAGATGGAGATTTTAAATAAAGATGTTTGTCTTGTCAGAACATCTCTACAGTTTTTTTTTTTTTTGTTTTTTGTATTTTGTTTCTCCTCTGGGGGCGTTTCATCAGTATTTTCCCTTACATGTGTAGTAATAATAAAAAAAACATTAAAAACACAAATGTACAGACAGCCAGGATGGACTTGAAAATGAGGTTTAATTATTCAGCTTTTGTTCTGTCTTCTTGTTTCTACTTGTAGGTTATTCTAATATTCTTGATTCTAAAGCAAAATAGGACCACAGTGTTCATTAAATTTAAACTAAAATAGAACTGATTAGTCTGTGATGGGTTGGCGTCCTGTCCAGGGTGTCCACTACCTTGCGCCCCTAGGTTGCCTGGGAGAGGGTTCGGGCCACCCACGCTCTCTAACAGGATAAACCAGGGGTGGGCAATCTCTGTCCTGGAGGGCCACAGTGGGTGCAGGTTTTTGTTTCTGCCGATTCATTCAATTTAATTTGACTACAATTTTAGATATGAATTACATCATTACGTATCTTCTTGATGATCTGCATCTGTCTGTGCTTAGTTGTCTTAATTTATGACGAAAATAAATTACACAGAAGAAAGGTAAAAGGTGCCAGTGAAAAAGACTGCTTAATCAGGAGCAGAGACTTAATTATTCACAAGAAATGGATTAAAGTATATTGCAACTGTTAAACATTAAGTAGCAACATCAGTAAATCTATGTCATTGTGTTTAAATTCTTAACAAAAACAAATAGAGCTTGGTGAGAGTTTGTGAATTGACCCAGTAATAATACGAAAAATGTCAAAAATGTTTAATTGACATTAAGGTGCAATTAAAGGCAGAAACTGACTGAAGCAAAAAACCCGCACCCACTGTGGCCCTCCGGGACCATGATTGCCCATCCATTGGATAAGCAGTTTGGTAATGGAGGGATGAATGGCGTATTGGACAGAAATGGGAAAAGTATTTTTTATCCGACAATGGGTGGCATTAACACAGTAGGAACCAATACAATGATGAGTAAAAAGGCAGTTTCAGCCACATGGCAGCTCACATAAATCCATCATCATTTCTTTAGAGCCAACACACGCTTTCAGTATGATAACTGCAGTGGGGGGTGACACTGGGTAAAACATCAGCTCAAACGCCTCTACATTGAGTAGGTAGTCAAGCACAGATGTGAGACACTACTGACTCTCTTGCACTGCAAGATGTTGTTGACAGAGGTTTCAAAACACACTGCATGCAACATATTCAATTAAATAACGGTGATTTTCTGTTTCCTCCTCAGACTAACATGGCTGTGCTCTGGAGACGTGCACTCTGGAGACGTGCACTCTGCAAGCCTGAACAGAGTCAGTAAGTGGTGCCTCTGTGTCACTGCTGGGAGCTGTCAGCTGAGTCACTAACTAAAAGGGTATTTAAGACAATGATGCTCAATCTGCTATGCAAATTATGGAAACCTGACCATGTAACAATGTGACAGAGCACCTTAACAACAACAACAAAAAAACAGAAATGACTGCTTATTGTGTGTTTAATTAGGATGCAGTTTTCCTATTTGAATCTCTGTTTGCTTAGATATTTTCCAGATGGCTATTGACACGATGGCAAAGAAATCACTGGGTCTAGTCCGACCAGGGGGCTTGGCTTTCTGTCCTTGCTAAGGGATTCCTCATGATGTTATTTAATTGAATTATGCAGTTATATAAATGTAATCAACATGAAAAGCTGGAGAGGCTAACTACTCTTATTAAAAACTAAAGGCTTTAATGGTCACATGTAACCTGAGGGTTGTTGTGCTACGCGGGAGTCATGCCTTGGAAATGGAATCAAGGTTAGGGCCAGGTATGTCACATACAAGGAATTTGTTCTCTGCGTTTAACCCATCCCCCTGGGGGGAGCAGCCATACATGGCGCCCGGGGAGCTAGCACTGAGTGTCTTGCTCAAGGACACACCTGGCAGCTGAGGTTCTACCCATCAGGCCACCAGGCTGCTGACATATATTCATATTTTAAGCAACATACTAATGACTGTGCTTCTGGTGTACCCACACATGTGTGCACTGTAACTTCAGTACCTTTCAAGACGGTTTTCTTCTCGGTCAGGTTTGGCATGCATTGACGAGAGCCACAAACATCGTCATGCTGATGCAGTCTTTCTTGTTTCCTCTTCGCCGGTCACCTTTCTTGATCAGGACTCCTTCAGAATTTGGCACTTGATATGGACTTGGGCCAATGGCAAGCATTTAAGGACAAACAGTTCTGACTGCATGCGAAAATGTCACATTTAAAATCCCTTTTTATCATGTGACACAGGCCATTGTGTCCATCCCCAGTGAGCTATATGCTATTCAGTGCTGCTGTACTGTACATTTATTGCATATTCTCATATTGCCCCAGTTTTATTTAGATTTATTGATTTCCACCTGCACCTGAGAGTCAGAATAAATCAGGAAATATCTGGCGCTTTTTAATATCCGCTTTAAACGTACGCTGCTGGAGGAGATATTAAATTCCTGATCAGCTGCTAACATTTAAGTCAAGATTGATGGAAGGCACAGGTGAATATGTATGAAAGCAGCAGTGGTAAGGGATGAGACGTGAAATTAGGCTGGGAAATGACATTTGCTGAGGAGTAAAATGACAAATGAAACCTTATGTAGTCAGCTGTCGCCTGATTTGTGGCCGCCAAAAGCGATGCTGTTCCGGATCAGCGTTCAGCATCTTGTTGTTCTCATAATTAGGCCGGGCGTCCCAGCTCTCTGACTAATGGGTCGGGCTGTTCAGTTACATCCAAAAAGACATAGTGAGCATACTGTTAAATTACCATGGTAAGGTGCCTTTTGTCAAGGGTGTGACAAAAGGATATCTGGGAGATGTTGGGCCCACCGTGTGGTCTTGTGTTAAAGGCAGCACCACCTGACACTTGCATGGTTGCTCATTGAAATATTTGATTAGAAAAGCTTAAGATATCAAAGGGCTCTACAGAAAACCAGGCCTTTTACAATGTTCTTCATCATGTAATTTTACTGTAATTTGCCAGTTCTTCATTAATTCTTTAACAGTTTCCTTCTCAAGTCTAATATTAGCTATGAGCAGGTTTATTTTTTCTAAAAACCTAGTAAATGCCTTCATCTTAAGTGGCTTCCTATGCATGTTATAAATGACATTCCTTGGCAGTGGAGCTGACTGAGTGAGCAGGCTCAGGTGAACTCTGACATCTACATCTTCCTGATTACCAGCCATGATGCTCGAAGTGCGCGGCATGGGACTGAGCCGATTTGAAGCCGTGCTTCATGGTTGCAGAAAACATCCAGGACCTGTGTTCATGTCGTAGTTCTCATAATGCTGAAAGATTTCAGCATGCCGCTGGGAAGCATAATGGCTGTTTGGCTTTTTTGCGACTCCCCCACCTGAAATTCAGCACGATCCTCACCTGGTACTCAGCACAATCCTCTTAATGCAGCGTCCAGGTGGCGCAAGCCTCATCTTTACAATAAGCTGTTGTTTCGCTTTTATTTCTGCCGCATCAGCAGAGCAAGTTTTCAGAGCCAATGTAGCAGGGAGAGCTGCCACCTCTCAGACAGCAGGCCTTGTAAAACACCACAAACTGGAAATCGGCCAGAGCTTAGCTCCCCTTTTGGGGTATTTTTTGTTCTGCTGAGGGCGTTATGTTGATCAAGCACATGTCCTTTATACAAACATTTATCAAATATTAAAATTTGGCCAGCATAACATGTCCAGATAATAAAACGTTTGTTGTGGTACAAAATTATATTTAGTTAAAAAATGGACTGGAGAAAATTTCTCACTGGTTCTGAGGTCTGTCGTAACAGCCAGGCTGGTTTTAATGAGTTTGTTTATCAACCAGACAAAGGTTAGTGTTTGTTCCTCCTCAGTCATGCAAAACAGAAGAAGGAACAACAGTTCTTCCTTCTGAATAACGAGTGAGGCAAAAAAAAACCAACAGAAGCTGGGGTTTCTTCAGTAACCCCAAATCCCCAGGATGCAGCTTGGACAAGGTGTCATTCTTTAACAAAGCACTTAGACACACGCTGTCACTGAATAACGGTATCTTCTTATTCAACCAATTCACTTGATGGCTTTGAACAGTAGCAGATCCATCCATCCTTCCATTCTCCATAGCGCTTATCCAATGCAGGGTCGTGGCAGTAGCAAATCCAAGCAAAGTTATCACAAACTGAACTGTTTATATTTAATTTCAACATCACCTTACAATCTCATATGACACACAGTGACATTAACATACTACAACAAAAGTAATTTACACATGTTAGCTTTATCTGGGGCTATCTTTGGTCTTCAACCCATTGGCTTCTAGTTTTCCACGGCAATATTGCTTGCAACCATCCTACTGCACAAAGATAAAATAAACTACACAGACTAAGGAAAGACAAAAAACACTAGAAGAATTGTATTAACTTTCTTCTTCTATAAGTGCAAGCAGCAAGGTTGCTGGAAGATGGTTAGAGATTGCATCAACACACAGAAACAGACAGCTGGGGGCAGCTTCAAAGTTTCATGTGTGTTTCAGTAAACCCACTGCTGTGCCATCCCGGACCCTTACAAACCTTATCACAAAGCAGCAGAGGCAGTGCTCCACAACTGATGGCAACTTTCCCTCTATTTTTGCTCCCTTTCTCTAGACTCTTGACCATAGAGCCATTGGAAAATGTCAAATGTTCCTCAGGTTCATTCCCAAACTTCTTCTGTGTGTTTTTTAAACCTCTCACATTAGTTACAGAATGAGAGCAAAACAAACGCCCCCTTTGTCTCCGACGTATGTGAGATGTTGATTTGGAATACGGAATTCATCAGCTCCGACAAACTGTTTGATTTCAGAAAGCACCCCCTCCCTCATGACCATCCATGGTGTACAAGCATTCTCATACTGTATATGATTTTAATATACAGAATTTAGCTGGTAATTTGCATCAAAATAATGGCAGACCTGCGTGATCAGTTGCTCGATGAGGCATTTTTATGCGACCCATCATCACTGATCCATCGCTAACAATCCGCTCGCAGATCATTTCTAAGAGTAAGCCTGAAATTACACTGCTCATCAGAAGTCAATTTCGTCATGTGGCCCTTCAAATCTGCTACGCTACATGAAATCAAAAAGTAAGTGGTAAGATAAACTGTTCTGTAGGTACCTGAAAACAAATTAATAAATTCACAATTATTAATTATATATGTAATTATATGTTAACAGTTAAAATGATGTAAGCATTATTAATGTATTCGAGAAATGGTTTTAAATTATTACTTTTACATGGTGTCAGTGCCACGTTCAAAGGAACGGAAGCGTGGAGACAATGGCTGAGTCTATATGCAGAAGGGGCTTTATTCTAACAGGGTACAGAGAACCAAGGAACAATGCTACTCAACCAACTAACAGAGCCAAGGGTCTACACAAAACTCAACAACTGGCAAAGGACTGAAACAGAAGGGGAGTATATATACGAGGCCCAGGGTAACGAGACACAACTGGGGACTACTGATATAATTAACAGGATAATTAGCACAAAGCGAACAGGAGAAAAAGGGACAATGGTGCTAACTAGTGGACACAGAGGGAACTGACGGAACAGATCGTGACAGTCAGAATGTATTCCACAGACTATATCTGTGATTTTTTTACATCAGCAAAGAAAGGGGCTTTTTGCAAATTGATGTAATGCTAGGGTTATCTGTTTCATTACATGCAAGTGACACGTCGAACTCAATTTTCACAAGATGCACTATGTAATCACGTTCTTCTGTTTTTACAGGTCTTTTATTTACACACCCCAAGTTAAGCAACACCTTTTCTGAGCAGTATTTGTTAAGTGCGGATAGCAGGGCCGTCGTTTGCAGCCGTTACCAGGTCCCGCAATTTATTTAGATGCGAACGGCGTTAGTTCATCTCTTCTACCCGGGTCCCCACAAAGCGCTTTGATGAACCGTGATGACCCTTCTAGTCTTCTAGTATGTGTGCTCTTTCCTCCAATGACACGAACCTCTCGGTTAGATGTGTGCTGGAATGACATAGAAGAGCTGATAAAACGACTAGATAAAAACACATTTTACAGAAGGCCGATCCAGTGATAATATGAAGAAGTGAGATTTAATGTTCGACCTTCTACTGGTTACAGTGCTGATACCTCTAGGGGGCGCTCACACTCCACTGCAACTTGCTGCGCCGTTTTATTTCACGCCGTTCTTAATCGTACTGCTGCGTCAATTCAGTTTTGGGCAAAATTTCTTAGCAACCTAAGCACCCTCTTTAATTTAGATTCACACAGCGAGAACGTTGTTTTTTAAACGATGCGAGGGATTGAAAGAAATAAATGATTGAAATCCTTCATAAAATTAAAAGCATATTCACTGCTTGTGTGCTGCATTTACTTGACCTATTAATGCACGAATAATATATCCTTTACATTTCACACATTTAAGTATTATATTAAAAACGCCCGTAATATCGTGATAGTGGGAATGTTTTCTGTTATTCAACTCGATTGATGTTTTATAAGTTTTAACACGTTAGTTCAGATCTCCCACAGCAGAATTCCTTGAGGAAGAGTAATTGTTTTATATGCATACCATTGTATATTTTTTTAGGTATTGTATATATTGGCCTCAAATATTGTAGAATGTGTAGTGTAGGTGTGTCTTGTGTTAAGCGTTAGGAGTCCTGCGTACTTACAGTAAGTGCTTTTAAATTCTGAGAAAACTACTGCAATGACCAGCTAATTACATTGTCCATTCTAGCAAATAATTACTTTCAGCAACAATTCCCGAACGTTTGAAAGAGATGTTTTTAAGACTATACCTTAAATTTTACAAAATATACTTCCTATTTGCTTATTGCAGCTTTTTTTCTGTACGTGTAATTATTTCATCATGGTTTGATAAGTCAGAAAAAAACAGATACCAGTAATCAGATATGACAAAGTAGCTGATCACCTCAGGATAGGAAACCTGTTTTCCTTTAGTACCTCTGAAACAAACGTGCTGTTACCATTTATACATTACTGGTTTTCTTATTTACTTGTGTGTCAGTTTTAGATCAGTTATAACGTGATCACTCCTACAGTACATCGGCAGCAGGCTCAAAGTGATATTCACCGAACTGTGACAAAAGACTTGGGTGACTGTTTTTGAGACCTTGCATAATGTGAGCATACCTTGATTGTCATTGTAAAAAACACAACATATGATATGGTACATATCAACAAATCTGTTATTTTGTTTTGTATTTCAACCGTGTTTAACGAAATGCAAAACGCCTCGTGTTACATAAAGAACGTCAGCTCCAGAGTCTGGTCACACCGTCTGGACGAATTTATACAGCAATTTTGAGTTTTTGACATTCGTACGTGTTGAAATTTGCTGCTCAAATGCCCTGAAGCCTTATGTATTTGTTTCTTTTCATTTCAGTTGGTTCTCTTCAGAAACATGTTATACGCAAAAAAAGAACACATCCTAATAATAACAAATGTACTTTGAGCTGGAGCAGATGGAGAGAAATTAGACGTTCCTGGGCGTCTGTGAGGTTGTCTTTACCGTAGCTCGTTTTCTACCACAGTACAGACACGTTGCTGGAACAGGAAATGTCCTGTGACATTTCTGAGTAGACTTGCTTTGTTGTACAAAAAAAGCTAAATCTGTCTATATATTAAGTGTTCAATACTGTATTGTCTCAGAAAGGCTAAAGCAACCATTTCTGTAGGTATTGTTCTCTTACAAATGGAAAACATAGACATATAGAAAGCACTTGTGGAGGGCAGACACCTCTTTCGTATTATGACTCAAGAAAATCGAGGCAATTACGTGGCTTCTCACCACTTTCCTCTAAGAGACCAAGCCTGCTTTTTAAAACTTTAAAAATAAACAGTTTTTTAAAAATGTGCTTATAGATGGCAGCTGTTCATTGGCCCTTCCCTCAATAACACACTGGAAATGTGTATGTGTGTGTATATACATATATATATACATACATATATATATATATACTGTATATATATATATATATAAAACTGTTTTGGTTGTTACGTTTTCATTGTCTTCTAAATGTTGAACTTGGCGATTAAAATAGCTCCTACATTTTTTGCCTTTCTCCTGTGAAAATCTAATTCCTGACAGTGGATTGTGATGTTGCCTAGAATGGATGTTTACACTTTAATTCCATTTACTTCTGAATATTATGTAAATATTGTAATTCATTTGTCTTTTTTTAACTTGTTAATAAAGTTATAAAATTATGTTGCAGTCTGGGTGGTGTTTGTGTTAAAGCGGGTGTCTGTACACAATTATATACAAACCTCGAGAACCAAAAGAAGATGCTCTTGAGGTGCAGTGGACAGTGTGACAAACACTGACTATATCCAGGTAGCTGATAATTTGAATCACAGGAAGAAGACTTTATGTGTCATAGGAAACCAGAAATTAAGATATTTGTGAGAAAATGCCTCACACCTCCAGGACTGGGGGTTTGATCTCGCCTGTCCTCCATGTGCTTTGTGGATTTCTACCCACAGTCCAATGCAGTCCAAAGACATGCGTTCCAGGCTGATAGGTGTTTCCGGATTGCCCGTAGTGTGTGACTGGATTGGGCATGTGAGTGTGTCGGCAGCTGTGACATGTGATTGGTTGGCACCCTTTCCATGGTTTCCTCTGCCCTAAACTACCTGTGATAGGCTCCAACAAACCCCCCCTTTCCCACGACCATCCATAGGATAAGCAGTATGGAAAATGGATGATTGAGTATTCACAGATAATATTGTTTCTCGAAGGCAAATGCATTTAAATAACTTGATTATATTGTCTCAGAACAAATACAAAGAATACATCAGCTCATTATGCATAGCAGATTATGAGGTCAGAGCTATGTTAATTCAAAGTCAAGGCCGCGCGAGAACAGGAGAGATGCGGATGGGAGACCGGCCTGCTTACAGAGTTTATAGAGAGTACACAAGTGCTGTGGGAGTGAGCAGCTCACCTCAGCAGTACCACAAGCCTGAAGACCCAGCTCAGAAATGCCTCAGAGGGAGCGAGAGCTGTCACACTGCACCCACAAAGGGACTTCAAATGCTTTGTTTCCATAGTAGCAGTGCTACAAATATGTCATTGGCCCAATGTTTTATTTAAAAATGAACTGACCAGCAAAATATTGAATTGCTGGTAGGGTAGTTGAGAATTTTAGAATTTAATCCACTCACGTGTGTGTGTGTGTGTATATATATATATATATATATATATATATGGGGAAAGATTAGTCATTTTTAATTATGTATTCCAAAATCATACACGTTTTAGTGCAAACATTAAATGTGAAATCAGATTTTAGGTACATCTTAAACTGCTGCACTAGAGAACTGGTGATTTGTAATGCAAGAGGGTTTTGGAAAGACAGCCTTTTTATCATGTCAAGAAAAGCTCAAAATGCATGCAGAAAGAAAAAGGCTGGTTATATACACTCACCAGCCACTTTATTAGGTACACCTGTTCAATTGCTTGGTAACAAATTACTAATCAGCCAATCACATGGCAGCAACTCAATGCATTTAGGCATCTAGATGTGGTGAAGATGACTTGCTGAAGTTCA
>JABJVR010000035.1:2916097-2940250 GCA_025773905.1 Chitala chitala
TGTACTCGAGTACAATCAATTTGGGATTCAGAAGCGGATTTTGTCCAAATAATGTAGCATTTTTGTGTTAATTTAATAATCTTTATTTGCAGAAAATGTGTATAATTCACTGCATTTACACATTCATTCTTCGCAAATCCACACTTCTATGTTTCCATGTCACCACTTTAATCGCATAGAAGGGGTGCACTTTACCGTGTCTTATACTGTATTATCAGGCGGAGGCGAGTCTATTAGATCAGGCACGTTAATTAGAAGAAATACGGTACATGTTCACCATCGCACTGACATCAGCATCTCACCAGAATTTTACTAGCCCAGAAATATGTGACCCAACACCCGCATCAAATTTGTCTGTTTTAGGCTTTGTTCAACAGTCTTCCAGCCACCAATCTCTTACAAAGGGAAAAAAAACAGACACAGCCTTCCTCGTCCCAGTCCTGTGACTGCCTTAATGCATTCTAGCAGTCAGTCTCCTCCTTCCAAAACAAAAAAACTCTCCAAACACAGTCCCCAAGGGAGAGCCCCCCCCCCCACAGCCTACTCAAACCTGTGACCTTCTGGCTAACAGCGAACCACACTGAAAGCTTCCGAAACACCAAAGAACTGTACAGTATGCGTGAAGTGCTCGAAAAAAATATCGGAAGTCTCAAGAGATGAACTCAAAATGAGACAAAGCAGATAATATAATTTCCTCCTCTCTTGCTTTACATCCAAAGGGCACAGGAAGAAATAAAAGTCATCACAAAGCCCATCAAAGATGCTGGAAAATCCAAAATGGAAAAACTGGAAGGGAAAAATACAAAGTCAAGCACTGAGAATGATGTGCCTTTGTTCCAGGGGGGAAAAAGCAATTCGGACAAAATCACCCCATCCTACTCCTATCCCTCTCGTGTCCCTCTCATGTCCCCTGTATCACAGGCCTTGCTTTTGTTCCCGTGCGTTTGATCTCAAAGAGGCACTTCCCCTCACACGGGCTGTCACCTCTGGCGCCTGCACTGCTGGGCGTTTACCTGTCATCTCTGCACTCCTGAGTTGCACACTGAGGGCAGACAGGGGGCACTACTGCAAGGCATAGGACAAGCCCTGACAAGCTAAGTCAGGGGAGCACATTTTAGACCAAAGAAAAGAAGGAGAATTTATAGTCACGTAACAAATCCACTGAGTGCACACAGCTCTAATTAATCAGTAAGTGTCTTAAAATTTTTCTCATTCATTATAAAAAGCACAACATTGTTTAATATAATTACTACAGAAACACTGTTAGAAAAGGTAGTCAGGTATTAATATTAATATTGCATTAATAAACGCTGAACAAAAATGATTTTCCAAAAGAGAACAAAACCAAATAAGTTTTCGTAATTAGATAATAAATCAGAACAGTTGGGACACTATGCCTTCCAAAAGTAAATTAATACATGCATACTAAACCATCAAGGTCTATAAATTGTGCTAGGCTGCAATAACCACGCACCGGGAAAAAAAAAGGAGAGAGAGATGGTGACACGCACTTCTGCCCCACATACACATGCCTGTGACTGGCATTCACCACTTGCCTTCATCTTGGCAGCCCAGGCCATCTTGAACATGAAGGCCAAATTTCTTATGCATGTGGCGAGGAAGACACCCAGAGGCTGCATTTGGACTGAAGGGTAGCGGTGTGGGTCGCTGTTCCCCAGGATTTCACAGACAAGGGGCAACCCGCTACAGCCTCCCACTGGCAGACCAGAAAGCCTTGCTGGTCTCTATAAGATGCCACATGGTGATAAAGTGGACCACAGACACAGAAATGTGTAGGGTTGGGAACGGTATCCATTTTACCATTAACTGCGATACAGGTTTTGAAGATTCAATATTGATCCACAACACCCAAAGACTGGTCTTGTTGCATTCCCCTTGGCTTTGAAAATATTTTCACTCTATTTTACTTGTATCAGTCCTATTGTACAAGTGGCACTATACTTTCTCATCTATTCACTGTACTGTCATCCTATTTAGACTTAAGTCATAAAGTTAGTCACTAATGCTTAATAAATATAGCACCTTCCACCAATGTTATTTACAAATAATAAAACAAGCCCTTAGCAACTACAGATTCACCGTATATTGCAACATGATGTGATGTGACATACACTCACGTGTACTCGTACGAAACTGCGTTTACAACAAGGCACCGTAAAAGTCTTAACGTGAAAAAGATTAGCACGGCAATAGTATTTCACTGCAAACAATACTATCAATTGTAAACTTTGCTCACACAAAACGTGCCATGATTAACAAAAGCTAAGAAATAATGAAAACTGTAAACTAACCTTAATCTGCTTGTCATCTACTTTCTAATCATATAAAAACAGATTTCTTCTGTGAAGCAACGGATTACAATTAATATGTAGGGTCAAACAGATGCTGTATGTGTATCTATAAATAGATACAGACATTGGTAGGCAGACAGATATAACCGTATGTGTATGCATATAAAGACAGATAAAAGCTATGCTCCAATGTAGAAATACATCTTTCCTTTTTGTTATTTAACAAATGTACAGTAAAAATAACACACCAAAATAAAATTGCTTTTAAATATACAAAGAGAACCACCTATGGGAACCATATTAATCCTAAAGGTTCATTGATCCTAAATACTTTTTAATATAGAAATAATAGTGTCATACTTATAATACAGGGCAACAATTCATACTTTAAGCTTGAATCTGTTATTTACGTAATTAACTGATAGCTAAATAATGTTTAAGGATTTTTTTCCCCATTTGCATACAAATTACAATCAAACAGGTTAATTTTATGTAGTAAAATACTGACAAGTACAGTATTACTGGTGGTTGAAAAGTATTATTATACGGTGACTACACATTCATTTCGAGTATCATTTAATGTTGAAATTAATCTTTAAAGAGTTTTACAGAGGGCTTTAATGTAAAAGTTTTAAACTGAATCAGCTCAAATCTGAATTGAATTAAACTTGAATTGGGCACTTGTGAATCAAAATTGAAAGATCCCGGCCAATTCCCAAACGTGTGAATGAGTACTGTAATTATTATACGATAAAACGATAATAAAAAGTGGTAAAATCTTATCATTGTTTAATAAGCAGTTCATGCACACTGTAAACACATTGCATGAAAAACGATAAACTCTTGACGCAGAATGTGATCACAGCATAAAACTTTATAAGGGACTGACTGGTAATAAAGAGCAACTATGCAAGACCTCCTGAAACCTGTTATTTTAAATAGAAGAACCATTTCTTGAAATAATCCAAAAAGAGGTACATAGCCTATAAATTCTCTACATGTATTTATTTCATTCACTGATACACCTGTCAGGTGTCAGGGAGTGTTTTAATACTAGAAATATATGAAAGGTGCTAGTTTTTCCAATCACTTGCATATAAACAGGTGAGCAAAAACATGCAAGAGTGCAGGAACCCCTTGTGCACGTGTTAGCCAGAGTACACTGGTACGATGCGAAACAGGCTAGCACTGTCCATCAACGAAGAGGCGAGTCTCAGAATGGCACCTCCAGAAATACAATTAGCAATGCAAGAGCACTGTCAGGCCCGCAGAGGCAAGAGCATGTCAAAATTCATTTAATAAAATGTTCAAAATAAATATTAAAATGGGATTAATTGAATTCAATTCAAGGTGTAATTATTTCCGTTCACCCAACGCCTGCAACATGAGCATTTCTGGACAGCGGCAAGTCTCAGTATATCTCAGTTATAGTTACTGTGGCGCCAAAAGAGATCACCCACTGACCTTCTGCTTATGTTCTCTGCTGTGTGGAAAGGCTTCCTGCTATCTGTCTTGGAAACCATCCTACCACATAACAAGTCTATCCTGACACGCCCTCACTCCGAGATCCTTCAGAAAATAACTGGCTCGAACACCTGCGGTCTGCATAAGCAGCCCAAAGACAGAAACACAAAAGAATCAAACTTCTAGTACTGTCAAACTTCCAAACGGAGAACCAGCAGAGGCAGAGCCACAAATACCACTTTCCTACAGATGAGACTGGCTACAACTGGATTCATTGCTGAAGGTCTACAGGGCCCACCACTCGGAACCAAACGAGCTCTGCCGAAAAGATCAACGTGGCAGACGCCTTCCTACTCAGCTCGCTCCAATGCTAGGTCACAACAGCATGGCAAACCATGCCCCCTTCACAGCCCACCAATTCCGACGCTCGCCGAGCGCGCCGCAATCGCAAAGGAGGGGTGACGAGACCCAGGGCTGCTGCGTGCAAATATAAAGAAATGAAAGTGAGATTAGTGACAGAACAGCAGACGAGAACAAACAGCAAACACCGCAGAAAAAAAGAGAAAACATTCATGCAGCACGTGTACAGAGGCGATGGCGTACAAGCCGAGCTGGAAAACGGATTGCTGCTCAGCATGTGAGCCGCCGAGATCCATCCCGCCGCCGCGTCTGACGAGCATAACAAAAGCAGCTGATGGGGGCTGAATATTAATCATTCCTGCGGAGGGTGAAGGGAGGGAGGGTTTTCCCTCACATAGCATCGCTCTAGACAGTAAACAGCACAACTAATCCGCAAAGTGATACAGAACACCACCCCCGACAAAAAGTAAGCGTATAATGTGGGATAAAAATGAGCTTTGGTATGGGTAAGAAGAAAGATTATTTCTTCTCTTTAAAATGACAAAATAAACCAAGCAGCAAGCTCTCAGAGAAGGAGACGAGGGAATCGCAGGCCTCACCTTACATCTGCACTTTCACTAGGCCTTGTTTTACACCTTTATATGAGGACAGACCTACAACAATGCTTGACTGTATAATGGATTGACAGGCAAAAAAAAAAAAAAAACATTTGTCAAGCAGGAAGCTTTCTTTGCAACAAGCTTTTTCTCCCGTGTATATTTTATCATGAGGTGTCTGGCTAGAGGCAGCAATCAGTATTATTCATACTAGGGGAGGTATTTGACAAATGAGTCTGCTTAGGAGAGGGGTTATTAATCCAGGGGCTCTGTGCACTTGTGCGCTGTTATATACCAGCGCAGGAAATGGTCCACTGGCACTTGATTCAAATCAAAGCCGTGGGAGATTGCCGAATAATAACATGCACTTTCTGCCCTGGCACGGAGGGGACATGGATCTGGCAGCAAGCCAAACCAGGTGGATGTGGAATGAGGAAGAGGGGAAGAGGTGGTTTTGGTCTCTACCAGCAGGGCCAGATTTGTACAGCACAACCCGCTACCCTAAACCCTTTGAGAACATTGACAGTACAGGAAATCTGACATTCACCTCAGCAGTGTTATTAAAAGAATTGCAGCATCAAATCACAAGTTGGCTCTACCTCACCTGTGAGGAGGGTGAATGTGCCATACAGTGAGTACAAAGAACAGCATGTGTACCCACTTTGCATTTCTACCCAGCAGGCCACATCATTGGCAGCTATGCGGAAGTAATCTGGTACAGAGCTGTAAAAAAAAATAAAATAAATAAATGTTTGACCGTCTTACCGTACCTGCGCTCCTCAGGAAGTCAGCCCAGTTGAACCGCTCTGCCACCCTGGTCTCCACTCCTGCAGTGGACAAGAAATAGGGTTAGGGCAGAGAGCAGGACAGCAGGGTACAACTGGAGCCTTCATGCCATTTGGGTCTGCATTGTCACAAGGACAGTCACCCAACAGAGAGCACGAAAGTGGAAAGGACACAATGTGGGGTGTGGGCGGGGGGGATCGAGGATGTAATTATCATGCCCTGACATTTCTGCCTTCCACCAGAAGGTCAGATCATTTATCATCTGCAGCACTGGCCTTCAGGACAGGTGAGCGTAGCCCCATAATTCCTGCACCACCTGTACTAAAGTGCGACTGTACCAAAGTGCACAGCTTCAGACAGCACCCGTGCATGCCCCGTAATGACCTGGACAGAGCCCATCTGGCCAGGTGCAAAACCCTGCCTCACACTCCACAGAGGACTATGTTCACACACTCTACCACGCCAACCCACTCTGGCAGTACGAACACAATCAGTATCTAATCGTATAGCACTGTGAAAAAGTATTCCGGATTTTGTTAACATTGCATATTCGGCACACTAAAAGGTTCAGATCTTTATAAATTTATACTGTGTTAATTAGTTCACACATTTTTTTAAGTGATTTAAAGAACACAATATATACTATTTACATCTGTGCCCTCTTCTGTTATTAGATTTTACCTACAATCATCAAGTGAACTTTATTTTTTAATTCGAAAAACAATATCCAATTAGTACTAGCTGGAATTTAACCTTTTATACATGGACCTCTGTGGATTGCTTCTGACAGCCTTGGTTAAAATATTTTACTCTGTTCCTTATAGTAAGCCAGCCTCCAGTGTCATTAAGCATCCCAGTCAACTTTCTGTATCTTCTGCCCTGAAAACATTCATTTTAAAATACATTAGCTGGTACCTTAACAGTCCCAAAGTGTGCTGATGAAGTATGGCTGTCAGTCACAAGGCTATATAATGTCTTAGCCCCTTAGCTACTGCTACAAAGACACAGCTGGCAACATTACTACAGAGACAAGCAGGCTTATGGTCCTCCAGTGCACTAGGGGGCAGCACCACTACACGTAACAGCAGGCAGAGGTCCTCCAGAGAGGCAGCAAGTAGCGACGTAACAGCATTTCCAGAACCCTTGCAGCATATTTTCACATCTCTGTTGCCCCTTTAAAAATGCTTTATTTTCAATAGTAATCCCTCAAGCCAAAGCACTAACCTATACTGAGTATATATTATTTAACAGGTAGCACTTTGTTCAAGCCCCATGACACAGCAGGCAGACTCATGCAAGTCAAGCCACCCAGACGAGGGTCACACAGCAGAAACAGGCAGCTGAAGTTGTTACCTTGTGGATGGACATGGACCTTACTTCTCTGCGTCGGCTTGAAGGATACAAGATGGGTGTAAAACAATGGTTAATACTCCTCCACTTTGTACTTCATCACAATGCGGCTCAACTTCAACAACTCATAAGGAACAAGCACTTGTGAATACATTCGCTTAATTCTCAGGACTCATTATATTCTGCTAACACTCAACGCTTTGAACTGAATATTATGAGGAGAAAACAATCCCCTATTCGGCAAAACATTTTAAGCCATCACGCCTTCTACATTTCAAAAACCATCAAGGGTGAAATATATTTATTCAATATACACTTGCACCATAGAAATACAGTGGTGAGTTAATGGATAGACTGCCTTTACCCCCAAACAACAAAAACTGGATGATGTAAACTGGTCCTGTTTCTTTGTTGCTGTTATATCACTCATCAATAAAGAAAATTTTAATCAATTTGTTTTTAATTGCGGATCCTGAAAGACCAATGACAATAATGTAGAGTTTCCCCTGAGAAATTAAATGAAAACATTACACACTGACAGGACAATTAAACTGCCGTAAATCAATCGATAAAAAAGCAGCAGCCCGTTTAAGTTAATCTGAGAACAGGTCAACGGTATCATGCAAAAAGTGAAAAGGCAAAAAGATGTCAAAAAAATTACAAAAACAGTTTGCCTGAGGTGGAAAGCTCATTGCGCTTTATAGCATGGAAGTTACTACAAACAAACTTTCTGCACCAGTTTTGTGGGTCTCTGAGAACACCTGGCAACATAGGTTTGAAAAGATCAACAATGAACTGTGGACAGTCCTTCCAATGTGACATTGGTAACAGGAGGAAAAACCAAACAAACCAAACCTCGGGGAAAAAAAAACCGTATTGTGGCTTTACAAGTGGATGCCAGGGACTGTTGAATTTGTCTTTGAGGTGTCTCTGCCTTGCTTACAGTGGTCGTTGTAACTTCCTGCGTCTATGCCAGGGCAGTGACTGGCCCTAGATTGTGCCTTTCAGCTCAGCTCAGTTCCATGGAGATCGATCATGCTGCTTGACCTTGGTTCTCCTGCCAAGCATCTTCACAGCCCCAGCATCAAGCCTCGTCTCATAAAGAGCACATCTCTGAGCCTGTCTCACACTTCTAAGGGTTTATGTGCAATTTACTTTAATTTTAACAACTGATTTTCATTGACTGGATAATTTTTCAGTTTTGATTTCAGTGCAAAATATTAGCCATTTGTGTCACTCTTTCTTTAAGTCATGTAGCACATCAATTATCACAAATGGAACCTTTCATAAACGCTCTGAATTAAACTGTTACTCGGCACATTTATTGAATACATCTTGTTCGTGATAAATGGAAATCCTGGAGTGCTGCTGATTATTTATTTTTAACTGATATTTTTGACCATAATCAATGTGTTCATTTCATGCAAGCTCACAATTTTAGACTACTCTTCACACTAATTAACATTTGACATGCATGTAGAATTTGGCAGCGGTGACATCTCAGAAATGCTCACAGAAAATATATCCTACCCAAAACATTTCAGCGTCCTCCTTAAGCTTGTCGGAGAATGCAACAGCAAACCTGTTAATGGGAAAAGAAGGATGTTTTTCAGATGCACTGCTGCTGAGGCAGTAACGTTCTCTTCTCGCTCTCCTCCACCCCCCCCACCCCCTGTTCTGCTGCAGTGCTGACATGCACGCCGTCTGCACGCAATGCTCTGCTACCCTGTCCTGCTCAAATAACCAGGCTGACAGAGGGGGATGCATCAGTGCAAAAAACCAAAAGGCGGATGAAAACCAACTTCGTGGAACCTTCGTATCCGAGATTAAGTTGGGTGTGGAATGGGGGGGAAAGAGAAGGTGCTGATGGAATTGAAGAGGGTGTGAGAATACATGTTTGTGTGTGGGGGGGCAGGAGCATTCCGAACAGACACTTGGAAAGAAAATGGATTTACTGCAGAAGGGAAGGATATGACAATTCCTCACACCCCTACCCCCAAAACAATGTGAATATGAGTGCTTTTTTTGGTGGAGGTGGGGGTGTAAATAATCAGCCCTGGAGTGAGTGATGACAAATTCGTTTGAAGCGGTGGCGCCTACAGAGCCATCTGCGCTCACCGTAACAGTTATCAGCAGACCTGGAGAGTGACGGACGCCTGTCTCTCTGCCTGAGCACTTCGAACCAGCACAAATGCAGGGTGCATGAACACCAATGAGCCTCCAGACTGCGATCAGGAAATGAGGACGATGTGGCCCGCCAGAAAGCTCACCTAGACAGGGTCTACTTAGGTGGGGTCTGCTTAATATGGAAAACCAGTGGGTACAAAGATAGCTAGCAGCACAGCACCAAGTGGGCCCACCTCATTTCACCTAGCACTGTGTAATCCAGTCCCTGAGAGCTTAGCCAATGCAGGCTTGCTTTTATTCTCCACTGTCTTTTTCCCAGCAACACCCTCTACCTCTGGGATGCTACTTAAGCATGCCACCCTTTCTTTCTTCCAAAAACACCCTATTACAAGCTGGTCCTATGCAAATATACACATCATGTTGTGCGGGTCCAGTTAAAAAAAGCAGCTCAGAGGATCTGGGAAGAACAAAAAAAATACTAAATATGAAATAGTAACTTTTAAATTCACTGCTTATCTTACTCCTAAATGTCAATATTGTCCATATACTATATGAATGTTTAATGTGTTTTGGATATTAATGTATAAAGTTTACCACCTTTTCTTGCTGTAAATGTGTGCTCTCAGCAAAACAGGACAGCCCGCTGCTGCAGTGTGTTCGATATGTATTATTACGTCACCTGGCGTTTCTCAGAACCTGCTCCATCACTGCTCGCTTCTGGCTGTCCTTCACGTACTCGTTGATGTCCGTCCCCCCGAAGATGATCCCATAGGGCACCTGGTTTCCTGGTACAACAGGAGAACCCAATACGACTTGACCTCATAACCGTTCACCAATCTCCGACTCCTCACAAAGGTGCTACCACTACCAAGACCCAGAAATTAAAACAGCATTTTCCCCAAGACATCCCGTAAACATGGTGACGGCGTGTGCAGGAGCCAGCTGAGAATGTAACGCAATGTTCTCCGTTCCCAAACCATTGCTGATCGGCAGGGAACCTTGTCACCGGGTGAACGAAAATCTCTTCCTAGGCAGCTCACGAATCAAGAAATGTGGTGTTTGAAGAAGTGTTTGCATATTACGGCCACGACTTCAGCTGATGCTCCTGATAAACAAGTACCCCCCCCCACCAGCCATCTGAAGAAAAGCAATTGGTGACATGAGAACAACCCATACAGCAGAAGTTGCTGTGCACTATGTTCATGTCGGCAGTCTTCACACCTGTGCTTAGACTTTTATCTCTTCAGTTCCAGGATTCAGAATCAAGAATTATAGTGCTAACAAATTTCTCAGCTTTCTTTCTCAAAAGATTACTAGCTATTAATAAAGCATGATATGATTAAAATGATTTTAAATGGCCTTTAATTTCGAAGCAGAACATGGATGTTTTTGACAGTTTCAAATGTAATGTTATAATACTTCAAAGAATTATTTTAATAGTTGCATGGCTATATTCATTTTTTAAAATACACGACCTGTCGCCCTTTTTCACTGCTTGCTAAATAGACTGCGGTTATTGTTATAAACAGTCAACAATATTTTGACTGTTTATAGGACTTTGCATCTTATAGGCAATCTAATTGTTGGTAGTTTATATAGAAATTTTAAAAAAAGGGAAGAAACATTCAGTGTTCATTTTTATGTAATATTTTTGTACTCTCAGTATGCCAAGATGTATGCCACCACATGTAGTGGTGGGAAATATGGCGATAATTTATCTTGGATTGTGTGAGTTTGTACCTGTGTCCATGATACATGCTTTAGCGTTATCGCAAAAACTGTGATACAACATGCTTAATAATTATAACTACAGAACAAACCAGCAAGCGCCTATCACATGATCCCTGCATGTTCAGAGGCTACAACAGAACTACAACAAAAACAATTGCGAAACTATTTCTGCCTGCATAGTAACCATGCGGTGGCTGTATACATCTCTTCTTTGTCAGTATCAGTCTCAGTGGATCTCAACTAAGTGACTACATCTTGAAGTAAAACTTAACCGATATATACCATCAAACTACAAAAATATTACACTCGTGTCACGTGAATGTAAACAGCACACAGCCCATACACTGTCGGCTACACTGTTTAATAAGTGTGCGGCATGACAAAGAACCAGCTAGAAAAAAAGGTTCTGCTTTGATTGTGTGAAAATGGTTTGGATATGCAAAATCTGATGTGGCCTACTGTTCTGTAATTTGCAAACTTTGCAAAAAGATACTATTCACAGAACAGGTGGCAACACAATCTTGTTAACCACTTAAATTGTAAGCCCTCAAAAGAAAATGCAGAAAGCCTGCCTATGCATACATGTACGAGCACATCTTCCTCATCTTCCTCAGCCACAGCATCTTCCACACACTCTGAGTTAGCCAAGCAGAAGCAGGAAGGTCCCACCAACGGAATAAGTAATAAATAAAAAGCACATAAATATGTTACATTTAGTAAATATGTAAGTTTTATTATTATGCTACAAGCAGTATTTCTTGTAAGGATAGAATTGCTGGTTAAATTGTTAACACTAATACATAGATGCCAATCTGGTTGATTTGTAAATAGATTTTTTTTATATATCATTAATTGTGATTACAACCATAAGTAAGGTGATGTTTTATTTCAGCCATATCGCCCACCCCTAACAAGGTGCTTTGTTGCGAGAATGTGATTAAACCACATTTAGACATTCTTCAAATTCCAGATGAATATTTGGGTGAACACAACCAGATTTTGTCCAGTCTGTTTTGTATTTGAACAACCTTGTGAAGCTGTACATTTCTAATATTATACAACGTAGTTTTACACAATCATCATGACAAACAGCATGGTGGCTTAGTGGGTAGCCTTGTTACAATACACCACCACGGTTGTGGGTTCAAATCTACCATTTCAAAAATTATGTGCTGCCTTTTCTAAAATTATGTATCTATTTTCTATGTATATGCAGATGATGACATGCCCAATATCACAGACATACACTGAACTAAAGTCTGCTGGATTAATATACATATATGTTTGTTGGTCAGACAAAATAAAATTATTAGAAAATTATATCCTAAAAATTAATGATTTATATCATTATATCAATCCACTTAGTCATACAAAGAGAACAATTTTATGTGGAACCGTTGTACATATATATACATTTTTTTAAGTTAAGCCAAAACATCCAGTTCGGTGTAAATTAGGCACCTTCACACCTCTTGACATCCGTTTTCATGGCGAATCGTTAATTCAACAATCTACTGATGATGGCTTTTTATTGCTCTGCATAAACACACTTCATCAGGGTACAGCCTCTTTGATTAACTCCAATCCCTTGAAATGGAAAATCCCTGTTTTGGAAATTAAACCTCCAAGTACGTGGACTCAGGGAAGTCCTGCTCCAAATTTAAATTTAAACTCTGGATTTTAAAAACTGTCTCTCTGGAATACCTACCAGTTCTTGGAAATTTGCTTACTTTGCCCAAGAACATCTACTAAATGAACACATGTAAGTGACATTTAAAACAACATAAAACAAATTTCTCAGGAACAAACTTAAATCTTAACGGAGGAGACTACAGGTTACTAGAAGAAAAAGTTCGATGTTGATTTTTGTTACATCACACACTGACATGACAAATACACTGTTACACATTTTTTATTTCACACTTATAGAATAAAAAGTTAATAAAACATAACTGTAAGAGCCACACATTTCACCTCGGAGCTAAGGAACGTCTCATGGTTAACATCATGCAACAGGGAGATGGTTAAAGTGATGAAAAGAGGACTCACCTAAAAGAAGCTTGCCTGCTTTGTATAGGTGAATAGCCAACACCCCCTGACAAGGGGGCTCCCGTCTCACCAGAGCAGCCACATCACTGGGGGACTTAAAATCTGCAACATCTCTGAGAACACAGGTGTGTCCAGATGATTCTATGTATCTTCTGAAATAGACACAACCAGAGAAAAAGAGTCTCATTCATAAGCTACCTTAAGAGACCCAATTAAAAAAAAAAAATAGTAAAGGGGTATAATTAGTTTCAGTGGTACAGATGGTCTACCTTACCTCTAATTAAATCCCTGTATCTTTATTTACTCTTCTGCTATTTATCTGTACACATCTTTTATGTTATTGTACCATTTCTCAGAAACCCTATAGAAAGACCAAGCACTGTGTTGTTCTTTTGTTATCTGTCTACCATGCAAAAGGTAAGGGCACACGACACCGCAATCTGCACAGAAGCTGTGACTTTCATAATAGCTGTGATTGGGAGCTATCAGGACTGATGTTATGGGATAACGACATCATTATGACAGCATGTAATGGTATGTGTGTAAAACTATTGGAACCGTGAAGCAGATAAGGCATGTTCCCTGTAAAACTTTTATCCAGGTGGTACTGAAAAAGTTTTCCGATGATGTACTTCCTGCAGTGAGGTTAAACATGGGGATTCCAACCTAAACCGGCATTCTCAGTTTGTGTCATTGGAGCCTCTTGTTAATGACAAGAGTTTGGACTTCATAAACGCGTTGCTTTTATAAATGACATAGCCAGGGGATGTCTGGCAAGTCCAAATGAACATCAATACTTCAGGCTCACAACAGATGGCAAACAGCTGTTCGTACCTGATTCTTTCCGCAGTCGTACAGTTTCCTGTCGGTGGACTAAGGCACGCCAGGAAAAGCAGTTTCATATCGATGTAAAAGAGTTATAAATAATTGTTCAGTTATTTTAAGTCTGTTAAATTAACGTCGTGTGCCCAGCGGTGTGGTAAGACCTCACATTTAACTTCTGATCTCATAATCTTCGCTCTCTTTCCGACGTTAAAAGTCCTCCCCGGGAAACAGGGGCAAAACAACTTATACTTCCACCAAATGTGTTATCCTTTAGGGTGATAAGTACCAGTGTTATTTATTTCGATTCTGATGTTATTTTTTTAATCATAACTAGGATGGGTATCATTAGTTCTCCCTGCGACGAAACTGGTTTTTGCTGTGATCGCCAAATATAATACTTTTAGTCACAACACAATACGGAATTCCAGCCACTGCTGTTACGCAGGAAAAACAACTAATCTTTCATTAATAAAGTCATTTATATACAAGAATTAAAATATTAAAAAATTGCTGTTTACATCCGACACCTCAAACACTTTGAAGAAGCGTGTTTTTTTTTTTTTAAGCACACGGGGACCCATCCCCTTCTTTTGCAATCATATGTTTACTGACCATCCAGGAAGTATTTACGCAATTACAAATGATTGATTGGTATTCTGTCCAATCGGGTATTGCCGGTTTTGAGCTCAGACCAATAAAATTTTATTGCACAAAAGGGGTTTGACCTCCATGTCACGCGGTAGTGCTGTGACTGCCTCAAGTTTCTTTCAGAAGTGTATTCTGGATGTGGATGAAGTTCGTAAAGGTTTTAGGTTTTCTATCTCGGAGCTGTCATTTTTTTCAAAACGTAATTTACCAGGGCGAAAGAATAACCGTCAAGGAAAACTAAATGGCAGAAGTGAAGAAACCGAGTAAAAGGTAGCCAAGTCTTTAATGTTGTTAGCAAAGTAGCTTCTTTAAATTTTTGTTAGCTGACGGTGAACTTCTACGTAAATATTTGTGTTAGATTTGTTATTATTGTTAGGTCTTTTGTTGATAACACGTAAAACTGTCCATGAATTGTTCTATGTGTAAACCGTTGTTTATTAGATAAAAAAGAAATGCTTTCAACCTTCTAGTCTGATATGGAAAAAAAAAACAGTTTTCTTCGTAAAGCTATCTACATGAAGTCGCTCGGAGAACAAAATGTTGGCTGTCCGATTCGAAAACACGGTTTATGAGTGTCGTTTAAATTTTAAGACTTGGACGTGATGTCGAACTACACAGTGATCTACTTGATGTGCTAACGATCGTCTTTGTTTGTAGGACTTAAATAATTCTCAAGAAGTTTGCCTAAAACAAGTGGAGCATGGCGAACAGGGAGGCCGGTGAAGCGACTCCGCTTTTGGAGAGCGCGGGGGCCACGCGCAGAGCAGCTGTCTCGGTGTTTGAAGGCAGACGCCTCGCGTGCGCTGCCGTCCTATTGGCCGAGTCGCTGGAGCGCGTGGCCTTCTACAGCATCACCTCCAATCTGGTTCTGTTCCTCAACAGCAGCCCGTTTTACTGGGAGGGGACTCAGGCGAGCCAGGCTCCCTTGGTCTTCATGGGGGTCACCTACCTGGTCTCACCGTTCGGGGGCTGGCTGGCAGATGCCTGTCTCAGCAAGTTCTGGACTATTGCCTGCAGCCTGGTCCTGTATCTCGTAGGGATCCTGTTTTTTCCCTTTGTTGCAGATGACAGCTTCAGGATAGGGCTCTGTGGGGACGAAATGGCCTTTCCAGTTCAGCCACCTGAGTGTACGAACAGCACTCCACCCAGTAACGTGTCCTGCCCTGTCCGCACTCCTTACTGTGGAGCTGTTGTGTATAGTGGTCTGGTCCTAATTGCCTTTGGCGTCGGATCTGTGAAGTCCAACATCACTCCTTTTGGGGCTGATCAGGTAGGACCTAATGTGGGGACAACAAGTTACCATTGCCTCTACAGTAGTCCGTCATTTGATTATTGTACTTGGCGTTAAGAGTATACAGTGTAAAGATTTCCTGTTCTGGAACAGATACTTGACCTTAAAGGTACTAATTTTAGGTACATGTATGTAGGTTTATGTACTTTTGGGGGAAAAAAATATGACAAGCACTAGAAGTAAAACTTCTGGATTAACTTGGATTGTGTGATTGTAAATTCTGAGTTTTACTTTACAGTTGTAGTGAGGAAAACTAGGTCTATGTTTTAAAATATACTTTTGTTAAAATTGAATAGGAGCAGCTGCTGTTAAGCCTCTTATGTCAAACATGAAACATACTCATGGGTTTGTAGAGGAATGTGATAGATTTTATTTGTATTGTATGTGTTCCAATCTACTGTCTTTTACCTGGTGCATAATTGGTCTTGTATATTACTACTTAGACAGTTAGCCCGGAATACTTAATTGAAATTTTGTTTTTAATATGTGTGTTGAGTTTATGTACTGTTTGAGCAGTAGCCTAATCATTCTGTAACTCTCCATAGCTATCATCACTCTGTATCTTTTTCTGTAAGATTCACAACTCAGTTGACACTCCAAAGACAACAAACTTGAAAGGGAAATGGCTTTAATAATAGCATGAAAATTTCCGTCACCCAGAAAGCCTGGGAAATTGGTGATTTGACAGCTAGCAGTGCCTCAATAATGAGTGTTGCTAAAATCCTTCTAAATTTGTTCTGTCAGGGTTATGGAAGTGAAAAATCTTATGTGTTTTTATGAAAACTTTGTTAGGAAGAGGCTGCCTACCTGGATTGTAGTCCTACCACTGTTTGCTGCAAACAGCATTCATTTTGGTAACTGATTATAACCTTGATCTTCATTTAAAGTGTGGAGGATCAGGTAGATGTTTATCCTTGTCAGCTTCAACAAAACTTTGTTCACTTCTCCCCAAATTAATGTCTTTCCGGAAGAAAGGATTTATATTAGCCTCCAATAGAAATTCAGTATGCTTTGCTAATTTGTGGGGCTTTGGAGGACCTCATTGTTATTCATGTAAAAACTTGATGTGTGAAGAACCTGGGGGGCAGGAGTGTTATAGTCTCTTTCCCGACGTGCTTTTATTTTCAGTGTTTGCACTACATTATGGATGCATCACTAGACTGAGAATTCCATGCGATAATCCAGTGTGTGTTTTTCAAAATTGTTGCTTCTGCAAAATCAAAATTATTCCATAACCTGAGAAGGGAATGACGTTGAGGGCTGTAACCTAGAAATCCTGTAATAGGAATGTGGTTAACTCAGTTTGTCTTTATTTCATTACTGTCAAGTTTACTCTAAGGTCAGACATAATTGCATTTTTGCAAATTGGACACCCTTTTACCTCCTCCTGTACTGATCTAGCAATTGCATGTTCAGGTAGGGTTTTTTATACTTCATTTGTACAATTCATGGGGTGAAAGTGATTAGTGATCTGATGTTTGTGGTGGTGGTGGTGATGATGATGATGATGATGATGATGGTGTCTACTGGTAGGTCAAAGACAGAGGCCCAGAGGCAACTAGGCGGTTTTTCAACTGGTTCTACTGGTGCATCAACCTAGGGGCCATTCTGTCTTTGGGTGGCGTGGCCTACATCCAGCAAAACATCAGCTTCTGGCTGGGCTATATCATCCCGGCTGTGTGCCTGGGAGTGTCACTGCTGGTCTTCCTCCTCGGCCGCATAGTCTTCATCACCAAGCCAGCTGACGGCAGCGCCTTCACTGACATGTTCAGGATCCTGAGCTTCGCCTGCTGCTCCTCCCAGTGGTCCAAGGAGCCCAACCTACTCCGGTGCGTGACAGGAGCCCGTTCTGGCCCGTTAAGCATCGCCGCACCCGCCAACACATTTAGACGACACCACAGTGCGCATTCTGCAGGATGTGCTGCCATATTAGAAATGGGTTTAAATCGCATCAGCAGACTGCAGCGGATAGCTCTGCCGCTTGTGGCTTTGCCCCTGCATGCAGCCTCACTTGCGGAACGGAGAGAAACAGGGAAGTGTCATGCTCACTGATTTTTTTTTTTTTTGCATGCTGACGCAATAGAAGTGAAGTGTCCACTGTGCGGTTGTCGAACCCAGTTTTCCACTGGATGGAAAGCAGATGTTTTGTCCCTTCAGTGTTCCGACCTGTAAATGTTAATTCTTATTTCTCAGCTCCATTCCTGTTCTCTGATTTGTGAGTGGGGATTTTTTTTATTTTTTTTTATTATTATTATTTTTTTTTAAAACCTCTCTTCAGTGCGAAAGTTTTTGAGTGTCGTTGTTTGACTTTGAAGTCTTTTGAAAACCTGACTTTGAATACTTTAATAACTTGTCCAATTTTGGAACCTTTTGAAGAGTTTTTCTTTTTTCCCCCCTTTCCAGAGAGCAGACCTTGAAACTGAGCTTCTGTCCCAGTGCCAGAGGTGCCGTATTTTAAAACAAAGACATTCTCAATCGCTGAGATTAAATCGATCACTTTTTCCCCAGGCACAGCTGAAAACGCTGCTCTTTGTTAGCCAAGTGACCTTTGGTCGGCCCAGTTACGGCTGTTGCAGAAGCGTCCGTCTCAGTCCCAGTGGTGAGTGTGAGGAAGGCACGCTCATTAATCGCTTTTGTCCATGTGAAGCCCCAGGCCAAAGCTGTTGGATTCAGCAAAAGTGACGTACGGCGGGCCGTTTCTGGAGGAGAAGGTGGACGAGTTCAAAGCCCTGGTGAAGGTTATCCCTGTCTTCTTAGCGCTCATCCCATACTGGACAGTGTACTTTCAGGTGAGAGTCTGGACAGTAGATTCAACCAGTGAGGGCGTGGTAAAGTAGGAGCTTCCATTAAGCACATGGGATGCCTGAGCATGTGGCTCTTTTTCATTATTGATGGTCCCATACCATTGTTCCGTTGTCACAGAAACATGGTGGCCATATAGATTCCAGTGGCAGCTTGACGTGCTTAACTGAGTGCAGTTACACGCTTCTCATTTTGTCTAAGTGACAAAGGCACACACTTGAACAGCCCGTTCAATTTCTGACCACAGATGCAGACGACATATATCCTTCAAAGTCTGCACTTAAAGATCCCGGAATTTTCCAGGAACACCTCATCCAATGGCACCCTCCCAGACCAGGTAGGAAAATGGGTTATATTGTTGCTTGTTGTTTTTCACCAGTGTTGATTTTGTGCAGCCAGGTTTTACTCCAGAAATGATAATCCTCTGTGCCCCCCCAGCCAGATGATGGAAAGGAACTGTCTGTCTGCTTTTTGTTCCACATTCTTAAGTGCCTTGCATCTCTGTTGTAAAGGGTGCTATATAGCAAAAACAATGAATAAATAACAAATTGAAGATACTGAGGTATTGTACAGCTGATGATTCCTGTCATGTTTGTCCTTTTTTTGCTGTGATTTAAATTTTCCCAAGGCATCCCCCAAAATGGTCAGTATAGGACTTCAGTTGAGGCTCGTGTCCTCTCTGTCTGGTAGAGATGAAAAAAGGATGGGAGAAACCTGAACAACCAACAGCTAGAAGTTGTGAGGGATGCTAAATCCTAGGGCACTAAAATGATAACGTGTCCTGGTGCGCTAATCATATATTAGCAACATGCTGGTGGTTGCCTTAGTTGTGTGCATGTGCATGTTCACTTTGACAGAAGTGACCTGTTTTGAAAGTGAACTGAAACTTCCTAGCTTGTTGCTACCCCCACCCATCCTGAAGATCCTTCATTGGGTGTGGTTTGTTGTTTCTGGTATTGGGCATATTTGATGTTCTGTGAAGCTATCAAAGTGAAGACAGCATAAGAGTTTTGTTCTCTGTAGGCCTGGAGTAAATCTGAGTTACATGTGTCCTGTGTATGATGGCAGCATATTGGCAGGAGGAGAGAAGCCATCGTACCTTTTCCGTTTCCCAGTCTGTGGCCCACAGCAGATGAAGCAGAACCGAGAGCAGATATTTCAAGTTTTTCTCACAGCTTACTCAGAACCCTCTCTGTCATGTCATGTGAGCTGATATTTCAGTTCTAGCTGAAAGAATGATTGAAGTGTCCTCCCCCCTTAAGTAAAAAACAATGACTACAAGAAATGCTACAAGGTTAGCCAGCGCTATAGGATGTAGCACAGCTTTCTGTTTCTGTGTGTATACCGGAGCTTAGCCAGTTCTCTCTGGATGTAGAGCAATCAGGCCTGGTGGCAGAGGGGCACTGGACAGGCTGACAAAGGAGGCATTGCAGATTGTTCCTATTATTAAGGTTGTAGGTCCACTGTTGCCCTGATGGAGGTATTTTTGCCCTTCTCTCACATTTAAATGCAGTGGTTTGGGTAAAAAGGTGTCAGGTGTGATTCGTGAATTTTTTTATGAGTTTGTCTTAATTTATTCTTTTCCTAGAATTTTATATTAATTTTTTTTTACTGTCTCTCTCCACACAACAGATGCGTCTGTGTGTCATTTTCGTTATCACGGTCACCTAGTCCTTCTGCAGTGGCTTTCGCTGCTGACATTCATTTTATTTTTATTTTTTTAGGAGTTGTATTTTGGGAAGGAGAAAGGAACGGGGGGGCCTTGAGAACAGTTGTCATTGGGCTTAAGGTTGAGCAGGGGAATAAAGCGACAGGCGTTGCCTGTTTTAAAAGCAGAGCATTCTGGGACAGCAGAATGGAAACAACTTTTGTCGCTTACTATCAGTGTTTTGTGTACAAGTTGTTGGTGAATTAGTCAAACTGTAAATTGGTAAAGTGTTCGGAGAAACGTGTATAAAAAATTATATTGATCTTTGAGTTGAAGTTTTTCTTGGTGCAGGTCAAGAGTACTATGTTATCCAGTATTGGCTTGCTTTACAGTGATACGCTGGCAATAATGTGTTTTTTTTCTGACTGATTTTTGTTAGTGTCACTAGGTCCTTGGTTAGGAATTGGCACGCATTACATTTAAGGCCATGTAGCCATTAGATGCATAAGCAGGAGAGGCTACACTGTGTCTTGTGCTCTTGTGACACGTAACAAATTCGAAGTCCATTGTTTCACTGTGCTCATTGGTGAGCTCACTGAATAGTGACGGTGATCCCAAATGTGAATTTATGGAATTGTGAATCTGCATTTCTGAATGTTGACCAAGTGGAGGTTTGTTCTGAAATTCAGACTTTATTTGCAATATCACATAAAAAGATAAAATGTAAATTTTGGTGCCTGCAGATTAAAAAAAAAAAAAAAAAATTTAATGCAAATGTACAGCTTACATCCAGTGCATTGTTCTCTGTGAATGCCCAGGGACTCTTTGAAAGCGCAGATGTCCAGGGACCTTGCGGAGAGATGAAAGCGCAGACATGGACATGCCTGGTCTGTTTACATGTTAAAGCTGGATTGTTCCATGCTTCCTGTGAACTCAGTCATGTTGGCTTGTGTCTCTTTAGACTTTCATTGAAGTTTTAAGTCCTCTTTTTTTTTTTTTTTTTTTTTTTCTGAAACATGTATGAGTACCACGAACATCATAAAATAACTAATATGAATTGTATGGTAAAATTTGCCAGTCTACCTATTCCAAGAAAGTCAGTGGTCAATGATTCCACCTGTTATTGTTTAAACAGTTGGGGGAGAGGGGAGGGGGATATATAATTTCTTTTTCTCCTTTGGACTGCTTGTGGTGTTTCGGTATCGAAGTGGTTTAATTTTAGAATTGATCTCATTCTGTTAAAATGGAAAAGTTGCAAACCTTGTCTTGTTTTCCTTTTTTATAACCCTTCAATACCTACTTTGATGGAATAGATTAACACTGTTTATAGCAGTTGCTTATCATGTAGTAACTGAGAAGACTTGGCTTTGGTATAGTGGCCCTGGTTCAGCACATTTCCAGCACAGAGTAAATACAGTGGCTGGTGTTGGCCTCCCTGCTCAGGGAGAGTGCCTCCCAACTGCTTGCTGGGACCCGGCTGATTCATGCTGTCAGCTGAGCTCAGCCCCAGTGTTGGTGTCCTGGTTCGTACGCAGGTGGTGTTCCGCTTCCCAGCCGCCTGGCTCACCATGTTCGATGCCGTGCTCATCCTCCTGCTCATCCCACTGAAGGACAAGGTGGTGGACCCCATACTGCGCCGGCGAGGCGTGCTGCCCTCGCCCCTCAGGAGGATTGCCGTCGGCATGTTCTTCGTCATGTGTTCTGCCGTGGCAGCAGGTGCGTCTCGCCGCAGCCGGGATAGCGGGATGGCCATGAGGGGGGATGGTGCCGGGTGTATAAGGGATGGATTCAGCCTTGTTTAGTCTTATTTTGGAATAGCAGAGTAAGTGATTGGTAAAGGGAATGGTTTTTACCAGTCCTTTAAAGGGACAAGTGTGTTTTAATGACAGAAGTCAAAGCAAAAGTTATCCTTATTAGTCTGTGTTGAAACAAGGCTGTGTTTGACGTTCAGCTGACTGCTGGGAATCAGTCCTGTTGTCCGCAGAGGAGTTAATGACCTTCCCTGCTCAGTTTGAGCTTGAGTTCTCAGCTGGAAGGCCATCGCCAACATATTTAATATTCCCTGCATCAAAACAGCACCAGCGCACAAGTCGCTTTCTGATGGCTTCAAGAAAAAAATAATGAAATAAATGCCACTGTCAACAAAAAACATTTGGGGGTCTTTGTTTCTAAAGTCTCCACAGGGGAACGTGCGTTTAGAACTCAAACAGAATAATGCTTGGGCCTCTTTGACAGAACAAACTTTTTTGAAAAAGCAGTTCTGGCCACCTCTGGGTAAAATCCGTGTCGATACATGACAATGCAGACTATTTAAAACATCAGAGCTGGAAAAAAACTCCTTCTCGCTGCCTGAACCAACCATGGCAGCAATAATTTGAGAAACGAAAGGGGAATTAAAGCAGGTTGGTATTGTAAAAACAGCTGTGTGTGTGTGTGTGTGTGTGTGTGTGTGTGTGTGTGTGTGTGTGTGTGTGTGTGTGTGTGTTTCTTAAAGCAGTAGATTGCCTTGTAGAATAGAAAGTGAGCTTTGTCCTTTCTTGCGGACGCCTTCACTAGTCCTCTTTTCCTGTCATTACTCCACCCTCGCCTGCACACTTCTTGTGACACATGGCACATTCAAAGGTCCTGCCATCTGACAGGGGAATCCCATGGTGCACTTTAGGAGGAAGTGAGAGCTAGAGGGGCCAGGCTGTGAACCATCACAGCTGCTGCTTCTGTCACCCTGGTCTGAGTGTGGCTTGCACTTCCTGTGCTTGTGCTCTACGACAGTCTAATAGCATTATAAGGTTCCCAAATTCAGTGTTTCTGATGGTCCCTGGACAAGCTATGCTTAATTAAATGCATGGATGCTAGTAGGAGGAAAGTGAATGTTGGCTAAAGCAGTGTTTCATGCCTTACACTTCCAAGCACACAGATGTATGCATGCATTGACCGGGACCCTTCCTGCAGTTGTCTGCAAAGGGTGCTTTGCATAGTGGGAAGCTAGGCTGGCTAAGGTGTAAATGAGGCACAAATGGCTGTGATCCCACTGTAATGAAGGCCCCAGAGACCGGCTTCTGTCCCCAGCAAGATGCTGGCGAAGCACACTATACCGGATCAGCAAGTCTGATGCTGGTGTTTCACAGCCAGACACTACACTGAACTAGGCCAGGAAATGGTGCATTTCTCAGAGCAGCCACCAGGAGGCATGATGTTTAGAAATAGACTTGTGGAGAAAACACTGAATCGTTAGGATACGGACTTAATATGGGCACGGGTAAGAAATGTTTTTGGCCTGAAAACATTTTAGCAGAGGTGTCTGTTATTTTAATTAAACTGTTTGTGCTGCATATTTATTTTGGTTTTTTTTTATGTTATGGGGTGAAATTTTTGTTTGCTAGCTGCTAATGTTTAAATGATTAATGCACTCTGACAGTTTCTGGATTACTTCAGTGGTTGAAAAAGCTACTTTACTGGCCGGAGCTTATTGATTAGATATTAACATTACCTCAGGATTCAAGCAGCATTACACAATGTTTGCAATGCATACAAAATCCTGTTTTAAAAAAAAAAAAAAAACAAAAATCCCTAAGAGTGAAGTTTTGTTGTGGCATATAAACACAAGTGAGAGTTAACTCCAAAGAACAGAAACGCTGAAATTATGAAAGGTCTCTTTTTTGTTGTGCTCTTAAAAAGAAAATGCAGATTGTGCTTTTGAAGGTGAAGTGGAAAAGGGCTTATTTCAGAAAACTATATAAAATTGCAGTGGGATAGAATATTTTTCTCCTCTGTCTGGGGGTGCCTTTGTAGGCACTTGCATCTTAAGGTCCTGGGGGCAGTAGGGACCAGATGCAGTATGGTGGTGTGTTGAGGGAGTCGCGATACAACATTTCCACTCCCCCTCCGCGGTGGTCCTATTTCAGTTGCAATATGGGTCACTCTGTTGCCAATGCCGGCAGATGGTCTGCTTTTTACATATGTTGCAGATTAACAGTCAAACTGGGTAAATTTGGGTTAAGTACAGCACAACTGGCAAGCCCCTCGTGGGAGGAAAGGGTGAAGCATGTTGTAGTGTAGTTTTAGTAATCCGGTGTTAATGCGTCATCGTGCTGAAGTGTGTGTGTGTGTGTGTGTGTGTGTGTGTGTGTGTGTGTGTGTGTGTGTGTGTGTGTGTGTGTGTGTGTG
>JABJVR010000035.1:2947674-2982923 GCA_025773905.1 Chitala chitala
GTGTGTGTGTGTGTGTGTGTGTGTGTGTGTGTGTGTGTGTGTGTGTGTGTGTGTGTGTGTGTGTGTGTGTGTAATCCAACTTTAAAATCATTAACTCTTATGACTGTGTTTTGGGGGCATCTTTTCCATGGGCACAAAGCAGAATAGAAATCCACATCACGTTTGTGTCTGTGCTTGTTGTTTTAAAAGCCTTGTGGCAAATCGAGAATGGTTATGTGTAATAATATGTTTTTGTCTGAACGAACAGCCACAGCTATAATCTGTAACGTTGCCGAATGGCATTTGCTGCAGATTTAGAAATTGCTCATCTGAGTGGCACTTGCTTTGTTGAACGTGGACCAGAATACCGCTGCGCTTTTTAAATACCCCGAGAAATGTTTCATCACTTTGCTTGTAAAGTGTCCAAATGCAGCATCGAGGGAAACGGGCAGCAGTAAAAGCCACTTTTCACTGTGCTGTGCACTTGATTTTTCTTAAATTTGGGAACATGTCCTGTTTGATGTGCTACTGAACCCACCTCACATTTTTTGTCCCTTTTTTGTATGGCCTGGTAAACTGTTTGTAGTTTGTTCTGCTTTGAAAACAGTGAGGCAAACGGTGTGTTAGCTGGGTCTGTTGTCCTTAACCCTTGTGGGTCACATATTGACCCTTGGTGGTTGGTGGCTTTGCTCTAGGGCGGGGAGGATTTTACTGTTGCTGATGGAAGTTTTCTTTTTTTCCATAGGTATCTTGGAGACCAAACGACTGGACATCATTAATGCTTACGGGACTATTGACCAGGAGATCAGCGGGGTGACCTACCATGCAGCTGACCTGCCTGTTTGGTGGCAGATCCCACAGTACGTGCTTATTGGCATTAGTGAAATCTTCGCAAGCATTGCAGGTGAGTGCCAGAGAGCCGTCCTGCAATGGGTACCCGTGCAGACAAGATGAAGGTGTGAGAGTAGTGGTGGTGATGTGTTAAATAATAATCTTTAGGAGGAGGTACTGCAGGGGGAATGGCAGGACAGATCTAGACATAGCATTGAAGATTGAACATCCTGTTATTGGTGCAACTTGGCACAATGTTGTAGTGTTCTAATAATTACAGCTGTGTTTGGAAACATAAAGACCATCAGGCCTCTTGTGATAGGGGTGTTTGGATGGCCACAGAGGCTCACAGAGTCCTCTTCTGGCTCGACTAGGTGAGCATCACGTCAGCGCAGAGCTCATCAAACTACAGGCCAGGTCACTGCCAGGGCTCGGCTCCCATTCTGTTTTAAACACACAGAAAACTCTGTGCTTCACGGGCGAGAGGCCAGCCCTTGTACCAGTGTAGGACAAAACGCTGACTTGGGGCCTTCAGAGCCATCCATCGCGCGCGCACACACACGCCATCGATCCTGGGGGGTCAATGAGGCTGTTGTAGCCGGACTGCTCAGCCAGCTCCCTGCACGCCCTGGTGTCGCCTAGCAACACCATGATAATAGTGTTCAGCAATCGTAATAAAATCTACGTTCTGATAAATATTATTGCACCCATAATGTCTGTGTTTTTCCTGATGCTAATGCTGTTAATACTGATCAGTTGATACTGATGTAATAATGGAAGGTGTCACTTTGAGTTTTCAGTGAGGCTGCTTGGCTCTTTCCATTTGCCTGAGCACATAAAGGACCTGCATGTAAATCAGCATCCTCACCTGCATGGACAGCTTGTCATGCGCTGTCACACAATCCTGCTCTTGCAGCAGTTCCTCCCCATGGGCAGCTAGAGCAGGTTTAGGTGGCTGGGGCAGTCTTTGTGCACCCTCACGTCAGCAGCCCCTTGTGGGGGTGTATACTGTGTGGTGTAGCATGTATGAAACATCTGAAAACATGTTAAAGTGTGTATGTGTTCATCTCAGTTCCATGAATTCCGTTACCAGCAGCGACGACTGATACGAATGCGTGCGGCGTTTTTTACCCTCTGTAAGTTAGTCAAATTGTCTTTTTAAAATTTCTCTTTTCTCTTTTAATGGCTGTTTTTAGCCAGTATCTACACTGCTTTCTTGGTCTCCAAGGTCATGTGGGACCATTGCCTTTTATGAGAACACCTTCACCCAGTATTTCCCATTTAAGACATCTAAATTGCCAGCTGTCCTGCAAGGTCATTATTGGCTGGAAAATTAAGGCATATGGATTTGTTTGTGAAGGTTCTCAGTCATCCAGATCAGTGTTACCTCAAGTGTTGTTGAATGGCAGCAGGACTTGCTTGGAAATTATGAAGATGTTTCACCTCATCTGAAAGGCTTCTTCAGTTATGAGATGAGTGGTGAAACGTCTTCACGACTTCCAAGTAAGTCCTGTTGCCATTCAACAACACCTGAGGTATGGATTTGGTCTCCTTAAGATAAAGTGACTTTTTACTTTCTTTCCTTCACTTGTCTGGGAAGCTTGTTGTCATGTAGTTTTTGCGGTGTTGTTGAGGCGGGTTGAAATGTGATTTTATCACGAGTTTGTCGCCTCATGCCCGATTGCTTTCACCGCAAAGACACGTGTACCTCAAGGGCTGAAGGTCTGAAGATTGGCTAAATGCACAAAAACGATCGTATTCCTCTTATTTCAGCTGCTTCTGTTTTTCAGGCGGAGGTCAGTGGTTGCTAGGCTACCTGAGCTGGGTAATCCCAAAAGGGCCTTCTGTGTTACAGCAGTTTTGACTCTGCTGAAACACCACTCTCTGAACTTTGACACATCCGTGTATGCAGTTAACCATTGTCTCCATCGATGTGTCCCTGCTCTCCTTGTTTTTTTTTTTTTTTATTCTTTACCTCCTCTTACGAGGAAGGTTGTATATTTGATGCCCTTCCACAGTTTTTCAAAGTGTTTTCATGCCCTCTGACTCACCCGTGGAGAAGCATTAGCAAAAATGTACATTGTACAATTCTGGTATCAGTTTAATCATTTATATGTAAATGGAGGTAATTGGTTAATTTTTTTTTTTTTTTTATATATTACCTGTGCCGTGCAGCTTAAATGTATTGATTCTTTGTACAAGCCTCCTTCCAGCATTGTGTACAGCGTATTGTACTCGTTAAAGTGGCTCTCGGTGTAACTACAAGCTTTTTTTGTATTTAACCACAGGTTTTTCTTCACACAATAAACAGACTTCGTTAGTTTGGTCACCGTATGTAAGATGGCTGGAATGACATTCTGTGTTTGGACACTCCAGTCTCTCCCTCGGCTCCCCGGTTTTTGTCACGCTGCGTTGTATCCGAGTGACCCACTTCTGCCCTGCCCTACCCTCTCATTGCTGCTGTGACCACGCCCCCCTAACACTCATTTTGCAGGAAAGCTGGGTAATGTGAATTTTGTTGACTATGATGTCAGTATTTGTAAACTTTGGCTCATTGTCAGTGTATCAGATAATGAGTGTTTTTTTTTTTTGGGGGGGGGCACCACGTGTTTGTGTAGCAGACAGATCAGCAATGTTGCCAGTTTGTCTTTCTGTGTGCTGCTTTGTGTGTGGGGGGTTTTTTTTTTTTTTTTCCTCCTCCTCCCCTTCCATAGCGACATACTGAACGGCCTGTTACGCCATGCTGGATCATTAGGCCTGTCGTTATCCACAAATTTAAACAACTCTGCCGCTCGGTTTCCCCCAGGCTCTTCCTCCTTGTGGGAGAGTTGAAATAATCGTGTTCAGTTCCGAGCCGCGCTGCAGACTACCCCTCCAGCGCAGCCCTCGCAGGAGTTTAGCCCCTGGCGAATGGATTTGAATGCCGGTTTGAAAAGTGAAGTCGACACCCTGTGGTCCTGGGCTTGGTGCTAAAATGGCGTCTGCTGCTCTGTGGTGCGCGTGGACTCATTACAAAGACCCTGTCTCGATTTTTGGGGTGGTGGGAGCCTGGCTGTGGTTGGAGGGGAGGTTCTCTTCGTTGTTAATGTCACAAGCTCCTGGACTGTGTGGGACCTTACCTGTCACCTACTGCTGAGGCAGGTGATGTTTTGCCTGAGGCATGACTTTTGAGCCTAGATTTGGAGTTTTGCACGCCTGTTGAATTTGACAGCCAGGGCTTGAGGGTGGGGTGGGATGTGCAATTTTGGTGCAGCTTTTGCATTGAAGGCAGCAGGAGAGGGATAGAACACTCTGAGACAGCGTTGGAGCAACAGTGAAAAGCTCTTCCTCCACCCACCCTTTGGTGACAGCTGTGTCACGAGACTCTAATCACCGGGTTGTGTGGCCGAGCTCCTGATACATGTATCGAGGCCCGTACTCTGCAGCGCCACCTACTGGCCTGCCCTTTGTGGAATCCAGAAGAAGTTGCTTAGACACCTTGAATGTGGAGGGATACTAAACTGTGCAATGCTGTCTGGATCTCAGGGGGCAGGGGGCTTTAATTATATATATTGCTCTTTTGCAAAATGTCAAAGGCTAATGTTATTTCCAGGTGAAAGACGAATCATGCCCTCTGACTCAGCCTTGGAGAAGAGAGGATGTAAAATGTGTCTTGGCTTGTTGGGACTTTAAATAATGCACTACTGTAGGTGGAGGGGAAACATTGGGTCCTCTTATTTATTTCTGAAGGGAGAGGTTAGATCCACACCCTCCAGTCCCTGGGTTTGAACTGTTTGGTTCTTGTGTTGATGTCCAGACAAAAGGTTCACACGTCACCCATCCTGATTACTGGACCATGATCGTTAATCTTCAGCTATTATCATTTGTGCTTAGTAGAGTTCATTTGTCTTTCCGTTTCTGTTATTTTTGCAGTTGTTTCTTATCTGTGATCTTGCATTCCTTTGCAGTTATCTTCCAGGAGTACTTTTTGGATTGCATTTATGGCACTTGGGAAATTTTCAGTTTAGCTTGATATTTATTTAATTCCCTCCCTGTCACGGCCTGAGTTTGAGTATGTTTAATCGTGTCCCCTTTGCAGGTTGACTACACTAACAGGAACTGTATGGTGCGCGTCCGTAGTCACATTTGACTATTCTACCTTTTATGGTGTGTGTTGGGACTGATCCTTTTGTTCACGTCCCTCTGCTTTTATTTATTTATTTATTTATTTATTTATTTATTAAACATCTGAGCAGGATGACCTAAATAAGAGATTTCCTATATTTAAATGTGTACATCCAGTTACCCAGTAAAGATAATGTCTCCTGATGGCTGTACTGCACAAGAATGTGGAATATCACAGCCTTTGAAGTGTCATGAAACGGTCTATCGATTGCTGGCAGATGCTGCCGTTATCCGCATGTGCTGGTGGGGGGGGTAGCAGAATTGATTCATTTGTATTTATTGGTTTAATTTTATTTGCCGTTTTTCGCAGCACGTTCAGTATTGGGAAGCTTCCAAAAACAGTTCCTGCAGTAAAGGTTATTCTGAATCATCACCCCCAGGGTGATTCCTCACTCCCGTGGAGGGGGGGCACTAAACTGTAAATTGTGGTCTTAATGTGGAATCAATGCTGTTTCGTTAGGATAAGTCACACGTTGCCCCATCATGGTTAAGGGTACGAATTGCGGCAGCGCGCTCGACTTTGTGTGAAACGGGACGAGAGGAGATTGTGCAACATCAAGCTTATCAATAACAATCGTCAGACATGCTCTGTTTGTAGGGGGAGTGTGTTTTTGCACCTTTGGTAAATGACAGCAGCATGTGTTGATGCAGATAAATGTTAGTCGTGTGTGAATGAGGCCTGTATATTGTTGCATCCCAGGTAAGCTCGGTGTAGATTGGGTGGTAGCGCCCTCCGGTTGCTCTGGTGACCGGAAGATGGCACTCTGTCGCTCCCTGTAAACACGGCGCGCTTCACTAGGTCTCCCTGCTGGTTTTCTGTAAGAGCTCATTCAGATATCACGGCCGTGGCGGTCTCCTGCGACACTTTCTTTCCCTCTTCTGTACCGAAACCGCCAGTACTTTCCCTGAGTTTGCTAGGTTAGCCACGGAGAAGGAGCACACGAGTAATACATGTTTTCAAGTTAAAGATCCTTCAGTTTTAGAAGGATTCACAGGATGCAACTCAATATTGTGAAAAAGTAAGTAGAAATAACACGGTGTTCCCTTTTTGGAGTGATGGAGCAGTTTCCTTTATGTCACACTTCTAGGTGTCCATGAGAACTTGTTTTCCAGAGAGCAGCATCGCGGACCAGTGGAGAGAGGGCTGGTCGCCTCTCTCCTGCCCATTCTATGGGAAATGGCGGTGTACAACCTGACTGACGGTATGCCCCCACCCCTCCATCTGTCCGTGCTGTAGGTCTGGAGTTTGCCTACTCGGCCGCCCCCAAGACCATGCAGAGCGCCATCATGGGCCTCTTCTTCTTCTTCTCCGGGATCGGCTCATTCGTGGGCTCCGGGCTGCTCGCCCTCGTCTCCCTCAAGGGCATCGGGTGGATGTCTTCGCACAAGGACTTTGGTGAGAGCTGTGTGCGTGCTTGTGCGTGCGTGTGTGTGTGTGTATCAGGGGTAGGGGTTTGACCAGACCACCCACAGAGACTCCCTTCTGTTAGCAATGCTGTATGTTTTCATAAACACCAGATTTGCCTTGGCGAGCACTCGTGCAAACACATTAAAGACAGAAACGCACTTACTGCAAAAGTTGTAATCTTCTCGAGAAAAATAATTACTCCCTTTCTACATAATTTCTGTGGGTTCTAGAGTTCCTGCAGAGTACTGTAGGCAATAAGGGGTGAAAGAAAATGTGATTTCCCCCCCCCCCCCCTTAAAACTTTTAAAAATGTATATAGTGTAATTGTATTTCAATTATAATTTATAATTGTGGTGGCTCAGTGGGTAGAACATTAAGCTGGGATGAGAAAGACTCCCAGTTCACATCCCAGCCTGGTCATCAGGTGAAAAACGTGTCGGCCCACTGCTCCCCCAGGGCCAGGGGATGGGTTAAGTTCAGAGAAAAAAAATTCCCCATTGTGGAATTCATAAGGGAATTAATAAATTAGTAAAATGTACATTAAAAATTACTAGAGTTAATATGGCAATGCTTCAGATGGTTCTTAGTAGCAGAAGAATAGATTTACATTTTGTTATTCATCTCAGGCCCTTTCATAACATCATCTCTTATACATACTGGTTAAAAACTGTAAGCAATGAGGTTATAACATCAAAAATTAAATGCTGTATTACACTGGTGATGACATCATCTGGTTTCCATGCTGATGGCTTCTATTGAATGTTTTTAGTATGCCTCTTTGTTGTATGTGGAATAGTATTGTTGATGTGGACAGTTTTTCATTGTGTGTGAACAGAACAAATGTGATGAAAGGGCTTTAAATACTCATTTTGTGTGCTTGTTCAGTCCAGATAAGTCTTCAAGAGAGAAGCTGAAAGATCCTGTAGTTTTAGAGTTGACTGCTCTGTACTCTTCAGATTCCCCTCTCCTTTCAAAGTGTATGTTGAGAAAATGCATTTGCCTTGGTGAATTTTGTCCAAGTCAGGAACTGTTGACTTGTTTGCTGTCAGGATTCGGTGACTTTGATGGATAATTAATTAATTTTCCACTTGCATTACCTTTGGAAATTAGAGGCCACCTGGTCTGCTTGGGTCCCACTGATCAGTGCTTATTACCCCTGTAGAGTTATAAGCAGCTAAATTTTCAGTGCAAGACTAATCCACCACCCCCGTAGCCCCCCTCCAGTGTTTCGTGGCTGCTGTTACCGTGGCGAGCGCAGTGTGATAGCATCCCTCTCACTGTAGCTGACAGACTGTTTCTCACGGGAAGACTGTCTGTCAGGTTGGCTGTCCACGAATGGCGCATTAAATTACTCATCCTACTCACCACCACCCCCCCGCCACCAGGACCACAGTAGACTGTCCACGTAGCATGTCCTTCAGAGGAGAAACGCTGTGCTGAAAACTGTCTGCCAGGCAGGTGTGGAGCAGAGAGGGAGGGGCCAGTGTGAGGACAGACTGGTGCCCGTGTGAACGGCTGCCTTTTTTACTGCTCTGTAAACTGTCTTCAGCAAGCAGCACTCAAGACAACACCTTCCCTCATCGGTGTACGTGCAGGAGGCGCTCCAGGATCCTGACAGGAAACACCTTGAGCTCGGAGTACTAAAAAACAAGACGTCTAAAGTAATTTGAGAAAAAAGGCACACGTAGTTATTGCTCTTGCAGTGATGGCCGTTGAAAACCGTGGTTTAAATTGCCTTATTGTGCTTTGATGTGGTAAGGAGATGACAGTTGAGTTGTTTTCTGAATTGACTTTTGACTAAAAAATTTGCCAAAGACATTTTGTAAATTTAATTTGGGTGTTGCAGAAAGGCTGAAAAAAAAAAAAAAGACGCAAACACAAATCTCTTGTACAGTCCCTTTGTTTTAAAAGGGCTAATAGTGGTATCACTCCAGCGACAGGCGTGTGTAAATCTGTCTAGGTGGAAGGAAGAATGGCAGATCTCTGGCTACAGATGGACACCTCTCCTGTGTCAGCTTAGGCTGGCGGCCCAGATGCCTTTTATCCCCAGCGTACAGTAAATAGCCCCACGCGCTCACAAACCTCTAATAGCTCATTAATACGCCATGTCGACAGGTTTGGGGGTACTTTTTGATGATGTTTGCTCTGTGCAGGGGATTGACGTGACTTCATTACTCTTTTTCCCTGGCCCTTGCTGAAATAGCTGTTCGTTCTCTAAGCATCACTGGGCTGTTAAGTGACAGCTGTTTAGTCCCATGGGCTCTTCGGTGCAGGTTTGTGGTGCAGGTTGGACTGGAGAGTAAGTGGGCGGCCAGGCGGAATGCTGATTACTGACGGGTGGGGCACGCATCTGGTCCTGTTCCCAACCCAGAGACGCTCACATCTAGCTGTCACCTATTGTCTGGTTTGTCAATTATAGAGTACAGCACGTTTAACTTGCCCAGCAGTCCAGTAAATATACAACTGGATGTTTTAGGAGAAGCAGGTCATGTAACGGACATTGCTGAAAGGTAAACCAGGTGGACTGTTCGTAGGGTTCAAACTGAACTACAGTCCCATGACTTCCTCCTCCTCCTCCTCCTCTTCCCCCTCCTCATCTCGTTTGGGCCTACGTAGACATTTCGGCTTCATAGCTGGCCTCTGATGATGGAGAACGTTAACCTTATAGATGGCTTCTTCTTTGCGTTAAAGATAATAGCAGGGTAGCTAATTGCCTCTTAAATTTAAGTAGCTCAGAGCCCTGGTAGTACAGAGTGCCCTCGCTTTTGGTGTCAAATGTTATTTCCAAGATCATGGTCCTGCACACATGAATAACTTTGAGGTTCCTCTGCTTACATCACTTTGCTGCTGTATCTTGCAGTTTTGCTTGCTATGCGTTTTGGGTTCCTTCATATCGGTAAACTGGAGATGCTACATGAGGACATGGAAGCGGCTCGAGAAACTGTGTCTGTCGGTTTCTGGTGCTCCCTGGGCAGAAGGATCCAACTCATGACCTCAGAAGTACATTAGCTTAGTTACTGGTGTGTCTCTCTCTGGTCAGCGATTGGATGCCTTCTTATATATGACAGTTGAAGCACAGATGGGCAACATTTTTTTGATGCATTAAGACCTTCCTGCCTGATTCTCATTAATTTGTGTCACCTGTATGTGAGTCGTGTGAAAAATCTCATTTTATTTAGGATAAAATTTTCTGTAAGCTGGCCTTCTGATTTATTCAGTCAGACTTGCACAGCTTACGGTTGGAGAATGTGTGTTTACAGAGGTGGAGGTACCTAGGCTTCCTAAGTGGTGTAGCAGAAGACCTCTGTAAGGATGTAAACCTGAAACTTCTCAATCTGAAATGTAGCTCTATTTAAATCTTCCTGCCCTATTATTTATCCAAGGCTATTTGGCTTATTTTGACAGTTTTATTAAACATAATAGGAGTTCATGTTTAAAATATGACGGCGCTTTACAGTTGTCGCAAATTTATTTGTAAGGGATGACTTTACAAAGGAATTAGCCTTCGAACCAGTGGACAGAATTATTAATTTTGTTTTCACTGATGAATACATTTGTTGTAATTAGGTTTCAGCTCTATAAATCCTGTTGGGCGACTGAGTAGACTTTTTCATTTTGTGTATTTTGTGTGTTAGGAGAGGTTATCCTTCGCACTGTCCGAAGCCTCAGTTTTCATCTCAGCCTTACTTTCGGAATAGTTGTGAGGTCCATGTCAAAGGTTTTTCATTAGTGCCGTTGGGGGAGGGGGAAGGTCACACGCACATTCTTACCTGTGTTGTCTACCTTTGCCTGGATGTACACATTCTTCCATTCTTGTTGCACCTTGTGCTGTTGGCTGTCCAAGTTGAGGCTGCCAGTATCAATTGGGCCCCTGGATGGAGAGGGTGTGGCCTTATGGTGCAGCACAGGGCCTCTGTTGAAAAATTGTTTTCAGGAAATGGTGTTTTAGTTTTAGCCAAGTGATTTTATGAAATGGAATGCATTTTATAGCATTAATAACTACCTGCAACTTAAGAACATATATATGTTAGTACTGTGATTTAGTAGGTCTGTTCTTTCAATCCATTCTTTGATTAATAAGGAGAATATGGATTTCTGACTGCAGGGATTTTAAATTACACTGTTTTAATGACCACTCCTCATCTACTTTAGCCAAAGCTACATTATGACTTTTTCCGGCTCATGTATTTAATATCCTAGAGACATGGCAGACATGAGATAATCTTGTCACTCCTCCCACAATGACTCCAGCTTCCAGCACAGTCCAGCGGCGTAGTAACGGCCCGTTGCCTTCCTTGTTGGTCCGCGTGCCTCTGATTCTCTGGGTGATCACTGCTGTAAAGTTAGACTCCACCCACTACTGCCAGCACACATTCTCTCGTACTTGTTTGTGTGCACGCGTGTCCATGTGACAGAGGGAATTGAACTGTATTGTGAGCTGAGTGCATCGTTACATCCCTAATGCATATGGGTGTTGGCGAAGGCAACAGAAGAAAAATTATTCTGCTGTGCATTATATGCACGCCATGTGTGCATTTCCCAGAACTGTCTAAGCTGCAGTGTTGACCAGCTCCCACCCCAAATATTCAGCATTACCTTCTTAAATACCTGCCAAACATTTATGGCCTCGTTTAATGAGCTTCGTAGTGAGTCCTTGTTGTGTCTTTCAGCTCCGTTATTGCTGCATATCCGAAAGGCCTCTGCAGACGCGGGAGGGGCTGAGAAGGGGTGCAGTCTGAGAGGGACACTAAAATTTAATCAGACCATAACCGAGTCGAGGTTTTGCGCATTTCTCCAGGCAGGGTTTTATTATTTCTCTCTTTACGAGCTTAGGTGTCGTACACTTCTTAATAGGTTGTCCCTTGACGTCTCTCTAACGTCTCCAAACACCGGCAGCCATCGCTGGGCGCGTGTGCAAGCCCGGTTAGAAACGTGTATGTGTTCCGGCACGGTTAAATCTCCGTTAAAGAGACGCTCCCACCTGCCCTGAGAAGCGCGTTCTCTCTGTTAATTAAGCCTACCACAGCGCACTCCCCAGCAACGAGCCACTTCGCAGGTGTTATCGATTTGAAATACAAGCAAGCCCGCGGCATGTTTATCGCCGCCCTGCTGAGTGCGCCGTTTTATCCGCCATGAATAATTCAAGCCGAAGGGGGGAAGTCTCTTCAAATGTTCTCTTTGGTCTTCTGGTTAAATCTTAATGGTGTCCCTCCTTTGAGGAAGCAGGATGTTGAGCAGGGGCAGCACAGTAGCGGAGATGCAATTTAAAGTGGGTTAAAATGTTGGTGTAATACCCCCCCTCCCCCTCCCAAGTACCCTTTTGAGGTCCATCCGGTGCTGAAGTAATTCTCAGAGATCAGCATCCCTCACTGCCCTCTGAACTCACAGTGAGAGCCGTGCTCAAGTGTTATCCAAACATGCAGATGTGCAGTGTCTAACAGAATCGTGTTTCCATCATGAAGTGCCGTCTCTAGCACGGGAATGCAAGTATATTTATCCACCCATCTACTTATTTTATGTGACTTGCAGCCTAGTTTTCCCGTGGCATTTTTTTTTTTTTTTTTTCCCCCTCAGAAAGTTTATAAAATTATTTATTTGCAGAAATGTGTTGGGTGTTAAAGCCGGCTCCCCTGAGCAGGCAAGCCGTGACACTTGAAGTAGCTGCGTTATTGTGACACTATTGTGTTGCGCCCGCTATAATACAAACAGGAGGGTCCAGGAATAGCTGTCCTGTGGGGCGTTAAGCCCGGGCTTCGTGTTCATTTGTCCCGGGCGCTCTGTGGTGTGTGTCACGCCGGCCCCCAGTCCTACATGGCTTGGAGCACAAAGTGGGGAAGACGCAGTGCTGTCACACCGGGCTCCTGGGGGGCCGAGCCCCCGGCGGCACGTCGTTGTCAAAAACGCTGCAGTGATTTTCAGAATCAGCGGGAAGCGTCTGCCAGCGGCAGCGGTTGGCAGCTGCCGTGTCAGTGGCTGGCGCATGACCTTTAACGCTGCCCCTTCCATGCCCTGCATTTCCACACATTGCAGCAATGCAAGGACAAGGTTGAGTGTGGAAATGTTGCATGTTTTCAAAGGTGGAAATGGAATCTTCTTCAATGCAGCCAGATTAAAAATACATGGCCATCAGAGATGGGCAGCCAGTGACATAACCATTAATCTCCCCCCCTCCCCAATAATATGGGCTTTTCTTCACTTTTTTAACTTTCTCAGGCAGAATGAAGGATCTTGGTGAACGTTACATGTTCAGTGGTTGCTTTTTAAATTCTGAGAAATGAGGCTTTATTGAAAGCCTTTATAATGGGGGTGTAACAGCAGTCCTGTTCTAAGGACCATTTTGCCGATTATGTAAATATCCTAACTTCTGTTTGTTTTCCAAATTATCCAAATGTTGCTTTAAGTCATAAATCTGTTCAATTTACAGTGAAACAAACTGGCTCAGAAGCAGAGTAATGTTAGTGCAGAGTTTAGTGCTCATGTGTTGCTGTTGATGTTTGCACAATGTGCTCCTTGACAGTGCCATGCAAAAGAAATTGGATGCAACCCGTTACGAAAATCAGTTTTTCCTTTTTTAAATGTATGTCAGAATTTTCCCGATTTTATATGGCAAAACGTTTGTGTGCGATTGACAGTGAAAACAGGACAGTGTTTGGCGTTTGCAGAAGCGCTGGCTACCATGAGCTGACCTGAGCTTCTGATGTACAAGTAGTAAAAAAAAAAAAAAATTTTTTTTTTTTTTTCTTTTTTTGTGGAAGTGTGTTCTGTAAATGTTATGCAAAATTTTTTTATATCGGAAATTTCCTGCATTAGTAGGGGTTTGTGTATGTGAGAATTACGTATGCACTGAAGTGTCTATATATAGTAATGGTTACCTTTTTATGTTTTACTCGCGCACTTGCTTGGTTTACCTCATGGTTGTACGCGCCACCGTCTCCATCCAGTGAAATTCAGTATCTCCTCTCCAAGACAAAGCAGTCAGCGGCGGGGGGCTCAGGACACGGGGGGTGGCGAAAAGACCAGGCCGACGGCTCTTTCAAGATGTACATCCTGGGCACGTAGATTGAGTGTGCATGCTGTTGGTTTTTAGGAACATGGGCCCTGGAGTCGTGGCTGTCGTTATAAAACCTGGAGAGGTGCCGCTAGGCAGAATGTGTGCACTGTTTTTGGCTGCCCGTGCGTCGTCCGTGCCTTGGTTTTCCATGCCTCGAGGGCAGCTCTGTGTCTGACGGAGGGGCTGGAGCGTGAGAACAGCAGCACGCGCTCCAGGTCCCACTGTTCCCAGGTGGGGTGATTAGGGGAACATTACAGGGACATCCTCCTGGGTGGCCTCTCCCCAGGGGTGGCGCCATGTAATTAGCAGCCAGGAGCTATTTGGAGTCTCTCCTGATCCACTGGCTCTTCTCGTTGCAGTTGCCCTGAGAGACAACAGGATCCCATGGGATTACACTCTTGTCCAATTAAAGCAGCCTTCCCTTCCTCTGTGTGCTGCAGGTGTTCCCTAATCCCGAGAGTGGAATTTAATAGACGGGTCCCATTGGCAGTGTGCTCCGAGCCATTCTCATCAATGCAAAGATGTGACAGGATGCCTGTTGTGTTTTTTTTTTTATTTTATTTTATTTTTTTTGTCCTTTCTGTGCTTCTTAAGGCCTTGTGTCTGCTTTTACTTTCTGCTTTATTAAAGTGAAAATAAAGCCATGATGTCGAGCTCTGATTGGGTAGATGATGTCAAGCTCTGATTGGGTGGACTATTCCCAGTAAACGCATCATATCCTACACTGGGCCGTCTTGTTTTCCATTTTTATAGGTTTGCATACAGCTGATTTGGTTTAATAGTGAATGTCACCACTGCAGTACTGTGAAGCTTATTTTGAACTCTCAAAACATTTTGTGTAAAATAAATGAATAAATGAAGCTCTGCAGTTGACTACCTTATTCTTGATATGGATGCATACAAGTAATCCTGTGTTTAGTATACTTGACACAAAGGGGAGACACGATCCTTTGGCTTTGTTTGTAAGTGATGGCCAGCTCCCGCAGGATGTCCTGAGAGTGACACCAGAGGCAGTTAACAAAAGGCTCCTTTGTAAATGGATCAAGTTGTGAATGTCTTCGATATGTACTTTAAAATGAAGTTGTATGGTGAAATTGCTGACTGTTTTTTTTTTCCACTGTCTCTCCCCTACAGGTAACATCAATGGCTGCTCCCTGCATTATTACTTCTTCCTCTTGGCTGGCATCCAGGGTGTCACGCTGCTCCTCTTCCTCATTGTGTCAGTGAGGTATGAGCAGCAGAGGGCTCGCTCCGGAAGCCAGAGGCAGGCAGGCAGCCCCTCCTGACCCCTGACCTTTGACACCTGATCACTTCAGTGATGAGAATTGAGCTTTTGTTTCTCCGTTTGCATTGAGGGGGTTATGCAATTTTATTTTATTAAGATTTGTGCTTCTGGAAGTCTGCAACTATTTTTACATAAAACAATTATCGGTGTCAGTTTGGTATGCCCATCTTATAGATGATATGAGAACAGTGCAATTAATACTCTGGAATGTTAGTAATTGCTAATATTCGTACCTAATTTTAAAATAAATTCCCTAAATTCATTTTTGGGTCATTAAACAAATTTCAAAATTAAGAGATTCATTCCTGTAAGGTATTAATTTCTGATACTGAGACCGGCGGTGGGAGGGGGGGGGGGGTCTTAATAAAATTAAACCCACACTTAATTTATTTTAAAAATGAGATTTTTATGTTTATATCTATTATTTAAGAACACGAGTCCTACGTTTTCTCATATTAATGTGAGTTGTGCAATTCTGGACTAGTTTCTTTGGTGTGAGATGCAGCACTCCTAGCATTGTGAGTGTTGTTTTTTTTTTTTTTTTTGTTTTTTTTGGGTATTTCACTTCTTTCACTAAACACACTCTGCTGTTTCAATGAGCCTTTAATGTTTTTTAAAACTTTTATCATTTCTTTCTGGCCTTAGCTAACACAAAGCTATTCCCTTTAGCTACTCTCCTTGAAATACAAAAATCAACAATCATGTATGATGCTTTGAGGTGGTTTTATGAGAAAATTGATTTTGTTTTGCAGCATGTGACATATTTGAGTGTGTTAATGGCTGAAATGGCTACAAATGTCAGTCTGACCTACCTTACTGACCCTTTGTGTACAGTTTGTTAGCCTTTTAAAAAAGGAAATCCTCTTCTGAGAGCTGTACAGATGTTTTAAATCTGGTTAAAATGTTTGAAATTTGTGGATTTTTTTTTTTTTTTTTTTTTAATCCTCACCTTTAGTATGTTTAGATCTGTACCTCATATTGCAGTTTTCATAAAATTAACGTGACTCATGTTCAGGGTTTACCACATGATTGAATCACCATAGTAATCGCTGTTTGTTTACAGAGGAGATAACTGCACTTTGGGAAAGCTGAAATAGCTGTTTGTGGACTGGAAAAACACCTGGCCTTTTTGAAGCCAGTGTATAAACTGGAGAGGTTAGTAAAATGACAAAAAGTAATGAAAATTAGGAAGTAGGGTGCAGAAATAATGAGCCCCTAATAAAGATAATCTCATCTTTTGTGGTCAGTTGTTGCCAGCAGTCCTGTGTGGAGACTGCAGCGGTGTGTGAAGCAAGATGGTTTAAGTAAGGTGAATTGAAAGCATCCTTTTTGTTTAGTCTATCGGTACATGAAGATTAGTTGCATGCCTTCTGCATCACTCGATACATGCGCTGGCATTTGCTGTGCTCTTTTAGTCCTGAGCCTTTTGGACATCTGTCGTGACTTTGAGAGTTCAGTCGAGTGCTGACGCCGTGACGGGCTCGACCACCGTTTAGTTTTTTCCAGCCTAGAAGGGACTAGTTAAAGACACTGATTGTGCCTCGCTTACTACTATGGCACACTGCAAAACAATTTTTAACAACAAAAAAGCTGTCCTAATTTCCATTCTTGCGTTACGCACTAGGATAAATTGCTGGAAAGTGTGTTAGAAGTCACAGGATACACAGGGGCGTTTTGCTTATGAGCGGCTGTGTGCTCAGACAGAACAGGCCCTCATTTTGCTGTAATTCTCAGGTAGACAAGGGCTCCCTCTGTGATAATCAGAGAGTCAGTGTCCTCCACAGTTTACAGATGCTGCAGGCTATGTAGTGCAAAGCAGGTGGCTTTTACCTTAAATATTGTTTAACACAAATCATGGCCGAAACCTGCCCGCGATTTCCTAAGGGCTTTTGCTGAAGGTCATTTATGGAGTCCGCACCTACAACTTTGCGCCAGCCAATGCCAACTGACTCATGTTACCAGTTACTTGACTTTGAGACCTAAAGGCATTAATGTTTTTCTCAGTGTTTCTGAGGTGACTATACTAAATGGCAAAGCAGCTGTTTTTTTCCTTTTTCTAATAAAATGTTGTCAATAATACTGTGTGGCAACCTTCTTCTGTCTCAGCCAGTTTCTCATTTACGGTCGAGGGCTTGAAAACACAACTTTTCCACCGATCGGCGTGTGCCCTGGTGTGGTTTTCTGGCATCTCGCGTGCTGACTAGGGGGCTGGGAGGGTGGTGTTGGTGAAATAGAGGGGGTGGGCCCTTGGGCTGTGGCCTCACTCAAAAAATGTGTGGCCCCGTCATCCAGCAGGGGTCTCCCAAGCATCACACGCCAGAGTGGCACAGAAAAGGGTCACTGGTGAACACGCCGGCCAGGCAGACGGTGTGTGTGGTCAGCCCAGACACATCCTGTCATGTCAAGCTGCTGTCCTTAGGTGTCCATTCGCTGAGAACTCTTGTCTGGTAGCATTTGTCTCAGACGCATGCACAGCAAAGAGCGCGTGCATCTTCCCGCCCAGGGTGCTCCGTTCTACAACGCGTCACTCTGCCGGTAATTCATCTCTGCCCTCGAACCTCTGCCCATTACTTCTGACCTCCCCTTCAGACAGCCAGAGATTCACATGCAGCTGGGATATCAATCTCACCCCAACCCTGCTGGTGGAGGGGAGCGATCCGTCCGTGACCTCTTAAACTTTCGCGTCTCGCTCCAAGACCACCGGCAGCGCAGCTTATCCGTGAAGGCAACAGGGGGCGGAGTCATGGTGGTTGATGGCGCTCTGTACAGGGAGCCCTATCCTAAGGCTCGCCAACCGAACACCCCCCCCCCACTCGGAGCGTTCCACTGACAGCTTCAGTGCGACTGCTAGTCTCTCACATTAATGGCAATTTTCAGCCTGATTTGAGTGGTTATGAATGCGGCCCCCGGAGGCTCTCCTTTCAGCTTCGCTCACATCATTCGCAGCAGGCCTACCCGCACTTCAGCTTTTCAGCGGCACGTGTGACTGTCCTGTAGTTTGTCTGGTTCTTCAGTGAGAAAATGCATCCATCCATAAAGCATTCATACATGCGTTCATTAATTATTAATCCCAAGGGGAAATTCTGTTACAGTAGCAAGACAGTAGTTAGAAGTGGTAGTGGGTTACAACTACAAAAAAAACAACCTCTAAGAAATTAGAACTGAAAGGAAAATAAGACAAAATATAAAGAAGCCTAAATGTCAGGAAATATTACAATATACCACATATTAAACCATACTGTGTTACACTGTACATTAGTACAAACCTGGCAGGTGTCAACAGTACGTTAAAGTGTGTTAACCAAATAGTGTGCAAAAAAAGAACATGGTTACGTATGTTCATGGGCTGTTACAGCAGGAAGTCCCTCTCCTGACTCGTACAGAGGCATACAGTCATTGTACGGTGAGATTGCCGTTGACTCGAAAGACATCCAGTGACATCTTGTGTCACAGCAGAGCTAAAGGTAGTCTTTGACTTAAAGTAGACCAGAAGGTCATGGTGGGAATGTGAGGTGTTCTCCATTATGCTTAACAGTTATTGCAGCATCTTCCTCTCCGCAACCTCTCCAGAAGTTCAAGGGACGTCCCCAGCACAGAGCCAGCCTTCCTGATTGGCTTGTGTAGTTTGCCAGTGTCACTGGGTCTGATGCCGTAGTAATGTGTACCAGTAAAAAAAAAAAAAGTTGCAGTATATCATCCCCTCTCCCCTCATCGTTAATTGACATATGGAGAAAATGTTCAAAAACCTGTTTAATTGCAATCTAAATGACAAACTCTAATAGAAACATTTAATCTTCAAAATAAGATTTTCTGACTTTGAAGCACTTTGGCTCCCTACCAGAAATAAGGACATATGGTGCCAGTCAAAAGTTTGGACACATTCTGAAGCTTGGCTGAGTTAAATAATTAATTTATACAAATTTGTATAAGTACGCACATTGAAACTTTTTATACACAAATGTATACAGTTAATAGAAAACGGTTTAAAAAAATGGTTTTGAAGGAAGGGTACTTAAAAAATCTGACTAGTACTGCACATGATCATAAGCATATGTATACTGTATGTCTCCAAACAGCTTATGGGATTGTTGTGTAACGTGGTTAAAAACCTGGAGGGGGGTGGTGCATCCTCCCCCCCTTAGTGAGTAGTCTTCACACACTCCAAATGCCAGTTTTTTAAGAGGCCATCTTCCATGTGGCCCTTTGTTCCAGGTGTAGACAGACCTAGAGAGGAAGGTCTAGTTCTGCTAGCAGCTCTATTTGTCCCAAAAAAAAAAAAAAAATCAAATTCAGCAATCGCACATCATGGAATAATTGAAAAGTCAAATGGTTGTAATTAGCAACTGGGCTGTGGATTATCACTCATCTGCCTAAGCGATGTTAATTTAGATAAGATGCCGACTGCCCCGTCTGCACACTGTCAGTGTGGGCTCTCCTCGGTCACTTAATCACCGCTCGCCCGCTAACACTTCGCTCGATAGATTTGCTGCCGGTTTTGTTTGCGCACCAGCGGAAGTGGAAGCGTTCCGATGGCTTTTGATTAGCTTCTTCTTGTCACTCTCCTGCTCTCTCTCTCTCTCACACACACACACACTCTAACAGTCACACTTGGTTTAAGGCGTGCTGGAGGCAGAGTGGACCTGATCACCTCGACTGCAGGCTGAGTGCTGTTCAGATGCTTCTGGCCTTGTGTGGCCTGCCACTCATCGTCATTTATCAGCTTTTTGAGTGGTCTAATTGCTTTTTCTGTTCTAATGAAGCGCTGCATGGGGATGTGGTCTATGGGCTGTGACCTTCTAGGCTGTAACTGTTCCAGTGAAATACCCTGTTTCATTGTTCACACATATGACAAATTAAACATAAAATAAACTTCTAAATGTAACATAATTTTTGCCTATGGTTTTTATTAGAGACACAGGAGGATACGTGTCAAGACAGGTATGTCTGAAATTCACAAAACCATGGCCATCAAGTAGCACAACTGTGGGTGGAAGGGTCCACTAATCAAAGGGGAACATCTGATAGCAGCACCTGGTGTCTGCTGTTACCTCAGGATGGTAGCACTCTGTCACAGCGTCCCAAGTGCCCGGTTGCTGGCTGTTGGCCTGCCACAGTCAGAAACAGCCTCGGAGGATTCACCTCAGTGATTACTTTTGCTGCAGCTACAGTATGTTTTTAACTTTCTTATCGGGAGAACAAGTATGTGAGTAGGAGGGGCAAACCACTCCCCCCTCCCACTCCCCAGTGCTCGTGTGCACGTGTGTCTCAGGCGATGACTCCGTAATGGTGGGGAGGTGCGCAGATCACATGGAGGAGGTAACGCACCACGGACACTCCTGTCAACCTGGCTGGTGTTGTGGTGGGTGTCACTTTTTTGTGACTGTCGGAGAATGGAATTTTCTCCCGCTCCTGTTTGCCTTAGACACCACCTGTCCGCAGACAAACACCGTGTCATGAAAAAACATGGAAGCAAACAACAATGCAAGCACAGCCACATAGCTCAAGTTTAATTTGTCATTCCGTCAATTTAAAACCTGCTGTTTTATGCTGTGCCATTTTGTGTGAAACCTGAACGTGGACAAAGTGTGTCAAGACTGGAAATGGCTAGTTCTGCTAGCGCTTTCAGCAGGGTTTTCACCAACAGCCAAGGTTATTTCAGTGGAGCAGTGAAGGCTGATTAAATGCAAAATCTTATGCAAAATCCCGGTTAATCCTGTCAGATGAAAGCAGAAACAAACGTTATAATGAATTATTGTACAAAGGGTGACTGTATTATTAAAACCCCTTGATTTTATCTGATCTGAAAACAGTTTTGTTTTTAACGGACAATTATGTTCACTCTGCAGTTACAAAATACTATTTTTTTAATGTCAGGCTGCAGACAAAGTGTGCACTGATGATCGCATCTGCGTCTACGCCGAGAGAAAGTGGTGTCATCTCATCGTCCTACCACAATACTTAGGGTTTTTTTTTTATTTAATATTTTTTTGAAATGAGCACCAGGGGAGGTGTCCTTGTGCAAGTGTGCGTGACGAAATGGCTTTAACCAATCAGAGAGTAGGCTGGAGGCCTTCCTCGGCCAAAACGTAAAAGCGCCCAGCACCCAGCACCGTGCTAATTACAGCAGATTCTCCATCAATCATCTTCCCTGGTGCCTGACAGTTCAGGTCCTCCCAAGCCAGCAATGTCAGCAAACCCCCATCCTGCCCCACCCCGTGCCCTTCACAGTTCAGAGGCTGTACTTAGAACTCCTGCTCCGTTCCCTGAACTCCCCCACCTCCTTCGAATCCCACACTTCACGTCATCAATCCCTCTATTGATAGAGCCATAGCCAAAATCGCACCAGGGGGCCAGGACGAAAGAAGAAAGAATCATTTATGAGGATGGGGGCAGAGCCGAGACTCAGAGTAAAAAAAAAAGGAAAAAGGCGTGGGGGGTTGCAAGGCTGAGAGACTTTTATTTAATCTGCTGTTTTCATTAAACATAAAGCAAGAGATCAATAGAGGAACAGCAGGAGCAGCACCAAGAAGAATGTAGACAAGCTGCTTGAACTAAACAAATAAAGAAATAACGAGGGCTCCCACTGCCTCACAATGGCTTCAGAGCACGATTAGATGCGCTCGTTGACTTGACAGCAGCGGCCTCGTTAGCCTGACGCTCCGGACAGGGCAATCAGAGGAAATTGATTCTGCTCCGTCCTCAGTCCGCCTAAACTTGGGAGGAGATGCGTGACTACAGGCCCACAATTCATGACGCAACCTATCGGGGACCCGTGAAGATACCTGTCGCCACGGAAACATCGCACAAGCTGCAACTCGCCCTGAGAACGGTTTACTCGACCAACGTGACCGTCAACGCCGCCTGAAGAGGCGAGCGGTCTAACATATGTACGAGACAGAATTATTGCAGATGTGCTACTGAACATATTTCTTATTTCACTCAGTGCTTAGTACTTTGGCAGAGATAGTGGCACAGAGCAGGACTGTCTGAGAGTTGATGAATAGGAAATATCCCTTTCAAAAGAGTACAGAAAATAGCCTTGCCATCTTCAATGAATTCTTTCTCCGGATGTGATCTGTAGATTAATTAGGCCATAATTGGCATTTGACCTGTAAAAGCTTGCAGTATATATTTTTTTGACAGGTTACAGGGGAAATGTCACATTACCATGTTGTTAAATCATTATTTAATTAACATGGCCTTTTCGTACAGGTTTCTTCCTCACCAGGGGCCCCCAGAGGTGGGAGCAGATGGTATGAGATAAGTCTAAATCTCTCAAAGCTCTTCTTCATTTTGTGCCACTGATCCACTGTGTAATATAATGTTCAATCTTAAGAACACATTTTTTTGTAATTCCCAGATTCAGACTTCCCTGGTGTCATGAAATGAAGACTTTTTGCCAAATTAACTGTTTTGTTTTCTGCTGTCTTTCCAAACTGTATTTGCCTCCAGTCAGTACCAAAGGCCAGGCTGGTAAACATGTTCCCAGGTGTCAGGGTCTACCATGACACAGTGTCCAGGTGTTCACGCTAGCAGGCCATCCCTGGGGACAGCAAACGATGGAACGGCAAATCATGTGAAAGACATGGGTAACAGTTTACACAGGTGCCGCAGACCAAGCAACTGGATTCAGGTCTGGGCTAAGTGGAGAACACTCATCTCAATCATGTTTCTATGGAAATAGATCTGGGTTTCCATGGAAATCGCTTAGAAGGATTATGGGTTCTTTTTCAGTTTAATTTCTTCCTAATGACATTTTTAAATTAATTTCAACACGTTTTTCTGATTGTATGAACAGATTGGAGCTATATTTTTGGTTGGGTTAATACAATATCTTATATTTTCTTTTTAGCTATGAAGTGAAAAAAACATTTTAAAACCTCCATCCCTGTGCCTCATACTGCAAATTCCATACCACAAATGGTAAAAATACACCAATCTGCATGTTCACCTACTTAAAAAAATGAGAAAGTGTCCATGTTTGGTCTGTAGGTTCATTGTGATTTGAACATGGAATGCACAAAACATTTCTCAGATCAAACCAAGCCATCGACTGGCAGTCCTCACAGGAACCTTACCCGAAGGGCCACCCACATGGATCCGTGTGCAGAGCTGTGAATCACCGTGTGAGTGTGTGCGGAAGTGTGCCCGGCGTGCGTTGCCCTGTCCACACGTGCCGCTGCGTGTCCGGAGGGCAGCGTTGCTTCGTTCCGTTTCCAGACGCGGAGATAATGAGTCATTCGCCATTCTCTTTATCGGGCACAGATAAAGAGCGGGAGAGTATGGAGCGTAAAGGCTGACGTTACCCTGTTATGGCAGTGTCAGAAGACAGGACCTGCCTAACCCACAAAAAAGGGGGAACCTGTAATTGTAAGCAAGGTTCTGTTCCACATTAACTCGCCCGCTGGGCCGTCATTGCTCTCCCACTAAAGGTGCCGATGTAGTGCTTGAGGTCAAGGGTTCAGCCCGCTCAGAGACGAAAGCCTTTGCACTTTGTCACCTGCACCATTCAGTGAAGTCCGTAACCTTGTTTTTTTCTCCCAGCAGATCTTGACATTATCAACCGGCAGGCCTTCCCCATTAGCGCGACGCCGTCTCAACAAATACGACATTGTAAAACCAGCAGCTGCACAAACAAACAAAAACTTCATTAAAAAAATTACCTGCTGCCGTTCTGTCTAGATATTAACCACATATTAAATTGATTACCCTGAAACACTCAGATGTTCTGCAACGAAAATAACTTTTAAATTTAATTAACCTTGCGGAAAGAGGTTGTCCTGATACACAGTTTTGTTTTATGTGTTATAATAAAGTTTAAATTTCACCGTCATAAAACACTGTGTGTATGCGTGTGTTTGTGTGTATGTGTGTATGCACACACCATTCACCATACGTACACACAAGTCATCTATTTAGTACTTTGCAAAAGGAGAACAGCGGAACAGTGAAGTATGACAGCAAGAAGCCAAGCCTTTCATCAGGGTGTTGAATTATTTCCTTCTATTGTCATATAATCCTTTAAATGATACATATGAAAATACAATTTACAGAGCAAAATGTAATGCCATTTTGTACTTCGGACAGACTGCTATATATACTGTTATATAACTCAGAGTGTTTTCCAGCCAAAAAGGGTCCTACAACGTGTGCCTCCTCTGTTTGGACAACATGCAAGATCAAGTTTTCAGGGAAAAAGTGGAAAGATTAAAAAAAGCAGAAATGTAAAAAAAAAAAAAACAACAACCAAGAATGTTATCAAATATGTCAAAACATTCCCAACCCATTCTATGTGCATTTTATTTACAACTTAGTATTTTTAAATCAATATTACATTCTTGATTCTACAAGTGGTGTTCGGCATGTTGTATTACAGTACATATTGGAAGGTTGGAATATGGACACTTGATTTTAGCTACAAAAGGAATATTAATAAAAATCAAAGTGGCCTAAAAACATACTGATATAATTTAAAAGAAAAATACTATCTGAACAAAAGGAAAAAAAGATACCCTTTTTCGCATATGTCCTGTTTCAGTTTTTTTTTAATCACTATTAGTCCTCTGTGGTTTCATTGGGACTTTTTTCCCTTTAAAATTATAATAAATGGCCTCTTTGTAGTTCCCATGACAACAAGTTGCAATGAAAGCTCCATCCTGTTGTCATGACAAGGTGCTGCCTATGCTTGGTCCATCAGGACCATCCAAGTCTTCTCCCAGAAAGGCATAAGGGTGAGTTTAGCGTTTGCCCGCCAACAGGAGCGTTATGCGGCATCTTTCAGGGCACTGCCGTTTAGTCTCTCCATGTAGTCCCTCAACTCCTTGGAGTCCCCGAGCTCGATGTCCGGGCACACCCATTTGATGTCATCGCTGTGGCCCGTTATGAGGGGGCTAATCGACGGGCAGCCATTGTCCAGCGGGATGGTGGTGAATGTGGTGAACTTGACGCGTTTTCGCTGGGTGGTGGGCGACTCGCCCTTGGCTCCGGTGCCCCCGCCTCCAGCCTCCCGGTGTACCTGGCCTTGCACGCTCTTGCGGCTTGAGCCGCCGTTCAGGAGGTGGCTGCCTTCCTCGAAGGCTGTGCTTGCGTCCATCGTGGAGCCGTGCTCCTCCCGCTGGGGTGAAGATCCAGGGGGACCCTCCGTGGCATCCGTCTCGTGGCCCAGCCACACCCAGTCGTGAGAGTGGCCTAGGGTCTCCGGCCCCTCTGGCGATAGCTCCTTATGCCGGTACTTCAGGGCGTATGACACACAGTTGATGAGGAAGACGAGGATGGCCAGGCAGAAGACACCCAGTAAGGCGTACATGCCAATCTCCAGGTCAGTGAGGCCCCTGGGGGCCTGGACCAGGTCGTCCTCAGTGCCACTACCTGCTGGCAGGTCCACCTGGGCCGGGAAGTCGGAGAAATCAATGGGGATGTTCTGGGCCTGCCCGCTGTCTCCTGCAAGTCTCCCACCACCCGGCCGCCTGAGGATGGCACTCCTGGTGGTGGTGGTGGACCTCCGCGCAACGCTGTCCTCCATGCCCGCCACAGAGCTGCCATAGAAGTGGTCTGGTCGCTGCTGCCTCCGATCTCCGGCCCGGTTCTCCAGCTCCTCCCCTGACCCGAATCGGACCCTTACACTGCCACTGCCGGCTGCCAGGACACTGCGCCTCTTCGATTTCTGGCACACATCGCTGACCGTTATCTCAGCCCGCACCAGCATCCCTTGACCCTCAGCCTCTGCCACCACCATTGGCCATGCTGACACTGGGTCCTGCCGCATCGTCACTATACTCTCATCAAGGGACGTGGCAGACAGGGCAAAGAAAGTGGGCTCGTACAGGTCCAGGGGTGCCATGGATCCATCGCTGAACTGTAGCCACGTGCTGATCAGCGCCTCCTAGTGGAAATACAGCCAGGAGAGTGAAAAGTGCAATATCTGATGCACACACATACTGCCTATCTGTTCTTTCATAAATCTTAGCTTATAGGGCAAAAAATAATAGACAAAAGTAGAATTAAAAACCTGTGTTGAAGGATAACAAACACCTAAAGATTGGATTGTTTACTCCTTTCAGTGTACCTGACATCATGAGGATACCGGCTTGTGGAGCAGAGAAGCTGTTTGGACCATAGTGTGTGTTACATTTATTGCAATGGGCTTAACTGGGTTTGGTCCATTATTTCATGAAGAAAATAAAGGTTCTCCTTATGGACAGAACCTCTGAGCACTCGATCAAACACACAAAGCCTTGTCTTCGGCTCAACATAAATCCAATGTGGTTGGTTTTCATAAACTTAAAATTGAGGGTGGTGGAAAAGCACCTCTTTTTACTGCAGTTTTGTACAGTTTCACAGTATGGAACTTTTCTGTTTACATAAACTGAAAACATCAGCTACCTTTGGATGATTTTTACCATTAACCCAAAAAACGTAATCAGTAAATGTCAATTTCAAAACTGTGGATTTGATTGATTTCTGTATTTTATGCTTGTTCGGAAGTGTAGGGTCTCTAAAGTGATTTAGTGCGGCACGCTGAATCAAAATTCAAATAAAAACAAATTACATCTGAAAGCACATTGTGATCTGCATGTGTTGTTTTCAAACCATTTTACCCCAGAAATAGGTTTAAATCAATTCAAACAGTCATATAGCTACATCTGAGTGATGCTGTGCTTAGGCAATATGAAGACACTCATTGACGTCTTCCACAAGGACTTCTGATTGTCACGTATGGCTTGAGACTAAATTGAAAATGTCCACAATGTCCACAATACTTTGAGAGATCCTGTATCTAACACCGGTGTCAAGTTGTTTGACTATGTTTAATTATTAATCACAGGAAAATAATATGCCAGAATTTACAAAGCATAAAAAAATGGTGAGAAAATATCAGACGAACATATTATGTAGCATTTGTAATTGTGCTGCATTAGCAAAAGACTGAACTTTTAAAGCGACAGCCTTATTAACACAAGCAAGAGTGTAACGCAGGCTACATTCAGAAAGCCTGTCTCACTGCAGTTCTGACAAAGTCTTAAAAATATAACCCCATGGCAAGTGCATGGGGGGTCATGTAATAATGCTTATAATTCCATACTTCCTAACTACAGACTAGAAGCAGAAAATTACACTTTGATTACCACCAGAGACCAGTCTTTCTGTGGCAAGTGTCAGGAAAAATCGTTAACATAAATTGCTTTTCGACACTAAAACATTGTCTTTGTGAGGATAGAATTTATTTAAAAATGCCTGACAAAGGCAAACTAGTTATAAACGCTTACAAATACGTAACAGCAACAGGGATGAATGAAAATGTGATTGACTCAGGGGGTAGCAGTGCTGCCTGCAGTAGGTTGGCACCCTGTCCAGGGAGCGTCCTATCCTGTATATAATAGGTTCCAGGCCACCAGTGACCTTGCACAGGACGACTGGTTAGAAAAATAATGAAAGCGTGGCACGGGTCAATGAGCATGTGTGGTGGCGATAACGCGGCCCCCCTCCCTGTGGTAATGATGGTTCTATCTGCCCGTGCTATACCTGTTGTATGTCTTGTGGTTGAGCACTTGCTGTAGATTCTCTATCATTAGAAGCTTCTCTCTGCACACTTCACTGTATATTACAGGGACCTAAGAGGTGTTTGTTTTGATTTCCCCACAAACAAAAGGAAAACAGGAGAATGTTCTGTGGGATTCCAGCTCTTTCTCCTGTATTCTAGAAACATGAAAAATTCTCAAAATACCACAATGGTGGATCAAGATCCTAAACGAAACAATCCTTAATGTCCCCAGGCCTTTCTGCCTTTATCTAAGAGTCGAATTTTCTGAAAATACAGTGAAATAAAAGGAAAAGCACCGCTTCTAAGCTCTGACTGTGCTGGAGTATAAAACAAAATGCTGTGAGCGCTCCTGGGTCAAGCCTCGCTGTGACACCCTCACTGTGACGGTCGCTTTGTATCGTTACCGCCTGTTATCCACCTTCCCTGTGAGCCGACACAATCAAAAACGAGCAGCAGGACAAAAGACAGCTGCATCATTTAGTGAACTTGGACAAACGTCTCCAAAATATAATTATTATTAATTTATTAGATGCCTTTGTCTAAAGCAACTTACAAACGACGTGTTACATCAAAATTGGTTCTCTGCATTTGACCCATCCTCTGGGGGTGTAGTGAGCAGCCATTATCTGGTGCCTGGGGAGCTAGTACTGAGTGTCTTACTCAGAGACACGCCTGCGAGCTGGGGAGGGATTCGAGCTTCTTCATCCCAGCCTGACGTTCTACCCATTGAGCCACCGGCCACCTTATGTATTAATGACTGACTTAAAGCGGACTGTTCTAACATGTGACTTTAGACTCCCTGCCTGATCAGCACGCATTTTTGCTTGTCTTGTTCACTGCTTGTTTGAGAAGTCAGCCAGATGACGGGACATTGATAATTCCACTCCTAAGATGCACCCACACTGGGTTGGCTTTTTTAACATCCATACCCTATGAGGCAGCATCAGTCTGAAGCTCTGATAAGTGAAGTATACATCAGCAAGACACCATTTACTAAACCCATACAGGTTACTGTTTTAAACCATTGCCTACGAACAGATCCAAACTTTTGTCCAGTGCAAAAGAAAAATTGACACAAGTGCATGCCTGGACACTGTGAGGCAGGAAGTACCTGCTTAGGGGTCTGCAGCACTTCCTGTGTTGTTGTCGTGGCGATGATGGCCCTGTTGCTCCCAGGGCTCAGCTGCAGAGAGAGCGAGAGGCCCGTGACCAGCTGCACCCCCAGCTCCGTGATGGTCACCTTCTCCTCCACCACGGACACGGTCCTCTCGGCCAGGATGGCGTCTGACAGGGGCGACAGCACCTGCTCAGAAAAGGAGGGGTGGGGTTTAGTTAAGGACTGTGGCGATGCACCTGGCGTGGCATCTCCAAGTGTCTGACGTGGCATGAGTGGACGAGTGGGTATCCACTAATCAAAATAACTTGTTCCAGCGCATTAGCATCTGACAAATGCATGATACTGAGACAGGTCCATCAGCGTGTCAGGTCACGGGCAATGTCTTAGTCCATCTTAGGCACCAGGTTCCTGCTGCTTCATCTTCGTCAGTTTATGCAGCACTGTGATTTAGTCACGACTGTTACAATTTCTCTGAGATCTCTACAAGCCAGATCTCGAACACCTTCGAGAGCTTCTGAAAACCCAAGGGCTGGGCTGAGAGCACCACCATTCACTTCATACTAAACTGCAAACCCACTGCACAGATACTAGGATTCGAGTGAATCGAGACAGATAATCTGCAACGAAGTGCTGAACGCACAGAGCACGAGGCAGACTTTTCATTGCATAGAGCTGAGTCAGTCACATTGTTGTAAAAACCTGACAAAAAGTTGTTCTTTTTTTTTTTATTAGTGAAACAAAGTTTACTTTCTGGTAAAGAAATGATTTGTCCATTAACGCTGAAGTAGTGCTTGCAAAATTGCTGCGTGAGATGATTTGGTATCAGACACCTCGCAGATCATAGCGTTCCTAACTGGACACTAGCGATCAATTAGCAATCAATTATTCACCTGACTGCCATTGTTGAGTGGCAGGAGCAATAAGCTGTCTTGCAAAGAGAAAATGAAAAGTTCAGAGCCTACAGCAGAAATCGTTGAATACATTAATTACCAACTACTTCTGTAAATGCTACCAGGAATGTAATGCTATGCTAACAGTCAAGCGTCTGAAATGGAAGACCATAACATGATTAATAATACAGCCTTGTGGAAATATCATTTTAGAAAAGTTTTGCATGCATTTTGTTTAAGTGTATGATGTAAGTCTGGCAATATTTGTTTTGTCTCGATCCATAATTTCCAACTGTACAGAATTTATCTGAATAAAATGTAAATTTTTCGAGATACTGCTGTGTCACTAATGTTGATGCTGACTGCAGGAAACAGCGCAGACATCTGTCTCCTGTGGGTGGAGTTAGCAGTTATTCTCCCATTAAAACTGTAGTCTTATTCAGCCAGTTAAATTATGCCATACAGCCATTAAAAGGTAATTAAAGTTAATATTATTCATCCGTTTAAATAAAACTAACATTACTGTTATTCGCCCATCTAAAAATGTTAATGATAGTTTTTTCACCATTTAAAATACACTATCATTATTTCCTCGCTGAATGTGTGCCAACACGTCCAGCATTGGGACCTACAAAAAGCTATTGTTACTCTTATTTGCTTATTATAAAGAGTGGTTACTGGTTAGTGCCATTAAAATTACTAATGTGACTGTTATTCATCCGTTAATGTAGCTGTAACAATACAAAAGAATTTTCTGTTACATTTTTGATGCTGGTGGAATAGTTATTCACTGGTCAAAAGCATGCTAACGTAACTGTCATACTGCCATTTAAATAGTGATGTCAGCGCTATTATTCACTGATTTTAATTGTATGAAGGTTATCATGTATCAGTTTAAAACACTGGTTTAACAGCCGTGCTGTACACACATTAATATTAATTACATTCCTTGTGTAGGGCACTGGCTGTACTGCCATTCACCTTTAAAATGCGTAGAAACACCATGACGTCACAAACGATGTGATCAAGATACCGGAAGGCAAAATTCTTTTATTGATTATCATACCCAACTGGTGCTGTGCTGTTAACTGTAGTAGAAATAAAAATGATTTCATATCAAATGATAAAGGGCGCACACAGTAGGCTACTGTTAATCGTTGCCTGAAGTCGCCCCGACATGACTCATTTAAAATCTTATTAAGTTGACATCTTTATTTTTGCGTATCCATAGCCACAGCTGACTGCTCATTATTGTCTACGGTAAGGCGCTGGTTCGACCCCGCTGGTGCTGACCTCCGATGAGCAACCCATGACGGAACAGCTGTATGTGATGTAGACAGATGCAAAACTACAAAACGGAACAGCAGCTCACAGCGTATATTGAAAACTTTCCAGAATTGTACAACACAACATTAAAGACCTACCACGATCTTAGAGAAAAAAGCGATCGCAAGGAAAAATGTCAGCGATCAGGAGTTCAGGTTAGGGAAAATTGCTCCTGTATCCGAAACCCAACGTCGGCATGCATGAGACCAGCTACATGGCAACAAACACATTAAATCAGAGACACGCATTAATAACGTCTCAGTGCTTGGCTAAGATAAGCGTATTATGTCCTTGGTGTATGTTTAAGGGTATACGACAACATGGAAAGAAATTGGGAATATGAAAAGAAGTAGGACTAGATAAGTATATACTTCTTCCTACTTCTTTTCTAACGTATATATGAGATCAGTTATTTAAATCAATAATTGTCTAGTTTTTGGTTGTTGATGCTGGAATTTGTTTGTATTTTTTCCATTGTATTGTTTATCTGTTGTGGTTTTTTGTTTGTTTATTTTGCACATTTGAAATAAATAAACAGATAAATAAATGCATACATACATAAGATGTTCCGCTCAGCAGCGACGATCACGCGCAAGAACACAGCGCTGACGATGGGCGCACAGCTTTATCGTGTGAAACCAGCCTTATGCACGCATTTAAATGCATCTTTTGGCTGTTTTGTCCTCATGAAGGGAGACTGTCCTGCAGCGGCGTGGCTTGACCCCGCATCTCCTTTCTCAAACCGCCGCGGTGTGACAGCGTGACAGATATAGATGCGCCAGGAAGAAGACAACGTCCGGGTGTCACACCGATGAATCAGGGCCTCATGTCAGCGGACTGGACCGGTCTAACGCAGGTGCTAACGATTTTTTAACTAACGACTTTTTCTCCGTTCATCCAGGGGACACAGACAAATGAAAGTACATATGCAGGATAAATTGCACGCCGACTTCTGTTGCCTCCTGAGATTCGCAGACACGTCTGCTCGAGATTCACAAATAAATAACATCCTTGTTCAGACACGAGAATCTGATCTCCATCAGCGATCGCTATGATTACACTAAAAATGTAACTCGAGTGAAGGAAGTAGTACTTTATTTCCTTTTGCCCTTTCATTGAATCGCGTTGTCCCTATGTTTTACCTTTTCATTACAGTGTCACTTTTATGAGGTGGACACAAGCTAAGTACTAAAAAAAAAAATATATATATATATATATATAAAAAAAATCTTACACCTATTTAATCAGGTAGCGTATACCAGACAAGTAGTAAACGTGTATTGTGCCCTTTCCAAGTCTGTTATTGAAATCAAGATAGCAAAATGGCTAGATAAAAAAACTGTACAGTTCTACCCACAGAAAACAACCACACAGACATGTCCTCCTTTTTGACATTGTGTTCTCCGTCTGGCAGGCATTGACCGAAAATGTCCAGCTTTCTCGCTTTTGTCAATCACTTGGCCATGTTGTTGGCTGTAATTACACGCCACGCCATCATCTCTATGTTTTAATCGTTAAGAGCAAATCTGAGGCTCAAGCCGCTCAACCGCATGACACGTGCTCATTAATTAGTATGACCCTGTTTTAATAAATCAACTTGACCACGCACACGTGACATGCCGCCAGTTTTGTGTTCTATTATTTGTTGCACCAATATATATGTAAGCCTATATACAACGCCTTACAAACGAGGACAAAGAACACTTATATAAATAAATAAATATTTAAATAAAAATTTGTCCTCCTTTTTGACCTTTGGTGTCCTCCTTTGAATATGCAGGTATCTGGTAACCCTACACAAAACTGTCATCCCTTCAAACTCCTAGCTACTAAATATCAGGATAATTGTTCCAAGCCTCCTTCATCGTCCTCCTCCTCTTTACCTGGATGGTGGTCATGCCCACGTCAAGCCCGGCCAGCACACGCCCGTCCCTCAGCCGTGCCACACGCGGGTCCTCCACTTTCAGGAAGTCGCGCACAAGGTCCGTGACGTCAGCCTGCCAGTCACTGCCCAGCATGAAGGCCAGCGGTGTGCGGGGGTCGGCGGACTCCCCCACGAAGTGCGTCAGCACGCGCAGCGAGGCGTGCTGGTACTGCAGCGTGCACACCCGCCCCCGCCGGTCCTCGTCGTCCTCGTCCTCGCTGTCCCGCGCAGACCTGCGGCACCACCGACGGACTGGTGTCAGCACGCCATCACGCACAGACTGCCACGGCTGCGCTGCCCATGAAAAACCCCTTTCTTTTTTCTTTTCCAATAAAAACATCACTCACTAAAGGGCAAGTGTTTCCATATGATCTTGTGTTTTTTCCGTTTTTTTTTGGCCACAGTAAGGTATAGCAGAAGCTGCAAGAAGTTCACACATTCCTTCTCCCATCTGAAGATGAGAGCTGCCTGTGTCTTTGCTGCACTGTGGCATTCTCCTCGTAAACAATGAAAGAACTGTCAGGCAGCCACAGGGCAGGCTTCAGGTAAAAGCAGGAAATGAAACCTGCAGCCTCTATGAGACTTTAATGAAGCTGTACCACGCAGGTGGAGGGTGGGGGGGCTGTAGTGAATCACGACTCCTGATAATGCTTAACGACCACATCACATTGGAGGGCAACGATGGTCAATTACATCATTCACAGAGCTGAGCGGCAGCAGAGCCGGTTGGTAAAGGAAAGGCAGACATACATTTCCTTTGTACCGTCACAATGGCACGCTTTAAATGTGAGGAAGCGACAAGCGGCTTTGAGATTCCGGTCAGTCAGCTTCCTTTCACACTTCTTTAATGCCCTCCTCACACAACATGCTGCTCTGGATCTAGTGAACAAAAGGGTCTGAAGGCCAGGCAGCCTTTTTTGGGGATGGGGGGTGCGATGTATGTGAGAATGCAGTGGCAGATGATCTTGACATGTTGGTGAATGGGGAGGGGGGGTGTCTGATCACAGGCTGTGGGAAAAACAAAGGAAGGCTTCATGTGCCCTGCGAACCTGTGGTCATGGCTCTCTTAAATATAACTCCAATGGTTCACGTCCTAAGACACCAGCAGATGAAGGGCGTCTTAAAGCCCTCGGCTTAAAAAAAAAAAAAAAAAAGTCAAAAGATGCTTATAAACAATTTATTAAGCCATGAAATGCCTTTAAGACACATTTAATCAACAACTTACAGGTATTTAGGTATGTAGGTAGTGAATTTATTAAAGATACCAAATTTAAAGAATAACTAAAGGGGTTTTGGGTTCTGATTCAAAGTGAAGGAATTTTCTTTTTTAGCTTCAGAATGTTGAAGCGAGTACCCTGAATTAGAAATTAGCTGGAAAAAGAACAAAAAATAAATTTATCCTGCTTCTTACCTTGAGCACTAATTATTGTAGTATTGTACTGTCCTGAGACTAATTACTCTGCTAATGCAAAATGTTAGCCCTAATATCTGTTCTGTTTAGCAAGGATTACTTTAAAAAAGCACCGTGCTCCTTCTCCTTACTGGGTTAATGTACTCTCTGTGCACTATTTGCACATAATGTACCACTTTTATATTATATTTTCCTTACTTCGGCATTTTAAGGGATTGTAAAAGAAAAAAAGGTCTTAAAATTAAATGTAAACATAACTTTGTGTGTGTGTTTGTGTGTGTGTGTGTGTGTGTGTGTGTGTTCCAAAAGATGTGGAACACTTCGAAATGTAAAGAGCTGACAAATTAGTTGAGGTGAGGGGGCAAAAAGGCATGCAAATCATTACCCCACTCCTCTGTGACCCAAACACAGCATCTGTTATTCTGTCCCACAGGAAACACAATCTTATTAGTGCCTGATCAATTACGCACCTGTTGTCTTACCTTGTGCCTTATAATATTTTGGGCTCTGCAACAGACTCTGAGGTCCTCATACACACAAAATCACAGATCCAATTCAGTCTGCTGCCAGAACCATTGGAAGCTGTGCAAGAACCCTGTATTCAGAACTTCAGCTAAAGCCGGGGGGTAGGGGGGGGGGGGGGCAGCTGAAAAAACCAGCCCTGAGCAGAGCCCAACACCCAGCGTAATTACACACCAACATTCCGTTGTTAAGCAGATGGTGCGTTAAAGCTAGTCACCACAACCTGAAAGTTAGTGTAGTGCGGTGAACGTTACACCACTAGTGCCTCACCGGAAGGCACTCGCAAGACAAAAGAGGCCTTCATCATTAGCGACAAGAGCAACTTGCACTAGGAAAACAGTTCTGCAGCAATAAATAGCACAACAGATACTATTTAACACCTGTCTGGCATTACTTTCACCACATTTATTTCTATAAAATACACACAGAAAAGGGCATATGCATACTATACCCACGTGGCGTTTAGTACCACAGGTATAAAACCATCACAAAAACCCACTGAAGCAAATACAATTATAAAACTCCATACGAGTTCTGCCTGAGTACGTAAAAGGCTGATCAGCCCATTAGCTTTAATTGCATTTAATACAATTCACATTTGAAGCAGAATAAATTGGAATAAACAGCACGCCTGTAATTATAAACAAGCACGCTATGCTCTGTGATTAAGCACGGTCCTGTGTTTTCTATTCATGCTCAGTGTAGCAAGTCTGATGCTGTGATTTGGTCAACAAGTCTGTAGGGTGCCAAGGCCGAGGGGGGGGAGGGGCTGCTGGGGCGCGCCGGCGGGGGGGGGGGGG
>JABJVR010000035.1:2983023-2998056 GCA_025773905.1 Chitala chitala
GGGGCCCAAGGTTGACTGGCTGCCCAGCCCCTCCTGGGCATGCTAACATTACAGAATAAACAGGTACTTATTGAGACAATGAATGTAAGTAGCACTGTGATGTAAATAACACAGTTTAGCTCTCCTTTGCTCCAGGTGTTGAAGTAACTCTCAATAGGCTTGTGGTGTCCCTCAGACGAAGTTTCATCCAAGGGGGTAAACTAGGAGTCAGCAGCTCTAACAAGGCATCCTGCTCAGGTGGTGCCCAGGTGGGCACTGGGTACCCAATTTAACTTGGATTTACTATACAGACGATGCATTGAAGAAGTCAAAATCCAGGTTAACCATGAGGATCATGAATAAGTAGTTAAGCAAGTAAAACTCAAGTTTAAATAACATGTTACCTGGCTCAAAGGTCAGAAATACAGACAACTCTGAAATAAGGAAATTATAAGTGTATGTATTATAAATTTAGCAAAATTATGTCAATAGCACAACTGGGCTGATGGATGTAATCAGACATTGCTGTTGTTTGCTGTAGTTTAACATGAGGTCAGGGAAGACATGCATGCTATAATAAAGGGAAACGTTGTCACTGACACATTTATGACAAAACAATAAACAATAAACAAACTGTTTTACAGAGCAATAAAACTAGCTACACAAAAAAGAGCACACAGACCACAAAAAAGCGTGAAGTGATACTGAAGGAACTAAATGCATTTTCCAAAAAACTAATGTGAGAGAAAAAAGCGAAATGAAAATTAACCTTGCAATTACACAGTGTTTAATAATGAAAAACACAGCTGCTACAAAAAACTTTTTCACTTAAATGGATTTAATGGATTACTAATATTGTAGTAGACAGGTAAATGACTGGTCTTCTACTGTTTCGAGGGACTGCAGCTAAATCATTGTTTATTATCTTCCGTCTTGTGTTGCTGAAGGTTCTACCCTCCTATTCATTTCTTGACACACTTGCTGAGTTTACTCAAAAGGGATTTAGGTGAATATTTTGATAATCTCTGCATAAACCATAATAACCCAGTACTTTGGCACTGTACCGCTGTGTCATATTTGTTCAATTCATGGAAACGTTATTGTGAAATCTGAGGTGACCTTTAACTAATTATGTGGGCGTATGTCGAGTTATTAATTGTCCCGCATCAATCAGATAAATCGTCTCAGAGGGGGGTAATTAAATTCATACAAATATCCTGTGTCAGAGCAGTTAATTTTGTATTAGCGTCTGTTGAGTAAACTTCTGCTTTAAGCATTTCAGAGTCTAGATAAATAATTAAGTGATTGCATCTTCTTGTGATGTAGGTGTACTCTGTTAGTCTGAAGTCTTTCTCTAAAATTAGATTTAACCCTGCAGCAAAAAAAAACAGAAGTCCTCTGTAAGGTTTTGTTGAATCTAATGCATAATTCTACACAGCCACTTTAAATAGAACATTGATTTTTTTTTCTTCTTCTCCTTTGTCTCTCTTTGGCAATTTTTACTGACACACAATTCTACTGACAAATTTCTGCTGTTGTGGGGAGAAGTGTAGAAAATTAGAAGACAGGAGAGTCAGAACGTTTCACAGAGACTGTGAACTCATGAGAACAGTATGTTTGATGCTCTCCCCTTCCTCAGACACATCTTACATTAACAAGGGGCTTGCGTCTAGCACCTAGCTCCTCGATTCCAATGCAATGCCTCCTTCTGAGGGCCACTCTTGCCCCCCCACCACTTTCCCCACACCCGCAGTCAGAAAACACATGATGATTCAGCTGCGCGTGTACACGCCAGAGCACGTAATTGCCACTCAAAATCCAGGCGACATTCACCTGGAATGTTTCAACCACCACTGAGGACAAAGCGGCTCTCCGAGGCCAGGCCATTGCTATCGAATTTAAGGTGCCTCCCACTACCCCCGTCACCCTAAGGGCAGAATAAAAAAGATTTAAATGTCAGAGAGAATAAACTGACAGAAAAAATAAACAATTTCCCGACCAAGGTAATTTATTTCTCGCCGTCTTCTCTGGGGAAACCATAATTGAAACTGGCTCTATTGTCCTGTTATCAGACCCAATGTTTCACTGTGACACTTTCATTTAATCTTATGGTGGGACGTGATAGGCCTGCGGGGTGTCCTCCTATTGGGTGTCTGGCTTCATTGGGGCCACACATTGTTTTTCTTTCTTCTCAAACCAGAGCTTATGTCTGCTACACCAATAAAGCCCGCAACTGGGCCCATATGAAAACCAGCTCTTGGACTGCAATACTGTACTTCCTGTTGGACTGCAATACTGTACTTCCTGTTGGACTGCAATACTGTACTTCCTGTTCTGGATTTAACAGATGTGTGCTAGGCCTGGCTGACTGCTGAGATCCATGTGAGTGTGGCCTAGGTGGGGAGGGGTGGCTACCTTGAAGGTCATTAACAGTCTGACGCTTCCTGAGTGGAATAAGCAATGGGTGGACCCCCATTTTTTTCTTTTGAGAGGGGGGGAGAGGGGCATTAAGTGTCAACACCCAAGGTGGGCCGCATGTTGAGGTGGCAGAATGCTAAAAGACAACCGTTGCTGTGACACACTGGATAAGAAGAGCTCAGAGCTCAAGCCGCCTTAAAACCACATTGTGGGAGAGTGTGAATATCAGTGTGAAAACAGCCTGAAGAGAGACCAGCATGCTAGCGTGTCTCTCTTCTGCCATTCTCTTGCCAGAAACAAAGAGTGAAGTTTAACTCAGGCTCAGCACTTCTGCCGTCCATGCAGAACAGGAAGACGGCTCAGTGTGGAAAGCAGAGAGCGACCAGAAGGACAGAATCAATTTCACAGCAAAGTGCTTTGGGTTGGGCGGTGCCATGCAAAGAGCCAGAACAACAACAACGACAACAAGAATGGTGGCGGGAAAAAACATGGGTTCTTGGCTACAGCGGATGGCCTGCTGGGCTACAGATGAGCTTCTAACTGCAGGCCAGGAGTGTGTGTGTGGGAGGGGCTTGCTTCATGTGGCTCTTTGTTCAGAAACAGCATGTGGGGCAGAACAAGGAGAAAAGTCTTTATGTGAAAAACAGGAATTATTTCAGTGAGATTACAGCCAGGCCTTTAGGCAGCGTGGTGACACAGAACCCCAGAGATTCCCCCAGAGTTACAAAGAGCGGCCCAAAGTCACAGACAGCCATCCAAAGTTGCCCAGAGTCACACAGAACCACACAGAACCAGAGAGCTTTCCCAAACCACAGGGAAGTACACAGACTCATCCAGAGGCATGCAGAACCACAAAGATTCTCATAGAGTTACATAGAACTGCCCAGGGCCATACAGAACCACAAAGATTCTCCTAGAGTTACATAGCGCTGCCCAGGGCCATATAGAACCACAAAGATTCTCCTAGAGTTACATAGCGCTGCCCAGGGCCACACAGAACCACAAAGATTCTCCTTAAATTACATAGAGCTGTCCAGGGTCATATAAAACTACAAAGATCCTCCTAGATGTACACAGAGCTGTCCAGGGTCTTACAGAACCACATACAGCCACCCAGAATCCCAAAGAACCACACAGAGCCACCTATAATCACAAAGAGCCATCCAAAACCACACAGGACCACAAAGAGTCACACAACCAAACAGAATCTCAGAGAGTCACACAGAGTCACACAGAACACACAGACATCCAGGTGAACACATAATTACACAGCCATTCAGAATCTCACAGAGCCATAGAGAGACAGAGAACCACACAGTGTTATAAAGAGCCACCCAGAACCATGCTGAGAGCCTTGAAGTTCTCTGGAGCTTCATATTCAGCCTTCTACATGGAGAAGACACAAGCTAAGAACATCACAGGAAGTGAGGAAACTGGTGCATAGTGGAGGCATGTTCACACACGTTTGTATTGTGTGAAAGTATGTCTATTTAAGTAGATATATAGAAGCATGAGTGCTCACAGGTGAGCTAATACATACAGCTAGTGTGTGCACATTTCGAAGTCTGTGGCATTTTTTTATGATGCCAAAAGTTCTGTATGTAAAGACAAGCACAGAAAAAATGCGGCAGAGAAAGCAGTGAAACGCAAGGAGGAGAGCAAAAAAAATGAAAAATCGGTTGTGGGCGGGAGTGAGGTAGAGTGATAAAAAGGTGGTACTGAAGGATTGAAGAGGGTGGAGAGACGAGTTTGTTAGGCCTCCACACTTGGAAGAATACAGCTGATTAGATGGGGCAGCGATAGGCTGGAAACCATGCAGTGTGTGTGTGTGTGTGTGTATGTGTGTGTGTGTGCGTTTGTGCGTCTGGAGGGGGAGGGGGAGTTACCATTATGCACTAATGCCTGTTTACTTCACAGAAACACTTTTCAGCCCCGTCTCCCCGTCTGCTGCCCAAAGGCCGTTGGGAAGAGAGAGACAGAACGAGAGAGGACGAGAGAACGTGTGAGTGGCGCTGGGTACCGTGGCCCACAGAGCCTTCCGGAAAAGGAGGAGAGATAGTGATGAGAAGAAATAAGACGTGGGTCCCACTGAAGCACTGTCAAATAAAAGCAAGACATAAATGAAATGATAGCGATAAATGTCACACACATATTGTTTGCTGCTGGCGAAAAATAGAACGTTTTTTCTTCTTCCCTCTTGGGCGGCAGGACCTTGTTCATTGTTATGCAAAGGAATTTATTATTACTTTATGGATAGTGCAGTGATAGGGAATCATAGTATACGCGTGTGGAAAGCAGGACTGCGTGTTTAAAAATAAATCCATAAATGAGGTGGTTCTGGACAGGGAGTTGGTGATAACCAGTGCAAAAAAAAAAAACGCAGGGGAGCATTAAAAAATACTGAAAATGATGCAAAAAGGATGTTCTGTAGTCACTGGCTTTTAGTATCCTTGGTAGCCATGCAGACAAATACAGACTTCAGCCCATCAAACTAAAACAAGGTTAACAAAAAATATATAAAGTAATAAAACAAGTAACATGGGCTAGTCAAACCACACCACATGCTAAACAAACTGAATACAAGATTGAAACTAATTTGCCACCAGCAAGCCAAACCAAAAGTCCTAAACCAAACGTCCCATATGTCAACACTACAAAGCAGGATAAACCCTTCCCCAAAACTAAAACACAGACAAATTTGAGTCAAAATGATCAACACAAAATGATCAACACACAAACAAAACTCTACAATGGACCAAACAAACATCCCTCAAGCCAAAGAAAATGCTCTAAACATCCAAATGAAACGCTCCTTTAACTGAAGGCAGAAAAATACTCAATTCCCACAGATCAAAACAAAAAGAGGAAAAAAAAATTCCCAGCAGATGTAACATACTTCGTCAAACACAGACAAAACTAAAAAAAAAGCAAATCCCACAAGCCAAAGCAAAATGCATGACAGGACCGAGAGAAACTTGGAGAGAATCCAAAACTGCTGTCAACGGCCTCCCGGACGTCACGGCGTCCGTGTAACACTAACATTATTTAGATACCTTATTTGTGAGTGACCATGTCTGCAATGATATGATCCATATGAATTTCTGTGTGTGTGTGTGTGTGTGTGCGTGTGTGTGTGTGTGTGCGTGCGTGCGTGCGTGCGTGCGTGTGTGTGTGTGCGTGCGTGCGTGTGTGTGTGTGTGTGTTATTTGAAGCACCAAGCACAGTTAGGTATTTGGCAGGACAAAAGCCAGAAGAGTGATCAACAGCAAAGACGCAGTGACATCCGTCAAAATGCCATCATTTCCTGCAACACACAGAACTAATACCTGTGATTTATGACTGGCCCGCTGACATTCATTTGAGCTCCTCAGCACCAATACTGAATTGTCTGATCAGACGGCCCCGGTTCTCTGTGAGGATGCCTTCTTGGCAATGCAAGTGACACGGGGCACCACGCCAACACAAATGCCCGGCTCGAGGCAACAAATCGACGCCGAGCTCCACGGGGCATCGCCGCCTCGTTGAAGCCTTAGCGCCAATCTGTGAAAGACTGCACGTACGAGGCGGGAGATAAACAAAAGCGCTACAGTGACAGCCGTCGCCATGTGAACTCGGCTGCGCGACCGGGACATGCGCGGGCACGGGCGATAACCGATCCGCAGCTTCGACACGCTTGTGGCTCCACCACAGGCTCACAGAGGAAGCGGCGGGCAGTGAGGTTTGCATTCGCAGATACATCTCGTGGGTCTTCGCAACGGCACGCTCAAACTTAAGCCTGCAATTAGTGACGCGCTGCTAACATGGACAAACGGTCCTTAACAGTGACACAATGCTGCACGCTGTATTAGGTGGACTACCCCTCAACTGTAGATTTTTTTAACCCTCAGGAAAAAAAGGAATATAAATTGAATTTTGATCTATCTTACTCTCCTGGAACATGTAAAACAGATCTGGCAATTAGACTCAGAATGAGTTACTGTGCTAGCATTAAAGTACTGTATTAATATGCATTAGATTCTCTTCAATTAATCATTTATTTTCAGCCTTTTCTAGCTTATGAAGAAAAAGGCTGTGAGGTATTAATTATGCCATTATAATGAACCAAGGCACAAATCTAAGGGGTTTTCAATGGTGTATATTAAGCACAGGCAGGGAATGAGGCTGAGTATTAACTATGTTCTGGAGCAGTAGCTGGCTAACAGACTTGTCTTGCCAGACATGCACGTCTAAACACACACACATATACACACATACACACACACACACGCACACACAGCTAAGAAGCAGGCCACACAGGAGTGTGCCTGGTTACCTCTACATGACTCATCCAGGCAACTGGGGGCCGCGATCTAAACCTACTGAGGTGAGCCGTCGGCACGGCAATCTGCGGACGACAGATGCCTCTGCACTGAGGTGGGCTGGGGAAAATGTCATCGCCATGGTGGTGAACCTGACAGGAGTGTCTGCACGATGCAGTCATTGAGAGAAGGTGGGGCTGGGGGTGGAGCTACAGCGATGGCCTCACGTCAACTCTCATCAGGAGCACAGAACCGGGCCGAGCCAACTCAAGCACTTCTGTGCGTCTTTTTATGCTACCACGGACCACGTGGAAAATTGTGTTTATATGTGGCAGCTTCAGAAGTTGAGATTTTTTTGCCCGCAGTTTATCCTGAGCATATCCTGTCATCCCCCCAAACGGGGATGTACAGTACTGTACAAAGCAAAAAAGGGGGGGACAGTTAAAATGATGTACCACTCTACAGCAGAGGAGAGCGGAGTTACCGCCACGGGGCCGGTATGAAATATTCATGCCGTTCTGTGTGGCAGTTTATCTAATGCACAGAGGTTCATGATAAGCTAATCGGAACAAGCTCTTAATGAATAACGTCGTTACTGATGTCAGGTGGCAACTGGTAAACAATTGGTCGTTTCTGTGGAGCTTGTACTGGCGTCATTTAAACCCATTAGTCAGATGACCCGGCTGTCTGAACGGAGGGCCCCAATGACAACAGTAATTACTGTCAGATGCCCTTTGACCTTCTGCTGTAGTCTGGACTGCAGCACAAGTGCAACAGCAGTTACAGCTGTTAGAACTTACGATGCAGTCTGCTTTGATCTAAAAAAATGCTTAAAAAAAATAATAATTTCTTAACACAGGTTTCTGGCTTCACTGAAACAGGAAATCGTGTCACTGCAAAGATTTGTGTCTCCTAACACTGACAGTAATATCAGAGTGCTCCGCTTTCCATACAGTGCCACACTTGTTTCATTTACAAGACCTGAGATGGAAAAGAACACACTTCACACAAGCACTTGTATGAACACACGCTTTTAACAACATCAAAGGAAGCGCACTTGTGTAAAGCCATTAACGTATTCTTTGAAAAAAATACATTTAGTTGTTTGTGTCACAAAGTCAATAACATAGAAATGACATTTTCATGCTGGTTATGGTTATGAAATTGATAAAGGCTAGCCATGGTGAACACTCACGCAAACTAAAGAGCGGGGTCTTCATTTATGTGCTAAATGGAGAGGAGTCTGTGTGGTACAAGGTACATTCACACCCTGTTAACTCTGTTACAGTTCTGGTATGAATTCCAAAAACTATAGAAACAGTGTCTGTGTGCGGGTGTGTGTGTGTGTGTGTGTGTGTGTGTGTGTGTGTGTGTGTGTTCATGTGTGAAGGAATAGGAAACATCACCAATGATCATGGGGCCCAGGAAAACATGATCTGCTGCTTTAATTCACCAAATTATGGGTTGTTTTCTCCCAACCTTTTTGGTGCACATGCGTTTCTCAGTTTTTCTGTTGAAGATCTCAGACCTGAGGTGTCCTGACTCAGACAGCCACACGTTCCACATATGTTCCATGCATGGTCCATGCGTGTTCACCTTTCGTTGCTTCTCTGTGTTCTTTCCTGTCATCATGTTTATTTATTTATTTACTTCAAACATGCAAAACAAAAACAATAGAAAACAATACAATAAAAACAAACTTTGTATCAGTAACCCGAAACAAGAAAATTATTAATTTAAATAACTGATTTCATTTAAACGTGTTTGAAAAAAAGTAGGAAGAAGTATATACTTATCTAGACCTACCCCTTTTCTTATTCCCAATTTATTTCTCTATTGTTGTATACTTGAAACACACACAAAGGACATAGTATATGCCTTACAAAATCATCACTCAAACATCATACTATTTTAATTTATACAGTGTAAACAAATCTAGCCTTCATCAATCTTCAGTGCCTTATACCATAAACGTCAAAATATACATTAACTATATTATAAAAGCTGATTATTATACATTGTTGTGAAAAGGATCGCTTTGTATTTATTCTTAAATTACCTAATGTTTGAACATTGCTTTAAGTTAAAAAAGGGCCCCCACTGTTTAAACCAAATTTCTGCTTTTAAGATGACCCCCTCCCTGTTAGGCGGGGTGTTCATGTGACTCAGCTGTTTACACATACACAAGTTAAAGCTATTTTATTTCAGAGCAGCTGTTTGCTGCGACCTTGCTGCGACCTTGCTGCACAATTGCATTGTAATGCTTGGTTACACCCATGCCAGAAAAGCTATTGTGTGACACTCCATGTTGTCATCTGCACAACTATATTCCCGTTCCTTTAATCTCGCATGGTGTTTTAATTATTTAGCTATGAGTAATTGTCTTTATTGCTGTTCAGAATTTGTCTGGTCCTAAAATCTCATAAAATTTAAATGCTTCTATTTGTACTGCTTAATCACAATCTCTCTAGCTCCCTTGTCTATTTGGTTGCGAGGTTTCAAACTCAGAAGGCATTACAAATGAATAAAGGCTGCTCAGCCCTTGTATTTTAATGAAATTGTTCTGGTATTTAATAACAAAGTGTCATTAGAAGTTTATGTAGCACTAAGCTAAACAAATCCAGACCGAAGGTTATTGCGAAGTTGTGCATATGTGCTTGGGTTTTCACTGGTAGTGTTACACACTGCGTTCCCAGCCACTGTATGCTACACTACGCTGCTGCACTGGTGATGGTACCAGGCTCAGTGTAGAAGCAGCCCTTGGATGTATACCTGCCTGTGCCACACCAGGCTCTTATTTCTGTTCGGAGACTACACTGTTTAGCAGTTCATGTCCACGCCCGTTCCATGGGTGAGAGAATCAATCATTCTTGGCACTGAATTCACTCAAATGCATCACTTTGGCTATCAGTATGAAGTTTTAATGGTAAAGGACTTTTATTACATTGGTAGATTTGTATGTTTTCATGTTAACATCTTTGCAAGGTGACTGGCAATGTTTTAACTATCCTGCATTGGATAAAGGTCTTTTCTCTGGGACTGCAGCTGACAGCCTGGAGGAAAGTCCCTGTTTTTAACATGTTAGCCTTGTAAGACATGTGCAAACACGATAGATTAGACAGGGCATTTTATCTAATTATGTCTAATTAAAACAGTGGAATACAATGACTGGAGGTGAGACTTTTAAGACAATCTTGCCAAAGACATCTGTGCAAAAAGAGCAGTTATGTTCACTGTAGTAAAATTTGGGTAAAATAATGATAATAATGCACTTTTTTCCCATGGTCTGGATTCTTTGTCCTTTGCTTTTGTATGCAAGGCTGTATCTGTTCTGATTTCTAACAGACCCTTATTACTGTATCACACACACACACACACACACACACACACACACACACACACACACACACACACTTATATAGTTTCTAAGTTCTACAAATTCTTCTACAAATATTTATTTCAACATTATTATTAGCATAATAATAAACTTTCATTACAGTGTTTACTATCAGTTGCAAGAACAACAGGTGGTTAAAATGACAAAAAAAAGAAACAAAACCTGCAATGTTTTGAAGAAAAAAAATAAAATGAAATAAAGGGTTTTTCATCCCTAATCTGCATGTGAATTGCACTAAGCATCATGCTATAACAAATGATGTACTTTGTTGTCACTGAAAAAATCTGTCACTCACCAAGGCCCTGCGTCTTCATCACACTCCAGAGGAAGGATCTAATGATCGCAAATTAAAAACTGATCGACAATGCGAATAAACAAATAAATAATCAGGCTCCCAGGACAGAACTAAGCGGTTCTCTATACATTTCCTCTCATTGCACCATGTCAACCAAGAGCAGCACTTAGTTGTCCTCGATGCTGGGAACACGAGTGAATTTAGTGACTTAATATTTTAATAATTCACAGCCCTGTGTCTCCTTGCATGTCTTTGTTAACACATCACAGAAACAGCAGAACACCAAACTATGTTACGTTATAAGAGCAATACCATAGTTGAAGGATCCCATTATTTAGGTGTGTTCATTTAACATCTATTTATATAAAACACAAGTTATATATTACTACATGGTTCTCCAACAATCACACGGCAAAGTAGCTGTAGGGCGAATGTCATCTCGTTCCACCAGACATGACCAGCATGCGTAGAGACTGTATTTAGTGCCAGGCACCAGCGACCTGGCTCCGCTGTGTCTAAGAGCCCCAGTCAGTTAGATGTTGGAGCAGTATGTCTTTATATCCCATGACTTCCACATAAAGCTGTTGGTGGCAGTGCTAAGCTCTGCACTGGCAAGTCTTCCACAGTGCAGCCTCAGCAGGGTTAGAAGGATTTGAAAGATCTGAGCATCTACAGAAGATCCATGTGTCACTCTAAGAGGTGGGGGGAGGAGCCTGGATAAGGTACATCACAGCAAAGTGGAAGGCCATAAAACATAAACAGCAAAACAAGGGAAATGCCCTGTACCCCACCCCCAACACCAATACCAGCACTGAAATATCCGTGGTTCTGTGTCTCACGGTGAAAACAAAGGACATGACTGGTGTGATGAAGGCTACCATTTCTGCTGGCTTACTTCACTCTGGCTCGTCAGACAAAACCCAAAAGACAAAAAGCCACAGTACAGCTTTGCGCGTTCTGGATGTCACATCACATTAACAGAAACGCGAGCTCTGACAGCGTGATTTTCCATTAGCTTTGCGCCTCTGTGGTTAAAAGACGAAGAAAAAAAAAACCAACCGGTTCACATTTTTCTTCTGACTGTAGCGTGCCCCAATCCAAAGCCAGACAACAAGACTCTTCTGCGATTCGCTGATTTTTAACAAATGTAGGAACAACCAACATGAGAGTCAACATTTCCCACCTGTATAGTTGTCAGATGGAAAAGGGGAACGGGGGGGCAAGCAGGGAGGAGACAACTGGGGAGCACGCTTTGATCTAGAAGGAGTGAACGGAAACTGGGCTGTGACACGCAAGGTGTACCCCCTTGTTGTGAGCCCGCATTCTGTAAAGCGGCTCTTGTTCTTCTGTGACACATGGAGAGCAGTGGGGCTGCCGGCGTCTGCTCTGGATGGACTGGCTCAGAATGAGTTTATTCACCCATCATCAACACAACCAGGCTGGCATCAGGAGGCACAGCAGGCAGAGAAGACAGTGACCTTCTCCAGGCGTGACCTTCTCCACAGCAGCAGATGCTTTAAACAGTCCAACATTAAAACAGAGCTCAAAACTGCACACAGTTTAGACAACCACCTACTGCACTGTTATAGACCTTAAATGTGCTTATGCTTTACAAGACCTTCCATGGCAATAAATTAGTAATATAGAGAGGAAATAAAAAGAAAAGGAACTTGAATGCATCCCACTCAAAATGTGCTTCCTGGCATACTGCCTTGGCAAACTGGAAATGGGTGAATACGCATTCTTAAGAGGACAGACCCAAGAGGAGTTCAAGGAGAGGTTTCAGAACCCCACATGTGAACAGCGCCAAGATTCCATGGGAAGCAAGCGGAAGCTAGTTCAGAACTGCAAGCTGTCCTGTAAGGCACAGCTAAGACGCCTCTATCAAGAGACAAAAGGGCAGGAAATCACTGCATTGGTCATCTGAAGCAGGAGGGCACAAGCAGGAACAGACAGTAAGGAGGAGTGAACGGTTAATGGTGAACCGTCAAGAGCAAACAGAGAACAATTGTTTGGCAATAGAACTGCCAAGACTGAAGAGCCGGCAGCTAAAGGCTAACGCCTTTTCCACCGAGACCCTTTTGCTGACAGCACACCTGAGCTGAGTTTCACACGCAGGTGAGCCCTGTGAGCGAGCCAGACGGCCTGAGACACGCCTCCAGATTACTACTGTTGGGTTTGGAGCACAAAGGACTTGTCAAGCTGAAAGCCTAATAGCCTACTGGCTATGTGTCAATACAGTTCTCATTTATTTTTTTCTTTGAGGCTGTCCAAAGGCTTGCTTGGAGACCAGATATTTTCCTTAAATAAAAACTTGTGTGTGTGTGTGTGTGTGTGTGTGTGTGTGTGTGTGTGTGTGTGTGTGTCTTTACTCACATTGCAGAAATGTCAGCAAGGCGAATCTCCTCTTGTGGTCAGTACTTTTACTTTGCCAAACTCCTAAAAATTGAACCACCATGTTCAACGGAGGTGAGCGGCTCCATTTATAGAGTTTTTTTTTACTTCTTATGTGCGTACATCAATGGCTGAGGTAAGCATCATTCCCAGCCATTGTGGATACTATCAGTACCAATCCTACCAATACCAATAAAAATGAGAACTAAAAGGTACATATAATAATTCAGTTCTGCTAAGCATTACTAACAGCCATTGCACATGCAGACAGTCACATAGGGTGCAATACTTTCTCTGAGGGGATTGCTAACATCTGTCCATTTCATCTTTGTGCGTATCTTTGAAAAAGAACACGGTTCTGTCATATGATTTAAGACCTGGTTAATGGTATGGGGAGGCAGCTCTTTGCACGCATGGGAGATAGGAGAGTGTGTGTGTGTGTGTGTGTGTGTGTGTGTCTACTCATGTATTTGCATTGATATGTAAGGGAGGATCCCATGTTGTTGGCTTGTTGGCTGGTGATCATTAAGGGAAGCACACATGAGGTGCGGGGGGCAGTTGCACGGTAGGTCATGCTGAGGAGAAATTATAAAACATTTTCATAACTGCCAAACTGCTTCCACTCACCCAGGGGTTCTGTCTGCAGAAATGAGACATTGATCCATAATTGGAAGCACTCAGTCATGAAATCTGTGCACTAATTAAAGAAACCAAATCCAATGACAAGCGTTTAGACATTCTTCCTCCTCGTTAACACTGGCTATAAGTGTCAGCAAGAGTCTAAATTAATCACGCTGCAGGCAAGCAGGCCGTACTCTCCACATAACAACTGACCAGAGGCAGGGCTTTGAGAGTCAAAGTGTGCCTGTGCACTCCTAGAACTTCAAGAGCCAAAGTGTGTGTGTGCACTCACAGCATTTAGAGACTGAAAATGGGGCCTGCATACTCACAGAACTTTGACAAGTTGAAATGTGCCTGTGTGCTCACTGAATTTTGACAGAATCAAAGTGTGCCTGTGCGCTCACAGAGCTTGGAGAGTGTCAAAGTAGGTTGCCTTTACACGGCTCACCAAAATGATGTTTCATACGCTATAAGTGCTTTTCTAACAAGTGCACAAGTTAAAATTTACAGAAGGCAAACTGACCATCCAGATCACTTTGCAAGCAGGCAAGTAAAAGAACAACACGGTCCATCATCCTTTAATATTGCATAAAATATTCAATTGCTGTTATCTAACGTAGCTTTCAAAGCTTACAGTATCAGACATTCTCCTACGCTTAAGAAATTCTGTTCAAGTGCTCTAGAATCACCCTTTTAACATCACTTTTACTAAAAGGTAAGGTTGGTAAAAGAATAACTGAATGTTTTTGAATTTCAGCCAATAAGTTAGATGACCTCAAGGTGTAAGTTGTCTCTAGTATAAGATTTCAGGTTCTTAGCATTAAATGGCTGCATAAGATAATTATGTACCAGTGCATATCTATGTCTATCACTGGATGTTTTAGAGGACCTATAATGCATTCCCTTTGGGCACAGACAGTAGCGACATGTCCCTACTAACACTGTGGGAACTCCAAATCATCCCCACCAATATTTTTAGTGATCTCCAAACTGTTTTATGTTAAGACTATTGGGGGCTGATTTGGTCCCTATGCTGAAACCAAACCTTTGCCCTCGGTACAAACACAGATCCAGTGGCACATCAAGAGGCAGTGACAGTAAATCAGAACCTTTAACAACCACAGCACTTACTGCACTGCCAATGGCAGGTCTCAACAATCAGGCAAGCAAAACACTTATGGATGTAAAATCCCGATGAGTCATTTTTCTGCAGGGTGTTGGGGAGGGGTGATTACACATATGCCATGTAACTAGAACCGCTTCCACATGTAACTAGAACCGCTTCCACATGTAACTAGAACCACTTCCACATGTAACTAGAACCGCTTCCACATGTCCAGCTGCGAGGCCTCAGGCAAACTGGCACAGAATGGAGTTGGCTGGGAGTTGGCAAAGGCGGCAGCAGAAATACATTCACCACATTCAGTTCCTTTTTTGCCAGAGCTCCAATCTGACCAGTTAGCCCCGCTGGCCCAGCGAGCGAGCGAGCGAGCGAGAGAGAGAGAGAGGGAGGGGGAGAGAGAGAGAGAGAGAGAGAGAGAGACAGAGAGAGAGAGAGAGCGTGGGAGAGAGACAGAGAGAGAGAGAGAGAGAGAGAGAGGGAGAGCGAGAGAGGGGGGGAGAGAGAGAGG
>JABJVR010000035.1:3001153-3052662 GCA_025773905.1 Chitala chitala
ATAAAAGAGAGAGAGAGTACCAAACAACTTCCACGTTTAACTTTTCTTCCTTTTGTCAAAATCCAGTTTAAAGACACACATAAAAAATAAACAAAAATAAACAAGACGTACAACAGGCAAGAAGTTAAACTCAGATCTTAAAATTACAAATGCACAGCAGGTGTTTCAGAATCTCTGAGTATTTCGGTAAGGCATGGCAAACTTGGGCATCATGGGAAAGCAGAGGAAAATCCGCAAACAGGGCACACATGATATTGTCAGTGGCATCAAGAGTGAATACCTGAGTTTTAAAAAAGCACAGATGCTGTTAATGCAAAACCCCTTGAGAATTTATGCCTCTCCAAGTGGAAAAAGCAGTAGGTGTCTTCCTGGTGTGGCACTGAGCTTTGTTGGTGCCCCCCAATACCTGTTGCCCCATCACAAAGGTTGCTAAATTAACATGCCCCACTCCTCCACACCCACAAAACCACATTCCCACTTATGGATTATAAATGTTTTCGCCGTTTTCACCGACTGTGATTAAGATCAGGCTTGCAGTCATTCCACTAATGGAAATGCATTTTAATTAATTATATCCTCATTTGCATTGTGTGTTAATTATCCAAATCACTTAGTCTCATCTGCACATTCTAATTACTACCCAGAGCTCAATGAATCAGAAGATTTCCCTTAAATAAAGACATTTGTCTCTTAATTTGCCAAGTCAGAGAATCTGTAAAAATTGAGTTAAGTGCACTGCAGTTTGTTTACTGGGCTGATCTCATTTCACAGATAAGAATCAGACCAAAAGGTGCTGGACCAATTGCTACAAACTTCAGCCGTGAGCTCAGAAACGGCTGCCAGCGGTTAACATTAACAGCATCAATATTTTATGTAAGCTGAACTCACGGAGTTTAAGAAAATGGAATTTCCAACCTTGAGTGAATTTGCTGACACTGAGCTCTGGTAACAGTGCCAGATATGTCGCTTGTTTGTGTCATGCAGACTCAGCTGTACGTAACAGAAGTAGATATTGGGGTGGGTAAGTGGGGGGGCACGGTTAGAGGTGACATGTCTTTTCCCATGTCTGAGCGGTGCTTAAATACATACTTTCTAGATTCACAAGTTCTATAGTCACAGTTTTGCTTATTTTAGACCATTTGAAAAGTGAAGCCATTTGGGATAAGGATATGTCATAAATTTGCAGTGTGGCACTCTGCAAGGCCAGCATGTGTAAGCACCACTGAAGGCTTGTGTGTCAGGAGAAAGCGGTACTCTGTTTCCCAGCAACCACCTGTTCTCTCGTATGTCTGATGGCCTTTGTTTCAATACAAGACCCAGTGTCATGTGGAGTGAAAAGCTATGCTTCATAGCCTCAAAAAAAGTACAAGAAAAAATTAACTAGCTATAAATAACAAATTTTTGTAAAAAATGGAACAGATAACAATATAAAGTTGCCTATTGAATTTTTCTAAATGAATCTTTCATATTTTAATATAGACAAAAGCCCATAAAACTGACATCATTAATCATCATCGTGGTATTGTGCGTTCTGCTAAGTTTGTGACCCAAAGTGTTTATTTTTGCTAATTAATACAAATTGCTTATGTCATCCAGCTGTCAAAGGGTGCATTGCTGAGTATGTATACTTAGCACAGATATGCGATGTGCTCTCATACATTACAGGGAAAATTAACATTCTTGACTTCCCTTATTGTGTTGCGCTATATCAGAGAGCAGCCCCCCCATGATAATCACACCCCCACTCTCACTGTCAGCATCAGTGACGGAGACGTCACAACCCAGCCACTGACCTGAGGGTAAAGGAATCCACAGGCGAGAAGCTGGCAGTGGAGAGGAACACGCTAAATGTCTCCCGCGGCCTCACAGGTCCAGACGGCACCAGAATCACAAAGTTCTTGTCCAGCCGCCGTTCGGCCAGCGGCAGGGGCATGGGCCCCTGGCAGAGCCACACGCTGCCAATCCGGCGCATGGGCGTGCTGAAGGGCCCGGTTTGGTCAGAGTGGAAGGCGCCACCCCTGTGTGGGTCGCTGGTGCCACATTTCCCACCCTCAGCAGACTGCAAAAAGTAGTAAAGCTCCACGGGGGTGCCCTCGGGCTGCCCCGGGGCCCGCTGCCGGCCCGGCACCACACTGGGTGGGCTGAACCAGCCGGCCAGTGGCTCCAGCTCGGCCACGCAGAGCCCCAGCTCACCACGGAGCCTGCAGGAGCCGCGCACTTCCTGTGTCTCGTGAAAGGCGAACGTGTGCACACACGGCAGGCTCTCCACGGCGGCGTAGTCGTCCCAGTCGCGGCCCGCCACGTAGAAAAGCACCTGCACCTTGGGCCGAGTCGCGTGGATCCTGTCGCCAAGGATGAAGGCCTGCACTTTCCAGTTGAAGGTGAACGTGGAGGAGGAGGTGGAGGGCACCACGGGTCCCGGTGGCTGCAGCAGCTCCAGGGGCACGGACCGCTCCACAGACACCGGCCCGTAGCTGACGTTGAGGGACGGCACGCGTCGCGCCTGGTACACAAAGAAAGCCTCTGTGCGTGACTGCAGGCTGGAGTTCCTCATGATGTCCTGATTGGCCTCCTTTAGGAAGAACGCCAGGTCAGCGTTCAGCACGCGGTAGTTCACAGGGAGGTAGGTGGGGCTGGGAGAGAACTTCGGCAGGGCCTCCAGGACACCTCGGCAGTTGGCTGCTGCAAAACAAAGACCAGCGTCAGAGTGCTGCTTGCATTTTAAACGCTGTCTGTGAGAGTTTAGCAACAGAACTTTTACAGCAAAACGGCCATCTTTGTTTCACTGGGTTGGCAGTTATTTCTGATGTTATGAATATTAAAAGATTGTAGCATTAGTGGCGCACTCAAGTTTTCAGCTAAGGTGACACTGTCCACCCATTTCCACACCTTAGCTTTACCACTGCCCACACCAGTGCCACAAACGTAAGACACCGTCATAGTGAATTTCCATGCAAAACAGTCATACAACTACCTGCCAAATCCTGAAAATTGTTTTCTTGGCATTCTCTCTTTTACACAAAACAGAACCCTAAACGTCCCGACTACAGAAAAAAGGAGCAACACGGGCGTGCCTCTGACTATTCTTTACCACCGTCTCTGAAGAGCTTTATATGTGTGGCATGATGGCACGAGGGTGGCACCTTTATTTCGTTAAGAAGTTGGATGCATGCAGGCAAGAAATCAAAAGTCAAATGCTTGAGTCCCAGGAGACAGACACCAACTGTAAATGAGGTGGTACATAACACAAGGAGAACACTCAGCAATTTATATAGAAAAATATGAGAATTGCCCCTGCCTAAGAGTACCCGTTAAACAAATTACTAGGTAAGCATGGAGATTACCTTGGATCAGTATATCCCATTCTTTAAGCCTGCCTGAAACCCGTCTCCTATTTGTTCTTCCCATTATCATGTTAAAGGGCTGACTTGTGTCTTGTTCATAAAACTAATCCTTTGTAGAATGTTGCTTTTTTGCATTATACAATTTAACCATGTGTGTTTGATAAAGATATTCACAGGGGGGAAGGGGGGTCTCTTTTTGTCCTTCACCTGCTTCTGTTGATAAGAAATGTGTGAGCAGCAAACATGCACTCCTGTTTTAAGACCAGAATACGATCCAATCACCGAGATACTGGCGAATTAATCTCCTGGCTTCCTGTCCAGGTGAATGATTAATTTCCTCCCCTCGAACGCAGGGACGCAAAGCGAATTAATGCACGCGGCAGGAGATGTTCCGTTGCCAAAGACAATTAATGACATGCTCAGTTGTTAACTGCTCCGGAGTCGCTCTGATCTCACGTGGGCTTATATATATGTATATATGTAAATTTGGTTTACTACACATGTGCAAACACATTATTGTCTGAGGTCTTCATTTTGTGCATGAAAGATTGCTGTGCTTCCTGTATTGTTGATGCTGACCAGCCAGTTGATTTTTTTCATTTCCTGTCTTTGGGTAGAATGGAGTTTTTTTTTTCTTACATCCTTTCTATCCATCCATTCCATTTTCCGTACTGCTTTATCCTGTACATGTATGCGGGGCAGCCTGGAGCCTACCTTGGGGAGCAGGGCAGGAAACACCCTGGATGGGGGGGCCATCACAGGGCATAATTGCACACATACACACACTCCCATTCACACACTCCCATTCACACACTATGGGCAATCAGGAACGTATGTCTCGGGACTGTGACGGAGGGACCCCGCAGGGGGCCCCCACAGCAAAGGGAAGGCACAGAAGCTCCACCTACATGGGGCAGGGGCAGGATTCGAACCCCAGGCTCCAGAGGTGCAATGCAATAATGGTAAACACCAAGCCATTGTTTCCTAACCCCCTCTCCACTGATCCTCTCCATATATTTTAAAGTTCAATGTTTTGATTTTGTAGTGTTTAACTGCTGCCAGTTTTTTTTTCCTGATTATATTTGATTCACAAAGGAACAACCAGTTTGGAAGCTAGATAAAAATGAAGTAAACTAAAATGCTCAATTGAATTAAATGAGGACACTCTGCAGTTATGAATTCCAGTTCCTCTGTCATGTTTCTCCTTGCCTTTTGCTTCAGCAGTCATAGAGATTTAGTAAAACAATCCACCAGCTAAATTGTATTAAATTTAAATGATGTATTTAAAATATTTCCTGTCTTGAATCATATGACCATCTTGGTTAGCATATGATGGGTCCATAATCAAGTCATAAAGGCAATTCACTAGAGAAAAATAGGAAATCAATGGGCGAGAACTAGTCTGATACAAACTGCTGGATTTAGGGAGAAATGTAAGTTGCGGTCAAGTGAAATAATGGATAAGGAAGACCACGATCTATGCCACTTTGTCTGCTTAAAAGGTTGCGCGTTGTCTCTGTGCATGAATAGAAAAACGTTGAGTACATTATATAGTCTGCAATCAGCTTCAGAGGAAGATCTGACCTTGTTCTGGAAACGGTCTGGGTGCATAATTGTATCGTCCTCCTCTGCCATCCATCCTCTACTGACTAAAGGTGATTTCATCTGCATTCATTGGGTTATAAATCATCATCATGACCATTTTACAAATCAATGAAAGACCCGCGGTTCACAGTACTTACTGAGTACCGAGTCCAGCTTGGGGAGGTTAGGACCACCCGCTTCACCTCCACCAACCCACCATTAATTCAGATGAGCAAACCAAACCAAAACTTTGTGGGAACTCTGTCTCTGACCATTTTGATTACTTGTAGCTGAGATGTGGCTCAGCTGCGATCAGAGCCATGAACCCAAAAGCGCAGCGGCAAAGTCGCAAGGTGAGCCGTAACAAGGTGGCCAGTAAGCACAGCGAGTGAAAAAGTGCCGGGATTGTCTTAAGGATGAGAGCGCACAGAGCCCCCCCCCATCCTCCACCACCCTCCCCCGCTCTGCTGTCAGGCTGCTTGAGGTTACAAAGGGCAGCACGATTTGAGTGTGATAAATGAAGGAGTCTTCCTAGCAGAGCTATGTGGGTCTTAACTTTCAGAGAACAAAGTCATATATGGTGTCCCAAGGTACCATAGCGTCTTCTCTCCACCTCACTGACTGTCTTTATCTCAAACACAGACTGAGACAAACTCCTCTCCCTATAGACGGTGGTACAACTCATTTAATCACAGCCTTACATGAATCATTCTCTCCGAATGGTGTATGGAGTTAAGTACTCCAGGTAATTAACATAATGCAACTTAATGGGTACAAGGAATCCTGTGTAGGTTTTGCAGCTAAATAACTCCATAAAAGCATTTCAGCAATGCCACTTACCCTCATTTCCAAACTTCCACACGATGTTAACACATTCCATTAAGATGTAAAAGTGTGTGCAAATATATAGGACTAAACTAAAATGCAATGAACTGAGGTTATGATTAGCCAGTCTGGGAGTTAGAGGGCTGAGAATTACTCAATATACAAGAGCAACGCAGGGTGAGTGTCTCTGACTTGCCAAAGAAAGTGAAAGATGGTGAGAACTTGGCTTAAACTAATGGAAAAACACTCATTGTTAAATAAACGGGCTGGGTTTTAATCACAATTATATGCACAGTAGCAGCTTTATTATAAAAAAAGATCATATCTTACAGAATCATTTTCAGCTGTTGTTAGAAGACATAAAAGTTTGCAGAAAATGAAAAGGCAGCAGCCCAATAGCTGTTATTTAATTTAATAGACAGCCTGAAATGGACGCAGCAAACTGAATTTCATTCACAGAGCAGAAAGCAAATGCAGGCTCTGTTTGGCTGTACAAAAGCCCACCTCACAACTAGGAAAAAATACATGTATTATCACTTTTCCAGCTGTATGAAAAACCAAATTACTCTTTCAAATCCTTTCATTCAGCAGTGTATGAGGAAGGATGAGTTTCGGGGCTCTGGCCTATTTTGCCATCGCCGCGGAGCAGTCTGAGGTGAAGAGACAACAGCCCTGGAGAGCGGCAGATGGACACTGCTATAAAACATGTACTTAGTGATTAAAAAACAATAAATATTTAGGCTGCAATATTTCAAGGCGTCGGAGAAATATGTGGCCAGAGTTTTCCCCTGATGAACCTCGAGATACGGGGAACCCAGCAAGCGTGGCTGCATTTAAGGGCAATTCAATTATCCAGGTCACCTTTCATCAATTTTCTGTCTTTCATTACTCTGATATTACACAAGAACAATCACATATCACAGGACGCTCAATACTTTTTTCCCTACTCCAAAGACAAAGGCATCATGACCGCATTTCACCAACAAGATGATGCCCGGGGCCTTCCAAATGTGTTTTTAATGAATACCCAAAATAAATTCTTAATCAATTTCCACCCCCTGCCCAATTTTACAACAGCCTTACAGAAGAAGCGTGTCCGCGAACGGATCCCAAGGTACCTAAGCTATACGTGGAACCGAAGTCGAAAGACACCCCGTCTGATTCCTGTTCTCCCAGCAGGCGCCATATGTATGCAAATCTCAGATTGCCTCCGAATCTGGGAATTGGTTCCGAATTTATAACCTTCAGACGACAAGCGCATCAAGCAAGTGGGAGCGAAACAGAACAGGACGGAGAGGGAAGAGAGGGGAGAAAAAATCAGTCAGTTTGAAATATGATTAAATTCAGACATGCTGTGGGGGAATGGAAATGCTATATATCGACCGGCTCCAAAGTCATCCTCCCATTCTCAGAAGCCCCAAGGAAAAACATTCTCTTTTAATCTGCTTTTTTTCTAATCTGAAGAAGGAAAGTCTGCAAAGATGTTGTCGAAGATTGATTAGCAACAGATGTAGTTTTAAAAATCACTCTTAAAACTGTTTAAACAGATAAGCAGTACATAAAATAAATGTGAGCAGAAAAGAGAGGGAAAAAAACAGTTAGTTAAGTGGTTTGTTTTGCCCGACTGCGTCGACTAAGCAAATATGAAAGGTAATGTAATCTTCTCAGTAGGAAGAACTGTCAGTTAGATGTGACAAAAATAATGACTCCAGGCTAAAGGACATAGCTAGAAGAACAGAAATAAGCCACCACCATTGTTCAGTGAACTGCAGAACCGACTGTGAATTACCCCCTTTGCAAAAGAACACAGAGATGTTGTAGTGTTAATCTTACAAAATTGAATATCTTCCCTAATTTTTACAATGTTGTCCACAGACATGGATTGTTATAGTTAAAATGTAACAACGTCATTGGTTTGACTTGCCTAATTGCTAAATAATTATCTGCCATACTTGGAATTTATATAAAACTGAATGATTAAAAAAGCTCTAATAAGAGAAAGCAGACACTGATTGTTCCAGTCATGCCTGGCTGGCCACACGTCTTTCAGCAGTTGCTCAACAGATATTTATAGAAGAGGAGGTAATTGTAGGGCAATTATCGAACAGGGACCAGAGAAGGAAAAAAAGAGGAAGTGTGAAAATCAGTCTAGAAGAAGGTCAACTAGTGAGTCCTGTGCATTGTGCTTACTCATACCAGACTCTTCCTCCTTCAAAGTGAACCACGTCCACACAGGCTCAGAGTATCTATTCACAAAATGCTACATGCCACTTTTCCATTGAGCAGGCATGGCTTGGGGAGACGTTTTGTTTAGTTTCATGGTGTGTAACTACATAAAATTATTAAATCATTTAAATTTTTTGCTCAGCAACGTTTTGCTGTATTAACTACCTCCACGTCTACAAATTTAGCATCTGTGTCCAAAAACTCCTGTTACCTCAAGATTGACTCTTCCAGCTCTTACTGTACTCTGTCCTCTATCCTAACAGCTATGCCTGAACCTCCAGGAGGCGCTGTAGAGGGGTGGGAACCTGGGAGGATTCCAAGGGCCCTTGAACATTGGAGGCCTGCAAAAACTAAACCTCTACATGAAAACAGTCTGGTGGCTCTATGGCCTGGTGGCTCAATGGGCAGAACATCACGCTGGGATGCAGAAGTCTCCTGGCTTGAATCCCAACCCACAAACCATGTATTTCCTTGAGGAAGACACTCAGCACTAGCTCATTGTAACACATATGTGAAATATTGTAAGTCACTTTGGAAAAAAGTGTATGCTTAATGTAAATGTAAAATCTTTCACTGGGCCCACGATCTCATGCGGCACCCTTGCTTTCAATGCTTTGCTTATATACTTATTTTGTACTCTGTCCATTTTGTCAACAAACCAAATGAATTTAACAAACCAACTTCCCTCACCGTGAAGAAATCACGCTTGGGCCTTTCTTCACTCTTGTTCCTAATCTGAAACTGGATACAAACTGTACGGATATACACTGTAGTGGAGAAGTGCCCAAGGTTGGTACGATGCTGAACGGCATTAGAGCAAGCTGTGGAAAATGATCAATAAATTTTAATTGCTTCAGGCAAGCAATTATTTCAACAGTAAGTCACCTGGAGATTAGCCATTAAACAGGTGGTATTTAACTCTTAATCCACAAAACCTGCAGCACCGCAGAACTCAAAGAATGAGGGGCAGGCACACCCCGGTTTATATTTACAACTCAAAGTATAAATTAAAAAGTCTCGTCTTTGACACACATGTTCTTGTACTTACCAGATGCACAAAATAAATAACACAGGAGTTATTTAGTGTAAAGTGTGCTCAACAGAGACAAGGTGCGGATTCCTCGTGTTCCTCATGCCTTCCTTCCCCTGATAATGGAGCCAGTGTCAGGCAGCGCTGTTTTGCGCCAGGCTTGTGAAAGGTTAAGCACCGCTAAGTGGTTATTAGCGTCAGCCACAACGGCGTGGAGTTAAGTTTTAGCAGTGCACCACTAACCACCGGAAGCACTTCATCAGCCGGGTAGATTAGCCTGCCTCAAGGGACCACACGCATCACAGGAGCAGCTTGCCCTTACATTCCAGTGCCAGTGTGAGTGAACGGCAGAACATTGTGTGATAACACCACATGCTCACACTCCCAACTGTCCTTAATCCAGAGCTCCACTTTGGCCTTCGTAACTTGGCAACTAACGCTTTTCAGTAAAAAATCTGGGTGTCGGTTTTCTCACTAAACTGTGGGAAACGTAAAACGTAGGGGGATCGTTTTAATGCACAGACCCGGCAAAGTTGGATTTTACCCCTGCAAGATAGGCAGCTGGGTCCATTACGTCTGAAAAGGGGTCAGATGTCGAGACTTGGGGGGGTGATAATATTGTTTGAGCGGAGGCAAAGGGCAGTTGACACACTTTCAGGACTCCCCTGTGACAAAACAAACGGGCTATCTTTCAGCAGAGACAGCTTCTCAGGTCAAATCCAAGAAATAAATAAGATGAAATTGATCCGGCAACTTCTCAAATAAGATGCATACTGCCCAGTAATAGACGATCATCACGTTTTACATTCAGGCCAAAGAGATTCTTAAGAACACATAGACTAAATTTCACTTTCCACCACGTGGCAGAGGTTCCATTCTCATGTACTGTAAAGTTTTGCACACCCACGTTGTCTTATAATACCACGTGTCCTACTAACATAATGAAAATGTCAGTAATTCATAACATCTGGCAAGATTCCATTAGAGCATCTCTGAGATTGCACTGCAAATGTGCTGATCTCTTTGAAGCTGTAATGCTTTCTAACAGACTGCAGACCTTAATATAATCGTTCCAGCATAAAGTCTACAGTAAATATCACAAACACATTAAAATGTTTTCCCTGCAATAAATAAAACGAGATTCATGAAATGCCTGCAGAGTGTTATTTAAAGTATGAAGTACATGGAATCGAAAACAAAGAAAGTAGAAAACTTTGCATTGAGTAAACAGGAAAGAGAAATAATGTCTTGTGTAGGATGACTGAATAATGCAGGCAATTTAGTCAGTAAAGTCCCTCAGTCTGCTGCACAGATTTAATCTGCATTTATCTGCAGCGGACAGTCTCAGTGCCCAGGTGAACACAATAGCTATTAAGCCTGAAAAGCTGCAAGGTACGTTTCAGTAGAAAGACTCTGTGACTTTAATGTTGACAGTCCACTAACTTGACGAGTCAAGATGAAACGGCGTTGAGAGGTAAGTAACATTATCACGTGAACACTGCTGGCTCCAGAGCTGTTATGAGCACAGAAAATCCCTCTTTATCGTTACCCTGCCACAACGGCGGCCATCCATCAGTCCGTCACGCTTGTGCTGGGCCCAGGGGCAGCAGGGTAATTTGCCAGACTGCTCTAGCAGGGCAGCTCAAGACCAGCGCATGGCCCTGACCAGCCAATCAGCCTTGCCCTCTCAGTCACAGAGGACTGGGAAGGAAGGGGGGAGCACGGGTTTCCTTGTGGACCCGCTAGGAGTCTGGATGCCGTAAAATAGGGGTAAAGGCTGAAGCCAAGGGGCTGCTCCCCAACCACAAAGCAGACAGTGGAGAAAAGCCAGGAGAAGAAAAAAGGAGACACACAAGTGACACACCATTACAGCCACTGAAATGAAGCCAGAGGCACTTGGAATGTAGTAGGTGGAGCTCCACTTGCAGACCATAACATATTGAGTTAAAGAAACCCCCCCACACACACACACACGTACACACACCTACCTTGATTTCTGACCCTCCAGACTAATCCACACTACTTCAAAACCAGGGTTTCCTCACTTTAAACTGACTGAAAAGGTTCAAATCACTTCTGCTCATTTTCAGCATAGATTTCTAATAAAGGTCAAATGCATTTAACCTCAAGAATCATGCAATAACACACTGAATGTTTTTCTTTTGCAAACACCACCCAAAGGGAGCATACAGTAAATTTACTTAAAAAAATGTTGATGTGCATCCAGTGCTGAAAGTATAGCAAAATAAATCAATAATTCAGCATTACATTTATGCCTGTTTGCTATTCCAATAAGAATATACAGTATGCATATATGCTTTCGTGTTATTTTTAGACTGTCGAGTCCTCCCCAGGCTAATGTGCATATCTTGGCACTTTTTTGGGTACAAAGATGCATGTAATATGCCGTACACTGTACCCTAATGACAGTTTTCAGAATTACTTATGTTCGCTCTTTTTCTTCATTTTGATTTTCTCCTGATGACCACCATTTTAACTGATGAACCAGTCCACACCAATTGGACATGATTAAGGTCACACAAAAGTGTTTTCTAAATAATTGCCTCCTCACGGGGTGCTGAAAGGCCAGCCCGGCGCACAGTCTCCCCTCTAATAAACTGAGACGTTTGAGGACATCAGGACTAATCAGGAGTATCCTGATCGTGGCTCCGCTGGAGAAACCGTCTTTCTGAGACAACGTGAGGATTCATCATCGTGGGAGTGAGAGAAGGCCGACACCAAGCCATGCTTAAAGAGCTGTGGAAGACAGCGAACAGACAAGCACAAGGGAGATCCAGGTGTCCAGGTGCCTGCCAGGTTGTGGAGACTCTTTGAGTCCATATGGCATTAGAACAACAGGAAAATCCACCCAGTCAAGCACATAGAATAGTGTGTGTGCTGAGCTGAAATTTACCGTAGTGCCCTAGAGTCTTGGAAATTATGGATTCCTTTCACTCAGGGGAGGTTTGCTGATGGGTAGCTGAACATGGGGTGGGGGGAGGGTGAATGTCGAGGAATCTACAGGACAAGTGCCACTCAAAAGACCGAATTCCCAAAGTGACTCCAGGCCAACTGCAACATAAACTGTCTGCTTAATGAATCCCTTCCCCTCACGCTGCCCTTTATGGCCAGAGCAATACCATAAATCAGCTACAATGTGGAGCCCGCGGTCTGGCGTGCCGCCTCCGCCTAACGGTTTGTGACCACTTGGGGACATTTAAAGCGGCTAGAGGAGAGCCCAGAGTTGACGAGGAGATAGATTGAAACAAACGGCCCCATTAACATTGTTGCACGGAGGGAAAATTCGGAAGCTGTAAAGCTTAAAAACAACACGCAATAAGCACGTCGAGATCGAGAGCAATCCCAGTAAACACCATGATGTTCAGGGAGGGGAGAAGAAGTGTAAAGGGTTTTTCAGAGTGATAATAGCATCATTGAGATATAATCTGATAACCTGTTGTAGGCTGACAAAGTGCAGGAGAAACTGGTGCCATGCATTCAAGATCACTAAATGTATGACAGAGTTCTTACTCCCAGAGCCCATGTATTAAATAGCACCAGAGGCCATGGATTTCCAATATATGATAGAAAGTAAACAAGTCCTACAGTTCTTTCATAGAAGTACCTGTGATGATCACCCATCAAGTCATGAAAGAGTAAATATCAGCGAGGGGTGGAGAACAAACCCAACTGGAATGGCAAACTAATTTTGCCACTTCTGCTACTGCTAGGAAAATTAACCAAACTGTGCTGTAGTCTTGCCTTGCCGAGAGGAATCGATAACTCCACATCTCAAATCTACAGGCTCACAATCACAACGTGTGAAAGGAATACTCAACAAAGGGAATGTGTTCAGCTGAAGCCCTGACACATTCTGAGCAATAAAGGCCCTTTAGGAAAAAAAATTCCTGTGATTTGAAAGGCAGACGAGTGAGAAGGACTTTGATTAGGGTAAAGGCAAAAACCTCTCCTCGTCTCAAACATGCCTTAGAGACTGAGGTAAGCTTTCATTTTTTTTCTCTTTATTTTTTTTGGCAGATGCTATTTTTAAATGGACGCCAAGCATCAGGCTTTACACATTCACTCACTGGTACACCTGGGCATTCGCTAAAATCGTTTGACTACTTTCTCAAGGCTAAAACAGCCACCATCTACAGGGATTTATTACCAGCATCCTTTTTCCAAGGGTCTGCCTCTTTAACCTCTGTGCCAGACCTCCTTTCAGGTAAGGTTGCAATTTTTCACAATAAATATAACACTCAAGTGCTCAATGGAGAGAGAAATAATCACACCGTAACAATGCCTGCAAAATAAAATCCAATGGTGAATTCATAGCTCAGTGTCTCTTACTTGCACGGACAATCTTTTAGAAGCCCATAGTTGACCACAGCCACTTTAAAACCAGTAATAGCCTTGCTGGCTTCAGCTATGTGGGAAGTAACATGCATGTCATAAAACACTTACTGCTAATCAGGCATGCTGTTTTATCAAGGATTTTCTGATTAAAATGCCAACTTGGTCTGACCCATAGGACCGGTTCATGGTCAAACATCTGTTATAACAACATTTTTCCAGATTTCACCTTTTCTCAATGCTGCATAATTCTAAAGACATAATCTGCAAAAGGTGGCACAGTGGTTAGCTCCATCGCCTCACACCTGCAGGCCTGGGGCTCGTTTCCTACCTTGGGTCTGTGTGTGTGGAGTTTGCATGTTCTCCCTGTGCTTGGTGGGTTGTCTCCAGGTTCTCCGGTTTCCTCCCACAGTCCAAAGACATGTGAGTTAGGTTGATTGGTGCCTCAAAATTGCCCATAGTGTGTGTGTGCCCTGCAGTGTGTTGGCATCCTGCCCAGGGTGTCCACTACCCCCCGTGCCCCCTGGCATGGGCCTGGAGCTTCTCGCAACCCTGAATTGGATCATCAGTATGGATGGATAATCTGCACATGCATTCTAATTTGTCAATCAGTGTTACGACACTATGTGATCCTTACTCAGTCAGCCATTTTTGTCAAGTACTCATCCTCTTGAGGGGAAAAGTGTACACATGAGCAAATCCAAACCGAAAACATAAACTCCAAATACAAAACATAGTTTAAACAAGGACAGCAGGGTTGTATAACCCATAAAATTCAGATTTAAATGCACCTGTTACAAATTTCAAAGGGTTCTCGCTTCCTAAACACTAGGAGCACATGACAATATACTGTCACTATAAAAAAACCCATCAACTACAAATACAAAATTGTTCAAAAAATGCACATCCTTCTTTAAATGCGTTGTTTATATCTGGTTTTCACTCCTAATAAGTCAGAAATCGAAGTATATAATATGCATTGTGTTCAGATTATTTTAACTGCCAACTTGTCATTTATACGCACTGTGCATGTATATCAGTACAATTTATTTCTGCCGCAGACATTGACAAATAAGACATGATGGAACTATTGCCTCATTTAAATTCACAGGGTCTTCACAAAAACTGCCACAGGAGCTGCCAACAAGTGATTTCGTGTCTGATCAACTAAGGAAGAGTTCCTTGCCTTTAGAACTCCTCAACAATCCGTGTTTCTTTTTCTTATAAAATACCACTTTTCTCACCGTAAGAAAGTTCTCTAAATTTCATTCTTGTTATTGTTTTAGGGTTCTCTGCACTTGCTGGAACTTGCTAATAAACGTTCGGATTAACCTTTCTGATAATTCGGTATGTCTGCAAGCCCTAATGAGGTGCAGTTTCAACGTGACGTACCAGAATGGCTAACCTTTCACCAGGTGATATGACAGCGGGTTGCTTACACATCACAACACGCTACTTGTACAATCCTCAAGGGGAAAATGTAATAAATTATTTAGGCCCTTTACAGAGATTTATATGTATTTTCATACTCTTGGTTTATATGTGTATCATGACCATTTCCAAGGGTGGGATTTGAGAAGGGACAGTGGTGATACATGCGTACCAACACTGTGGGGGAGTACGGACTTGACCCTACCAATATTTTTATGGTCTCCAAACATTTTTGCTTTAAGAGAGTTGACAGCTGATTTTGTCCTTCCCAATGATGACACCAAACCTATGCCCTTGTCCATTTGGCTGTTTTTTTTTATACAATTCAATGTTTTCATGTGATAATTTTAGCACACAACCATGGACTATAGTCACTATTAAGATACACACACAGTTCAGTGCATGCAAATACCAGAAAATAGTAAATAAATGCAGAGAAAAACATTTTTCCTATCTGTTCCATCTGGAGGTCATTTATGATGGTGTGTTAGGATGAGAGAGCTAAAGCCATTCTTGCTACAGACATAAAAATCAATGCCTAAATGTTAAAACGCCACCCATTATCGATATGAAAATAATATTATCCGGTACACATTCTCTCACCCTACATTTCATATCCCATGCTAAATTATAACAATGTTTAATCTGAATTATCATGTCTTGGATTTACTAAGCATACGTTTGCACAGAAAAGTCATTCGCACTAATGTAGTTTTGGTCATTATGATAAATGTTTTGATTATTGTATAGTCCTTTTTAATGGGAATTTATATTATGGTTTTTGCAATACCAAGTGGTGTGACAATTTGTATTGCTATACAATTCTGGATCCACGCATTCATGGTGAGCCCACATGGTGAGGCCACAAACAGAGGCTTTAACCACTGGACAGCACCGCGACCCGGCTATGACATCACGACACTCGTTTCTGTTCGAAATGCTGCAAGCTGTGAGAGCTCAGGACGGACACTGTAGAAAATAATTGCCTTACAAAGCTTCAATTTCTGTTGAGAAAAGGTTTCTGCCATTTTTATAGCAAGACCTAAAGTGCCACGCGATTGCAGGGCCCACACACACGCCGATGTGGGTTTATTTCAGAGCCATTCAGCTCACAGAAAAAAACCGCCCGCCCTGATATATCAGCACGCTTGCCGCAAGGTCGGCCTGCTGCTGGGACAGTAAATTGTGCTTTTTAGATTACCTGACATGACGGCTGACACCAGTGCACAGTACAACAACCTGTAGTGCAGTGCCTGGGATGTGATGTGAACTTTGACCCCTGCCCCCATCCCCCCCCCATTCCACTCCATTCTGCCACCAGCTGCAGACAAGCTGACCTATGAAACACATCTGGCTACTGGATAAACAGGGACTAGTCCAACTATGAAAAAGAGAGAGACAGAGGAAGACGGATGCGGAAAAGGCCGGCGTTTTAATGAGCTCATCGATTACACATAGGCGGCGATAAGGAGAGCGCACTCAAGGCCATGTGAAAGGGAGCAGGTCTTTCACAGCTCCTTCTTAAAGAAGGCTGCAAAAAACACAAAGGGGGCTGTATTCACCTCGCACACCTCGTCGTCCTCCTCTTTTAAAATGAGGCTTTTTGTTCCAGCTCCAGATGGACTGGCTGTAAATCTGCGGTTTAACCCCAGGGTTGTCATGGCAAACGCTAACTCTGCTGTCAAGAGGCTCTATTTTGGTCCCGCAAATAAAAGCCCTTCAGCTAAAGGAGGAATCCGTCTCTAACCAGAGCACAAAGGAGCGTGAGGGTCTACCTGGACCCCGACAATGTGTCTTAGTTAAAAAGGGGACTGAAAGTATTTTTTCCCCCCCTTTCCTTGGGGAGCCATAAAACACGAGGCGTATTGTTTTCGGCGTCTCCACACCGAGACGCACCTTTATGTAGAGAGCTGTGTGACGAAAGGTTACTGGGACGCTGAATTCATTCCTCTTTCTGCTCTGGTGCCAAACAAGGTCATTTTTCAGGGCAAAAAATTTAGCTTCTATAAAAATGCATGAAGCTGCAGGAGTTGCTGAATTATATTAAAGCTAATTCGGACGTGCTGCTCTGCAGCCTTTGGTAAATCTGTGCAAGCAACATTCAGAGGGAAAAGCTGCGCAGAACCAAGAACGTGAACTAATTATTGTGACACCTAATGTTTCACACGCGTGTAAAGTGTAACAAGCATGGCAGGACAACAACAGCAGAGTATTTAAAGGACATTCCGCTGCCTCAGCTAAGCTAAGGACCCTGATTAAAGGTCACGTATGCCGGTCCATTCACAAGCATTACTCCGCTAAACTCGTAATGTTTTATCAGATGGCAGAAGTGCCAACATCACTTCAATCAGGCTTTGTTCAGTGAAAGGATGGGAGGGAAATGAAGAGGATTACACGGATACAGAAAGCGCAACACGACTTCCAAATGGCTTTGAAATGGAGCTACATTACTCAAACTGAATCTCAGGGCACAGCGAGAGGGTCTCCCAGGAAGACGTGAGCTCATATTCACAGCTCTCTGGTCTCACTCCATTTAGGTACATTGGGACATTAGTGACTGCATGGGGGAGGCTAGAGGTCTTTAAAATGTGCTAAAAGGTGAGATTACAGAGTGGACACAGAGCTCCCACCGCCAGCCAAACATTCTACATCCAACTGCACTGAGGACCACCCTCCAAAATTCTATGCAAAAAAAAAACCCTAAAACAAGACAAGAAATAAAGGGCATCTTTTTTCTTGAACTTTTGTCGTACTTAATGGTTTTTGCCATGCAGCTGCCATGACGGACGTCACGGCACACGCAGACACGGCATTCAGCTTCTCGTTCACGCCGCCCCCTGCAGATACGGCAGGGTGTTTGCTCAATGCCCCGCAGCAGGCTTCTTGTAATCCGCGCACCTTTAAACTGAAACCTGCCCCCCCATCTCACCGTGTTGCTGTTGTAGTGCTTTGTTTGAGAGGATTTAGCTGGACTTGGTCTATGTGTGTAGCCTCATGGGGGTCAGGGGGACATAAAATGCTGTGATGCCTTTCCCCCCCAGATCAGCTTTATGTCCCCAACCGATGGCACGGGCCCCCACACGAGCTTGCCACCTAGCTCAGGCAATACAGCTAATTAGGGGCTGCACAGAGGGGATGCCCAGAATCCCATCCTTATTTTCACCCAAAATAATGTGTTTTCCCCCTGTGCCTCCCTTTCATCTTGCTGCTATTTCTTTTGTTTGTTTGTTTGTTTGCTTGCTTGCTTTTCTAAAAATGGCTAGCATAGCGGTGTAACTGGTTTGGTGCCAAATGTCTCATACAAAACAACGATTTTTAATGCCATTTCCTGCTAATTATCACTCATTGTTTGTCCAACATGTAACACGTTTGTTGTTCTGCAATGTGCTGGATTGCAGAAACAAAAATGTTCAACATAGTTACCCATAAAATTAATGAGGCTTTTTAATTTATCCTGCTTAATATGTATCTCTTGGAAATGATGCATCTCTGTTTAAAATCTAATATTTTATTCACATAATATACTGTATGTTGTTACAAAACACACACACACACACACACACACACACACAAAATAGAAACAGTTTAGATACATCAGTCCACCTGAACCAGAACCTTCTGGGCCATGAGAGGAAACCAAATCAGATATAAGGAGAACATGCAAACCAGCAAACTCTACACACACGACTGAACCCTTCGACCTGGCGCTCAGAGGCAGTTCTGCTTGTTCATACAACATTCTCTCCATATTCAAAAGAAAAAGAATCCCAACAAATCACACATAGCAACATTTAAAAGAATGTTTGTAGCATGTTTGTCAATGACACAGTTCCAAATGCTAGAACAGGATTGTTACATCTTAGAATATTAAAAAATAATTTTGATTAAAAGAATCTGCAAAGATAAACAAATCTGCAGTTTTAATTTTAGATGACATTCTATAACTAATAAACTACTTTAAATATAAACATTGCAGTGTATTCTATCATTATGAATTGCGGCACTAAATGTAATAACGGCAGCTATAAGTGATTTAATAACTGCTTTTAAATAGGGCAAATATTGCATGTCATCAGAATATAAAGAAAAACTCCATTAGTACATTGGATTTCTACTGCCAATGTAACTGCCACAATGATGACTATTCCCTTTAGAAGTGTTCTGTTTGTTACTGCTTACGTGTAATCAGAATTGTTCTAACACCTCAGTGTTAATGTAAATGTTTACAATAAACCTGCGCTAATGATTGTGTTTTAGCTGTTTTGTGCCCTTTGGGATTTTCTTTCCACACAACAATGTGCGGAGCGTTAACGTACCAGCATGACTGCTCACCAAAGCTCTTCTTATGCTCAGTTCATTATACCAAATAAATTTAGGTTGCAAAGACAGCAAATGTACCCTTAACAGCTTTGCTGTGTGTGCACATACGGGTGACTAAAACAGCTTAAATAATGCTGGAAAATACAGAAGGGCGGAGTTAGGCAAAGAAGGCACGGCTGAAACCGGAACACATGGCACAAGAGGACATCAGAACATCTGCTGTGCGCTGCCATGTATAAATGCTCGCATCACGTTTCACACACACAACACATGTATCCGGGCGTCCGTATATAGAAAGCACTGAATGATTTAGGCTCCTCCTACATCAAGAAATATTAAGCCATGGAAACAATCAATCAAAAAATGCATTCGCACACATCAAAGGGAGCATTGGAGTTCCTCCCCAGTGCTGATTGACAGGTCCCGTCAGAGCACACGCTACCTCAAGAGCCAGTGGTTCCCACTTCCCCAGGCACAACTGCTCCAGGTCTGCCCAGACTCTTGAACCAGGGCAAGGGGCTTCATACAGCTACTCCAGCAGCCTATCAACGTCAAGAATTTGCTTTATGCCTGCTCGTTTGCAAATGAGTTTGCCCAGGACTCGAGACTGACAGGATAATGGAACGGCTCCGCTGGGACACGACTGGCCGACAACACACTCTTCACGCCAGGATCGCTGGCAGGGTCAGACGCCTGCAACCACCACAGAAAGACAGGGTATCTCGCTGCCACTTAAACTCCACTAAAAGGGGTCACCTGGGTTCTATAGCACGTTACCGGGAAGGTGAGCAAAGGGCGGCCAAATTAGTACCGAGTCGGGCTCAGGGAAGGAGCCAAGACGCGGTGCGCCTCAACCGCTTTTAAGCAAACGTGTGGTGGGAAATTAAAAAAACGTGAGAGGCAAACAAAAGCGTGGCGCGGTCTGTCCTGATCGCCGACTCCAGCTGGCGCGGGTTTCAAAGAACGCCGTCGAGTGCTGGTTTGGTGGAAGCGTTCCAGTGGAAGACGAAGACGCGAAGGCTGGGCCGCGAACACAATGAGGCACCGAGACGCTCGTTAGCAACTCCAAGCATTGCTGGCGAAGGTGGCCTCACGCAGGCACCGTGTTAGCTGGCCTACATTCAAAGCCCCCTGCCAAGGCAAAAAAATCACATAAAAGACGACAGGCAACAGACACTCTGCCTTGTGTAAATATAGAAACCGGATGTCCACAAACACACAGACAGTAGCATGTCCACAGATTAGCAAAATTACAATTGGAAGCACATTATATATGCCACGTGCAAATTACTAAATATCAAAAGCCTCTCAGAAGTATTCAAATACATTCTGTGCCATTTTTTTTTACTTTAAGTTAATATGAACATTTTTATTTGTTAATTGATTTTCACAATCCAAATGGGGATGGCAATCAGTCTTGATCAAATTCGTTTTATCATAATTATTTCTTATTCTATTATATCTTTTTTCCTTGTTCCCTCATTCACCCAGGTTGTTTGGAATGCACTTATCAACAACAGTTTTTTAGTCTTTTCAAGGATTCCGAATTGCACGTCAAATCAAACCGCTGTGGTATTGCTTTTGACTTTGAAGTCTGGTCTGTTTTCTTTGCATTGTATATTTTAGCATCGCATTTGCATGACCATTGATTCAGTGAAGTCTGAATGAAGTTGAATGAAGCAGCATCTTCTCCCCATGGACAATATGGAGGTTTGCATGGCTTCAATCTCACAGTCCAAAGGGATGCATTTATTTGATGCTTGTAAATAGCCCCTAGATTGTGTGCATGTACTCTGCTGAGTTGGTGTCCCATCCAGGGCATCACCTGACTTGAGATGCAGTCCACAGATACCATAAACTGGAAAAGTTGTTTTAAATGAATGAACGCATCTATTCTAAGCAACTGAAACACCGAACACCTTTTTGGAGAAGTGCTAGAGAAAACAAGCCAAACATTGAAAAAGTTGTTGAAAGTTGTTAATAACGATGTAGTGGCACCGATCATGCCTGTTGTACCACTTGCTATGATTTCTTCTTCACAATTATTTAAAGTTTGTTTTGTTTTTGCAACACTTCAATAAGCTGTGAATGTCTGTTTCTGGTTTTCAGCACAAGGCATGCAGTGCAGGTCTGTCTTAAGGAGTATTTGTGATGTCTCTTCATCCAGAACCGACACGTCAGGAAGCTAATCAGCTGTGGCAGGCTGGTTGGTAGCAAAAAAACCTCATCCTGCCAGCTGTATCTTACAGCCATGTTCGTTTGTGCCATCAGTGCCCGCAGTGACAGACGTGCACACAAACAAGAGAAGCAGGCAGAGGGGCACAGTGTCTCAGGGTCTACATAACGGTCTAACAATATGTTGGGAAAGGAACATTCGGTAAGCCTGGATGAGGGGGCGGTGTTCAGAAAATGTTCACAGAATGTTCTGAAAGTGTTCTGAGAACGCGGCACTTGACGCCAAGTTTCCGTCGTTTCTTCTGGGAGCACGACTAGACAGATAGAATAGAAGAATAGAATAAAATAGAATTCCTTTATTTAAGCACAACGAAATTTGGGTGCATCTCTCCATAGTGAGAACCACAGGGAGGTAGACATAGACATGTAAAGTGCTAAAAAAAAGTAATATACAAATAAATTACTAAGGTATATATTTTGTATATTTAGTATATTATAATACACTAAAGAAATATACACCAATATACTATTATCTACTATTGCATACTAGTATACTGAGTAATACTGAGTAATACTAATATACTAGATGATATACTGGAAATAAAAAAAATCGGGAAGTAATATACAGCATGAAAAAACCAAACTCTGTCACCGCATGAACATACAGTGCAAATGTAGAAAGCGCACCTGACAGAGGAGCTGCTGTCCGCAGAGGAGGGGAGGTGGACGGGGTCGGATGCAAGAGGCACAGACAAAGTGGGAGTGTCTCCTGCACCGCTGTGTTTCAAGATAGAGGGGCCCTCCTTGTGTAAAGCGGCAGTGGCAGTTCAATCGTGTAGCATGGGGCGATTACACTGATGATGTCTGGCGGCTTGCTGTGATCCATGCTGTAAGGCCTGTGATGAAATGCTGCTATGAAGCACAACAGAACACAGCCTTTAACGGCCCTGCTTAATCCCACAACAACATCGTTTTGTGCAGTGTCTATTGCCGGGCAGTGGCAGGACCAGGAAAACATGTTTGGAGGGGGGGTGGGTGGGGTGCTTAATCTCAATTATGGTGTGTGCATACATGAACAAACTTGGGATGCTATTACTGGGTAGTTATGCAGGAGCACCCCCTCGGTGTCAACCATGATACAAATCTTGTAAGAAAAGAATTGAGTGAAGTTTGCAATTTCCAAACTTGAGTACATATGAATCACAGGCTAAGACATTAGGCTAAATAAATGCATCACAGCCACAAACCCCCACGTTACTATTACATTAGCCCTTATCAACTTTTGGGGCTGTGCACTTTAAGTAACCCGAAGTTCAGTCATTTCTCTTTCATTTGTCTTTAACGTATTTTTATTTGCAACACGTGAAAATAAAACGGCCGGTTTGATTTACGCAAACGTTTGGCTTTAAATCTCCCTCCAGAAACAGCCGGCGTTACTTTGTTTCATATTAGCAGCTGAATATGTATGAATTAAGTGACCCAGGTTAAATACCTTTCTGAATAATGCCATGACTTGGACCGGCACACCCTCTAACACAAGCACAGTTCTTCAATTCTGATGTTGCTAACAGTCAGTGAGGGTTTAATATTTTTATCTGATAGGATGGGAGAACACTTTTTGTATTCCCTGTAATGGACTAAGCCTTCCAATCCTATATTAAATACTATCGCAGATTATTTACCGGTGCAATATCCACATTGTTGTATACAATAATGTGATAAATATTACATACATAATGGTTATTTTCGGGGCAGCTGGTAGCCCTGCATGCAACAGCAAAGAGAAGGAAGTGAAATACATTTCAGCCGAAGAGTTTGGTCAGCTAAGTTTGAGAATGTGGAGGGGCTGTTTTAATACGTATCCGTGACATGATTTAAAATGCCTATTATCTCAAATCGATTTAACTTCACAATATTACCATACAAATAGGGGATGGCAATGCACACATCAATCTAGTATTTATAAAAATATGAGTTTTATTATGGGTGTTTTGTCGCTCGGTGCTTGAAATTCAAAAACCAAATGGAACGCACACCCGTCTTTTCTATTCAGATCTCAATTGGAGGAAAAAAAATCCGTTCGATTTACACAAAAGATTTGATGCAGATGGGACCATTTTGCCTGCCAGGTAAAAGGCGGACAATGAATAACTGAAAATACAACAGATGAACATGCCAAGGAAACAAACGGCAAGAATATATAACTTCAGCATGTAAACTCTGTTGAATCTGAACACGTGCCAACAGCTGAACCTCAGCATATAGTTTTGGATTTGGTAAATTATGGTAATGCTTATATTGGACTATACTGACACAGGGGCTGTATGATGTGTGTAGTATTGACCGTGACCCTGGAAGGGGTAGGAATATTCTTATAAACCAGGGGAAACACAACTGTTGTGCTGCTGGCTATAGGAGACATCTGGGCGATTATGGATGACAAGTAGGTGTGGTTTTGCAACTTTGTTTTTGCGTTGTGTCGCAAAGCTTAAATGACTGTTCTAGAAAAATATTCTGTGTATTTGTGGAGGGAAAGCGTAATTTAAATCCTTGCTAATGTAATGTAAAACCACGGGCCATCTGTGTCATCACAGTCCACTAGAAAATACACCTCCACATATTTCTTATATATAGACCATTAAGTGTTATAATAGCTTCTCCTGGAAAGATTTCAAATTCTTGAACTCAATATTCAGTGAAAGTTCATTTGATAGTAGCTACAGACACACATCTCTGGGTAACTCCCTGCGAAGTGTACCTTTTTTGTGTAGATTCTCCAAATTTCTGTTTATATACAACTTCATGCAAGTTTGATGAGATCAATTTCAATTTATTTTGATATAGCGCCTTTCACAAAAAGTTGTCTCAAAGTGTTCACACACAGAAATGAGATAATACAGAGTTAACAGCAGGTGAATGACTGAGGATAAAGATAAAGATAAAGCCAGAAAAGAACAGGGGAGAGAAGAGTCAACACAAACGGACCAATAGAACCAGTTTCCTCTGTCACAGAGTTTAATTTCCATGGTTAAATCTATAAGACAGTGGGTGATTATCATTTAAGTGTAGGCATTCAGTAACTGGCAGTCTTCAGTTGGTGCTGTAGGAAAAATAAAAAATAAATCCTCCCATACATTTGTCAGTTTCTGTTCATTACTGCATGGCCTGGGGCTGTAGACGCTTAGCCTTATTTTAAAGCAGTTTAAAGCAGTATAACTGCTAACTCTATGACTTTCTGTTACTGTATAGAACCACAGAGAGTTGAGTAAAATCAAGGGCAAACAGCATGCGGTTCAGTTTAGCTTTCCTGCACACGCTGAGGTAAAGCCCACTTTCTCCTGTACCATGCAGTGGGGAGCAGAGCTGAAGGTGACTAATTCACTCACTAATAGATGCAGTTTGGCTTAGCAAATGTATTTGGTCCATTCTGTGCAGTTAACATCATATATGTGTTTATGGTATATTTACAATTCTGTCCGCTTTGCTGACATCAGTGAAGATTACAAAAGTGTCTTCTGTCTGCGAGAGGCAGCAGGATCGATGCCGCATTCTCCACCCATGAGGTTGTGTCTGAAATGTCCAGTTCCTGCACCAGGACCTCCAACACCAAGCTGTAGTGGTACCATACCTACCAGCACTCCTGCTGTTTGTCAATCCTAGGTACCACAGTTGTCATGGACGCTGATGCGTGTTAACCAGGTTAAATGGTGCTGGTTAACATTTCAGACGGATGTCTGTTCTCGTAACCCAAAAACTGGGATAAGCAGATGCAGCACAGTGCCAGGCAGCCAATCAGGGAACAGTATTCAGCAGTGTGAATGACAGCTGAGGCCCTGATACCTCACACAGGAGACCCCATAGTGTCACGCACTATAAAACAAAGGAAAGGGTCAGAGGCAACAGCAAGGTGCTGACTTAGACAGAAGTTGAACTGCAAGGTGCCTGTGTTTGGTCGCTCTGTTGTTCAGTGCCCCCCCCCCAAAAGCCCAGCCCACATTAGTGATGGACAGAGTCGTTTTGCTGTTCTGTTTTTATTCTGTGGTGGGAGCAGCGGTGAACCAAGGAACCCTAGGGGCTCTGAAAAAAGCATCCCCAGGTTACAAAAAAGCATCATCAAATGCGGCAGTTGGAAGAGCGGGCCGTGGGGTGGGGGGCAGGAAATGCATTTCCAGGAGGGAAAAAATGATGTACGGCCGACAATATGTAGCCACTGAGACGTAAATGCTCAACCTCACGAAAAACATAAGTTAAAAAAAAAAGGTTAGAGTGACCTCATTCTTATTAACTTTGCGTATTTTTTCTTGGGTTATTTCCTGACATGCCTTCTCAAGTTTTTCCCTGTAGCTATGTGTATTATCTCAGAAATTTAAAGAAAATGTCACGGAACCTTTTACTTTTAACAATGACACTTGCTTCTGAAATGCCTTCCCATCAATAAAATCACACCAACCGTGATGAGATAGGTAAAATATAGAGGACGGCACCAAACATGACCACAAACTTGTGCTTAAAATGTTTGAAAATTATAAATTTTATTATATAATGTCAAATTATATTATTATTTTAATTATACCCCTCAACAACACCAGGGCACCACAGGAGAAAAGAGAGGTCACCTGACCTCTTTATTTTAATTGAAATTCTAATCTAATTTTGTTCCTTTATTTTGTTGGCCTGTAATCTGCTGTGATCCTGAGAATTATTCCCATTGGCCATGCTGTGAACTCCCCGCACCCCTACTGGTTGATGAGGCTATGAGGCATGAAATCAAAGCTGGTGGCAGCAGCATGCTGAGCTGTTGATGAGACATGATAGCGATATGTGTTGGCGGAGTGGGAAGCCTCCCCTGTGTCGACCTCTCTGAGCAGAAATTGGGTGGGGGGAATCCCACAGTGGCAGCTCCCTCATGATAATGGGGGGAAAACTGGGTGTCAGAGGTTGGCTGGTGCAAACAACATCTGATTCACACAGAGCTACCAATCTTTAGAACCGGTATGACACTGAACGAAATAAGCACCCTTGGCTTTTCTGTGGTAGCAGTCCGTTCAGTGCACACTGAAGTCCCTTCTCCGTGTGTGGTAGCAATGTGTTTGGTGTGCACAAAAATCAGCTCTATATGGGCTAGCTGGTGGTTCTGTGTAGGCTAAAAGGTGGTTCTGTGTGGGCTAACAGGTTGTTCGGCGTGGGCTAACAGGTTGTTTGTATGTGTTGCAGCCTAGCACCAAGGGCCCGGGAGGCACTGCAGAAGAAGGCAGTTTAGATGAAAAGGTCCTTGAGGCGAAGCTCATTGAAACGAGGAGATAATCGATTTCTTCAGTGGCCCGTGGCCGTCTGGAGATGCCGCAACTGCTCTCTGAGCGGCAGAGACAGGGAAAGCGAGCGCCCCTACCCTTACACACACCCACTCAGACAGGGTATCGCAGCCGTCCCAAAGCCAGTCTCGTCCTCCCCTCGGACGACATCCCCAGCTCTGTCGTGCCCACTGCAGTTAATTAAGATTAAGCCATTCCATTCCACAAAAGCACGCTCGTTGATTGCGTTCCCAGGCACTCGTTACCGCCGCTCTCACTAAGAAGCCCCTCTGACTCCAGCCCTGATTCCAAAGCGGCCCTTTTTTCTGCTTCTCAATTACTCAGGAGAGCAGCCTCCGGCCACCAAAACGAGTTCAGGCTCTACTCATGTGCCATTTACATGATTGAAATGCAATTAGAGTGAGGACAGAACATATCAGCCCTTGCTTTATTTCCTGAGAATTTCCCCAAAAAAAGATAACACCATTGTACCATTGTACCTATTAGGAAACAGTCATCTCCAGGTGAGTGACTGGCGCTTTAAAACAAACCAAGAGTCACCACATCCTTCCTATACATTTATTTCTTAAAAATAAATAGATAAAACTGTCTAAATTGGGTAATGCTGCGGCAAGTTTCGTTTTTAATTCCCACCCACTGTGCTTCGTGTGTAAACACCACTGCAGAGCCATTTTAATCCAGATCAAACAATGCAAGAAGGAGACAATGGCGACAGTAGAGGGAAAGATATAATTGCGTGTCCTCTAAAATTAGACAGCCAAGAAAAAAAAACAAAAAAACGCCGGGTTTCTGTGGTGGTTTACTGTCACATCCTAACACACATCGAGCCATAACAACTGAAGCAGTGATGCTGGTAAGGAGCTAAATAATTACATTACAGCTGTAGCTGGCTTGATGTATATCTACCGGGGGACACTGCGTATGAACTTGGGTAATTTAGTACTTGAATTTTATGTTATTTCTAGAAAGAATAGTTTGTAGATACACGTGAGAAAAGCTTGGTTCCTAATATAGTTATTTTATAGTTCCACTGTCTTCCTGTAAATGGTAGGGAGCCTGATCTTATAACAGAAAGATCACAGTTTCCAGTCCGAGGCAGTGACGCCCTGCTGGCTGTCTTCAGCCAAAGGCCCGAGGGAGCACAGTATTCTGCCCTCAACAGCCAAGCTTCAGACATGCCTCCACCACCGGGGTTTAGACACAAGCGACTAGCGGCTGTCAGTTCCAAAGGCTGAGAGCCTGGATCCACCATCAGAGGAGAGATCTGACCTGACAGCAGGCAAGAGGGTAGTCAGGTAATGCAGCTGATGCTCTTAAGGTACGACCAGGGTCTGTCATACCAGGAGTCTGTATGCTGCAAAGAATTCAGGATTTCTTCAGTGACAAAGTACTAAGTTCCATAACCACCTAAAGAGAACTGGGAGGCCTGCCAAAATCAGATAGTCAGAGGTGCTGCCCTCTAGTGGACAGGTGGACTCTTACAAGTTTTTACTCTGAGCAGTGAGATTTGTGTGAAATAAAAAATTATATATACAGAATAACATATTCATGTAGTTTAAAAAATAACCTGCTAAGCATTTGAACAAATAAAAATAAAATTTACTAGTATGTTACCCTTGGAGGCCATCAGTCAAAATGGTGTTTGTCACTTACTTTGACAAAGGACTTTGAGGCTTTTTTCATTTCCCTGCATGTAGACTATAATTAGTGTTCTGAAGTTAATGAACAACTATGAGTAATAAAAGGTAGGTGCAAATATTCAAAGTTAAAGATTGGGTAAAATGCCTTCTTATTCCAAAATATGGTGGAATGGAAGCAGCACAGGATTTAACTCTGTTTATCAGCAAGTCTGCAGTTGTTGTCTCATTTACGGTTCTAAGGTAAAAACTAAAATAAACCATTTATAAAGACTTGGTTCTATTAAATTTATGCTTAAATCCCCACGGTCGACTTTCATACATCTCTACACAATGCTCTGTGAAAGTCTGTGCGGTAAAAAAGGTTGTGATAAGCTAGTTTTTGTCGAGGCCTGACCTGAGTTTCACAGTTACCTGTAAGTGGCACATTAATTACGGAAAAAAAAAAATCAGCACAAGTTTTTTATGCCTTCACTGCAAGGGCTTCTGGCAAAAATCCATGACTGTAAGCATTCCAATACCTTTAAGAGGAATTGTTTAAACACTGAATCTATTGCCACTCTCAAAAAGCTGCACCTTTACTACTAAGCATAAATTGCAGAAAGAAGAACTAATTTGCTGTTGATTTATTTTTTGGGCATCCATGTGCAGGTCATGTAGAGGTCATGTGCAGGTCATGTAGAGGTCGTGTGCAGGTCATGTAGCGGTCATGTGCAGGTCATGCGCATGTCATGTACAGGTCTTGTTCAGGTCATCTGCACGTCATGTACAGGTCATATACAGGCCATGTGCATGTCATGTACAGGTCATGTGCATGTCATGTACAGGTCTTGTTCAGGTCATCTGCAGGTCATGTACAGGTCATGTGCAGGTTGTGTGCAGGTCATGTAAGGCTTTACTGCCACCTGATCACTGACACCTGTCCCATTTCGGGCACACACACACAGCACATCTACCAAACATACCTCCAGTATGAGACATCAACATGAAATAAGGTTTATACATTAGGTTTTAAAGAGATGCCTGGTACTACACGTTTGGTCCTCTAACAACTCTAACAGTTTGTAAGTGCAACAACAAGAAACTCACACCCACGTTGTTTACTCTCATCTCGGAGTTATACGGGACCACTTTTTAATCACCGTGAGACTTACATTACATTGTTTGGCAATATCAAAAGCACCGAATACGAATATATATATATATATATATATATATATATATATATACACACACAAATAGTTTTATTAATACTTAATGTTGCCTTTGTAATGGTTTGGTTTGTTCTCTGGGGTTTTCAAACAATAATAACCTTGCTATTAATGCTGTAATGAGAGATTATTCATTCATTCACAATGAAGTTATACGTGAACCTTTTAAGATAAAAGATATTGCAAACAGACTGAGGAGAGATTGAGGTAGGGGCAGTACTATTCCCAAAAGCATGCTGAATCTTTCAGCCCCAGCTGTGGTCTGAGATTAAAGCATCATCAATCCTGCAGTAACATGGAGGCAGAGCATAACTGACTTTTCTGATACAGGGAGGGGCTGAACAGTGAGAAATATACCATTCCTCCAATCAGAAAAGGGTTTCACTGCACAAAGCCACAGGTAGGGTAGAAAGACACACAGGTGGTTTACCAGTGATCTACAGTGTCTAAAGAAAGGGGGCAGTTTGATAGTGAATGTATTAAAACAGCATGTTTTGTGCATACAGTTTGCTCCAAGTAAACAAACAACCAAGGTGGGGGCCTTCAGGGTGGTCTAGGACACACTGCAGCACCCTCAGCAAATTAGCAGATGACTGTAGTTGAAAATCACTTACTGCTTTTACACCGACAATTTCTGCATAATATCAACTGAAAGAGAAGACCCAAAATGCATTTAGTGATTCTAATTCTGTTTCTAAGTCAGTTACCTTGTCACCACCTCTGACAGTACGCTCCAGTCTCCAGTGTAGAGGAGCTCTGGGTCTCACATGTGCACCCAAGCAAGACTTAGCTGGATTTCACTCTGCCCTTGGAGTTAGTAAATTCTTTGTTCTGCTATACAGTGAGTGAAAGTGATACACTCAGCATTTAACCTAACTTAAAATGAGGCTAATTGTCTCTAGTCTGAGGGCATCCAGTAATGAATAGAAACTGACAATTGCACGGGTGGTTTTTGTGTCTTGTAGCAGATAACCAGTTACTGACTGCCTACACCTAACATTATAATCATGTCTTCCAGATTTAAACACGGAAATTAAACTCCACAACAAAGAAAGGATTCCTCTGTTCAGTGTGTCAATAACCTGCAAGAAGAAACCTAGGTCTCTACATTTACAATCAAGGAGAACTCAGAGAAAAAAAAAATTGTGGTTGTAATTGCTGCTAAAGGTGATTCCCTCCAAAAGTCAACTTAAAAATGCTTCTGTGTTTTCAGAACAAGTTATTACAGCCTTTAATGGTAAACTGCACAAGAGTTAAATGGCAATTAAAAAAAGCTGTCTCAGAGCTTATGGATAACAGAAAAATGACTTAGCAAAGAGGTTAAAAGTTTAGACTTGCCCAGTACAGCGCAGCATGGGTGTTAATGAGCAAAAGAGAACCTATGTAGTGTCCTAAAGCAGTGCTTCTCTACGTTTTAGGTGTACCCCCTCTTGCGAGATTTTTTTCTCTATAGTACCCCCTGATGTTGTGTGCGTTTCTCTCATTTGCATAGCAAATTCAATAAAGTAATTTGAGGCTACCTGTCAAAAAATACGTTACTACCAAGTTTTGTAATTCTGTCAAGTACCCCCTGAACCGTAGGTACCCCCAGGGTAACAAGTGTTCCCATTTTAGAGCTACTGACCTAAAGAACTGTCAGGTTGAATAAACAACGCAAGGCCTTTGGACAAAAGCAACTGTCAGAACCCTAAATAAAACAATCATGCAGAATGGGAGAGGAGAACTCCAAGGCCATAAGCAGGTGAAGTAGTGGAAAGTCAAGGACACGTTTTTCTTTCCACTGTCGGTGTTTGATGGCCATGTTTTACATCCAATAAAGTTTGACCAGATCTGGGCTGTTAACAACAAGGCTTGCGTACTTAAAGTGCACATCTGTGGAACACTATTTCTCCGCCGAATTCCGTAGCGTAAACGCCGATCGTGTACAAGCCCAGGAGGAAGCGGTGTCAATCACCTGAGACAGCTCGGTTCATCAGAAGACAGGATGTTATACGGCAACGGCGGTACCCGTCATCGCTTTGCTCGAATCCTGTCATTTACCGGGGGAGTGAATTACTGCTCGTCTGAATGGCTTCAACTAATAAACCTTAAAAAGGTGAGACAGGTACATCAGATGCTGTCTTCCTTGCCGACACCTGGACTGTAAGTCTTGTGTCTCACCAGCTCCATCAACTCTTACCGTACTTTCTTCAGAAATGTGTCTGCATCGTTTTGGGTGAAATGGATCTGTGCTCGGACAATCCCACTTAAGTGTGGAGGGCGGTAACGTCATAAATCAACCTCTTTAACAGAACAGAGCCTGTTTTCCATTACGTTTTATTTGGCGTTCAGCGCTGTGTTGTTGTATAGCACACGGTGCAATCTCCACAGTGCTCAGGACAATGTTGGTATGTTAATGCCAGTTTTATGCCCTCCATAAAATCAGTGTTATATTCTGTTGTACTGTAGACTGATTACGTTATTACCATAGTAAATACCAGAAATAGTGTGCATCATTTCATATAGCTCTAAACTAGTACTATACAGCTACATTCCATGTTGTGATAGTCCTGTCATAGGAATACTTATCACATTTTGTTTCTATGGCAGCGGAGCACATAAAACTATCATCTTTATGCCGCTAATTTTCCTCTTCTCATTGTAAAGCGGTCGTCTGCAGGTGCGTCGTAACATTATAAAGCTCAGCAGCCACCGAGCATTACAGGATAAAGACAGGTGCAGGTCAGGACCCGGGCATGAGAGCATCTGCCTTCTTTATGCATAAGCCCCCCCCCGGCACCAGAGGCAGGTCACAGAACATCAGAACTCTCAGCCGCTCTGCACAATCAACACACACTGCTACAGTGAGTGTGAGAAAAAAGCCAGATAAACAGGAGTAAACACATACTTTCTTTTCAATTCCCCAGTCAAGCAGTTTTTATGAACTTCAGAGTGTGAGCCCAGCTCAGTTACAGCCAAGCTTTACATCATGGGCCCATCACAACGTGTGACACGCTGTGCACGTTTTATTACACCACGCATCCCACTGTGTCATTCATCTTTGTTTCTCAGTGCTATGAGAGTTAAAGGGCAGGTATAAGGGGCAGCAGAGGTCACCTGGCACCCCGGACTGTGTACACATGGCAACGATGGCATGATTTCAACCACAAACAAGGTAAGGTGCCCTTGAAGGAAATTAATAACAATAATCATCATGAGTTAAGAAACTAGGACTCAACTGAATATTAGCAAGAGGGCAAAAATTAAACAATTTATAAAACCTCAATACTAGTGATTTGTCCAAATTACTCATTTCCAGGGCTTTGAATCATTTTGTCATAGAAGCAATCATAATTACTTCATAAATTTCATAAATGGCTGTGCAAGTTCAAACCACATAAGTAGAGACAAGAAAACACTTCCTCCCTTATGAATATTACCATATTTATTTTGAGGACTAATTAATGAATCGTGAAGTACATGCTCCTAATTTCAGACACATAACACACCATTTGTAAAATTTAGCTGTTGTAATTACATAAAAATAACTTAGGTCCAATATAGATAAGTCTGCATAAAACAGATGACTACAGGCATTTTTGAACATGATGAATATACAACAGACTTTCAGGAAGGTAGGGAACAGGAAGCAATTTGTAGCATCTTGTACAATTAATGGTGGCCAATGGTGCGTATGTGCACACTGGAGGTTGTTGGTTCTAGTCCCAGGAGTTGCCTTTTTGTGGTACCTTTGACAATAACAGTTGATTGAGCTTAAAATGAGTACTATTATTTGAGCTAAGCATTGGAACAATGACAGTAAAACACATTTCTCTATGGCTAATTGTAATTTTATATTTGGATCAGCGGAACAATTTTTGAAAATCTCAACACACAACGCTGTCACAACAGCCATAAGGTCCGTATTCACACTGATTCAGAGCCATGCAACCGTGCTGTCTGATGCCACACAAAGCAGAGGTGCCCTCATCGATCACATCGACCATTCTCATACTCGTCCCCTGGACAAAGTGTTCCCGGATCAGGCTCAATCCAGCCCATGATATTGTCACCCACGGTGATCTCCCAAAGTGAGGACTAGTTAATGTAGTGTGCTTCAGAACTGAGCCTCCAGATAACAAAGCTCACCACAGCGCTGCCTGGACTAAGGGACTGATGTCATTGTCACACCGAGGACACACAGGTTCATTGGGTCCCATCACAAGTGTCTAATTAACTTCACCTTCTGCTTGTTTTAAGTTCAAATTCCATAAACTAGTACACCCTAAACATCTTGTCACAGGGGTGGGGTATTTGTTTTGATTGTAGGACTGGTTCCCTAACTGCAACCCCCCACCCAAAACTCTATTTGTCCTGTTGTTGTAAAGTAAACAGAAATCTGTGAAGGAACGTAGGAATCTATTGATTCTGTGTTAGAAAAAAGAAACCGCACAAGTGTCCTTGAAGGTTGAGCAAGGAGACTGGCGTGTGGCAGATTTGTAACCTGCTCCCGTCACGGCGTGTTTAAAGCGGGGATCGAGTGCGTGTCACACTCCCGGGCACTGAATCATTCAGCTTCTCAATTAAAATCAAGGCAGGAGTCCTCCACACGCAGACAGCCACCTCGTTAGTCTTGTTCACTGATTTGTTTTCCTGCTGCCAGCCTCTACAAGCCCCCCCACCCCCACATTCCTATTCAGTTCCGCAAGATGAGGAAACACAGACTGAGGTCTACTGACCAAAGTGCTCCTTAGCATTCACCTCATTAGGTAAAGAGCAGCACACACTGCTAGAACCCTGGGACTAGAACTTCTGACCTTGCGCCCCCCAGCATCCTACCATCCCACTAATTACCTAAAACAGCTCAAGAAACAGTACATCCAAAATGCTGAAATGGTACCATCTCTGTACAATAAATTATCTGCCTGCCATAAATGTGATCATGCTTTTTTATTTAATGCTGACATGCATTAACATCAGTGAAAATCAGTAGACACATCTCGGTTTGGTTTATACTGCCTAGAGTCTCCATATTGTGTTTTCATCTTGTCAAAATCATAATCTTGACTAAACTGAGAAGGGTAACAGCCGACTGTGTGAATTGCTTCGTTCGGGGAAATTATAAAAATAAATCTTGTCTGAAAATGGAAACATTCCTTTTAAAAGTACTGTATTAGGTGCAATTAATCCACAGCAAAGCTAAGAAACCTTGAACAGGAATTATGAGAAGAGGAAAAAAAATCACAGCCGTTATTATAATCATGAAATTGCGAAGGGGAACGGTGGAAGAAACTCAATGGCGAATGCGAAAAAAGCGAGACGAAGGATAAAATTAATGAGTGAAGACAGCAATTTAGCAGAGTTCAGTGCTTCTTACTAAGAAATTAGTATTCTGCTACAGTGAAGAAAATGAGTGGATAAAAAGAACAAGATGTCACATTCAACATGCATCCACTTACGGGCTGCAAACACAAGCGCACGGTGGCCGCTGCTGTTTAGCCGCCACATCTTATGTGTCGTCACGTTCCTGAGCGCGTAAAAGCCGCGCGCTCACGGAGTCGCGCGCTAATAGACATCGACAGCAGCCGCTCAGGATTCCCGAGCGTGCCGTAAACTTCCGCTCACTCATCTAACGTCGCGTAAGAGAGAAGTGCGTCGGGCTAATTATTGGCGGCCCCATTGCATGATTTTTATTTGAATCCCTACATATTCATCCGCCCACCTTGTCACAGTGACAAGGACAGCCAGGCATGAATCAAGCATAAACTCCAATATACAACATCAGAAAAAGCCTACTATTAGCATCATACTGCAGACATTGTGCAGCTCAAGGATGCAGGCACAAGGATCCTAGCACAATCATCGTAGCGTAATCATCTTAGCATAGTCATCATGGCACAAGCATAGTAACACCATCATCACAGTGCAATCATCATAGTACAATCATCATATCACAATCATTGCACCACACTCATTGTGGCACAAACACAATAACACCATCATCACAGCACAATCATCACAGAATAATCATCATAGCAAAGGGTTTTATTATGATATGAACTTCAGAGGAAGTGTTTTGCATGCACATAAAAGATGACTGCTGGGCAGTCATTACATTTGTTACACATTTAGTCTTTTCCTGCCCACTTGTCCAAATCGAGGACGGTACTGGACTGTCAGGGTTTACCCCACATGGACACAGTGAGGTACCAGCCCAGCACATTTGGCTGATGTTTCACAAAAACACATATAGCAAATTGTAATGTTTATATTGCCAAGAATTTAACTCATAAGTGCCAGCCAGATCAGGAGAAAATTTATAACATAAAAAGCTGCTTTTTCAGGGTAAAAAGAAAAGTAAAAATAAAAACAAGGTCCATGTACACCGCTGAGACCTCGTTTACCTGCAGCTCCACAGAACCGTGTGAGGAGATGCAGCGGTGATGCAGTGGTGGACCTGTGGACCTGTGGCTACAGCAGCGCCTTCACTATGGGTCTGTTTAATCCCATTAGATTTTTTTTTACCCGATAGTCAGTCACTGAGTTGCTGTTTCCATGTCAATATCTTTTTTGCCTAGAGATTTATTTTGTGAACAGTTTCTGTTGGATTTTTGTGGTTTTCTGCAAGATCAGACCTGTGTTTCCCACACAGTGTATGATGGGAGAGACGTGATGGTTCTTAAAAGGGTGTTACAGACTAGCAGAGCGACAAGGAGTTAGGCCAATACATTCGATTGGTTATGCTAATTTGTACCAGGCCAACAAAAAACTATGAAAGTTTTGGATATATGGATGGCAATTTTTTATACAACACATTGTCCTTTCAAATCCACTTTATGATGGTATGATTGGACATAATGGTTTTCATTCACATAGTGCTTACTTACCTATTGTGAACTGCAGTTACCTGAAACAGGAAGTATGGAGTTGTTGGCCTGTTTGACAGGAAGTGAGGCTGCTACTGCTGAAGGAATTTAAAATAAAAGTGCAAATTCACGTTGAGTGAATTGCATAATAGTGGCCAGTGCTCTTTTACAATTATTGTTAATAATAAAAACAGTCATTAGTTTAATTGGTTGTATTAGACATTGGTATTTCTTGACAAATGTTGTATATGTGTATACATGTTGGTACTACCTTAGGAGGAGGCAAGACTGTATAAGGGGGGAGTTGGGGTCTTGTTTCTTGTCTTCCTCTATTCGTTGCAGAATGAGGCTGGCCAGCGGTGTGGGGTGGACAGCGGAACGACTCGCAGATGGCAAAATGTGTTACTGATCTTGGAGTGGGCTTCACAGTTGTCTAGGTCATAAACTGTTTAATTAATCCTATGACATGAGTCAAGATTATTAGTCAAGTAATTATCCAGGATTACCTGAAAAACCTTGTTCAGCATTACTGAACAAGATGTAAAATTTGGAAGATTTTTTTCTTCATTTCAGAAATCCTTTCATAGAAAATGATTGTCCTTATTCACTAAACATAAAGTCACAACAGCAGTAACTTTGTAGTGAATGTCATACGGTGACATGGAACTGTTTCACAACAAACAGCGCGTAGCTTTGAGGCAAACGCCATTGACCTTTATAATCATGTCATCCATAATGTGTCAAAATTTAGGTTGGCACAACAACCACAGCAGTCCTGTGGTTAACATCCCAGAATATCAGTCTAAAAAGCCCATTATTACACCCGTAGATAAAGAATAAGGGACAAAACACAAAAACTTACCTAATTTCAAATTTATAACTAGTCCCTGTCTATCATAAAATTGTGATTTCAGAAACACGAATGAAGACATCAGGAAGCTGGATCATCTTCCACAGTGGGGAGCCTTTCTGCAGAAGCCCGTGATTTCAGACCAAAGTTACAGAACATTGCAGGTTCCTAGTGGTGCTGGTTCTGAGCTCATTCCATCAAAATCAAGTGCTCATCTGAGGTGCCATCACCTACACGCTGCAAGAGCGGCACAGAGCGCCCCTGAATCACAAACGTACCCCACACCCTCATATCCGCACAGATGCAGCCGAAGCTGTTAATGAGCATTTCCAGTAAAGACTGGAAGCCGATGAAGTGGAGTGAACTAGACCATATGTTAATTTTTCAGGCATGCATGCAGTTCCCTAAACTTAGCTGGCCGTAACCTTGATCAGCAGAGAGCTTTATTATGGGTAAATTTTTCGATTTTGTAAGGTCAAACAAAACACATCAAGCCATTTCAGCCGACTGCCGCCAGTCGCTCTTTCTGAGTGAGTGGGACAGACGTGGTGCTCAGCACAGCAGATGGGGCAGCCACAGCTGGAACAGCAGCAAGAACAGCAGCAGGAACAGCAGGAGCAGCAGCAGGAACAACAGGAGCAGCAGTGCCCTAACAGAGCCACTGCAGAAGCTCCTATTCCCACTGGAAGGCCATTATGAATATTTCAGGAATTCTCATAAATTCATGGTCAGCCTGGGTTTTCTAACTTATCTTTTAAATGCCCACGATCATGTGACCGATTAGAAAAGTAGAGGCAAAAAAATTAGCTTTTCCCACTGACAGATCCACCGAACATCAGACTGTCATATAAACGTAAAATATTATGTTAATTCTCTCCTGGCTTTTCAGCTCACACCTCTGGTAGCATGTGCCTGTCAAAACACCCCTGGAGGTACAAGTACGCAATTTGCGGCAGTGCCGAAAGCCACGGCCTCTGATGCTATTTTTCATACTTGATCTACTGTCAGACTTCATAAACTCTCTAAGACTAGGACGCGCAGCACTGCACTTTCGTAACTCAGCGTTTCACTGCAGCACAAACGAATGCGGTGTGTATCGGACCAGAGGCACCCGTAAACCTGCTCGCATCCTCACCGCAAAACATGGCGTAGCATCCGCGTAATCCTGCCGCAAATGCCTGACACGCAAACTCCTGCCCCCACATGGCTGTAGCGCTACATCCCAAGAGTCGCCCTCCTCGTTCCTTACGGTAGGGACAGTCACAACACTGTGTCAACGCCTTGTGTCCAGGAGTGATGTAGTTGATGCAGTTACATAACCGGAGGGCTTGTTTCTCCACACAGAACTATATGGACTGCTGGTCTACAGACACAGGTGAGCACTGCTTAACCCTTTCAAATCACACACTAAATTTCTGACTTAATATGTATTGTTAATGTGCCCAGGATTAGGCCAGCCTGTTGGCCTTGGACAGCCTTATTCTTTTGTATCCTGTCAAGGAGGTTTTACATCTGATCCTCTTGTCATCTTCTAGTTATTTATGTATTTTATTTATTTTATACATCATTAATTTCTTATACAGTGGTGTGGTGGTTAGCACCATCGCCTTGCACCTCCAGGCCTGGGGCTTGATTCCTGCCTTGGGTCTGTGTTTCCTCCTACAGTCCAAAGACATGCAGGTTACGTTGATTGGTGTCTCCAAATTGCCCATAGTGTGTGTGTGTGTGTGCGTGCCCTGTGGTGGGTTGGCGCCCCGCCCTTGGTGTCCTCTGGCCTGCCCCCTATATCTCCTGGGATGGGCTCCAGGCTTCCCGTGACCCTTAACAGGATGCAGCGGTATAGAAGATGAATTAATTAATTAATTAATTAATTAATTAATAATTTCTTATATAGTTGCAGAACTATGTTTTGTGCTACTACTGGACTTTAAGTACAGTACCTTAATACAACTCTGTTACCAATTGTGCAAAATAAAAATAAACTGAACTTGAATTTAAATAAATCTGTGTTTAATCCTTAGATTTAAGAGGAAAGTTCAAGATGGTGGATTGTATTTTTGTGTACTCTTCTTTCCCGTTTGTGGTGGACCTGAGCACCAAATTTACTGATGCACCAGAGAATGCAATGGCCCCACATCAACAAATCAATTTACATGCATATGAGTATATAAACTGAATTCATTTTGTGTTATACATGGAAAATCAATAAATCTGCAATTATACCACAAAGTGAACTGACATTGTTATACACCATAAACTGAATTAACATACTTATATACCTCTAAATGAATACACATTTTAATATACCGCAACCTGAATTTGCATGCTTATATACCTCAAACAGTCTTATAAATGTCAAGCTTAACGAACATACTTATATATCTTGAACTGAATTGACATGCTTTGTTCACGCTGTGTGTGTTTGGAGAGATGGATATTTGACTGTCTATTAGTTTAACAGTGCTTACCAAGTTTGCCAAGTTTGCACCAGCTGATACAGGGCCAGGTTAGAATGTGTCCAGGTACCTCCAGAAAACCTGTCCCTAATTCATACTGCAGAGGCAACACACGTGAGAATACTCAGAGACAGGTGTTTTGCAGAGGGACCGCTGCATTAACAAAAAAAAAATTCCTCCACACTCTTCCTGTCCAACCAGTAAATTAAAGTCACAACGCAATGACATGCATGCACATGCTGCAGCATTAGAATTTCCCTAATTCGGGTCAGAGGCTGACCATAAATAAACTGAAGCAGGGGCACATTTGCACTTAGAAAAAAAAAGACATATTCAGCACCACTGAGCATATATTCAGTGCAAAGCCATCTATATTCAAAGGGGGGGACATCTTGCAGGGACGAGTGAATCAGTGCTAATCCCTTTGTTGCAAAGCGATTTTTATCCTGTGGTCACCCCTCCATACTAAACTGACCATACCTGAAAACCCGAAACCACACTCACCCCCTTAGGAGCTGGATGCAGACACCCTATTTGCAGGGCACTGATCAATTCCTCTGTTTAGAACCACGTCGGAGGTTTGACAGAGGCAGCTTGTTTACAGGGCATGCAGTAAAAACAAACCCAGGCAATCATCTACCCTTCTTCATTATAATTTAGAAGACCCCTTCCACATTTTTCAGACCACTGAACAGCACCAGATCTTCCAGCAAATATTCAGCTGTGCAAATGTGTAAAAGTGTGAGCAACGCAGAGGCCGTAAACAAAAGCATCCAGGCAAGAAGGTGTGACTGAGTGCCTGATGTCAACGTGAGAACACACAGGCGTGCGCGCACACACAATATGTTTCCCCTTTCCCACACACTGACCTCAGTCAGAAAACTTCACGTCTGGCTGGTGCACCTTGGTCCATAAAATGAAAAACAACAGCCCCCCCCATACCTTCCACCCCCAGATTAAGATGAAAACCAGTGTGAACGACATGTCCCAGGAGGACAAAAGGAACCCTCATATTCACAGATACGTGGCTGTGGGAAGCTAGGGGTGCTGGAGGCTGGCAGTTTCATCTTGGGCCACACAACTAAGGCTGCATTATTCTAGAGCGTTCAGGCCACTGGGAGGTGGGGGGAAGTCCAGTGAAAAAAGATGTTGTGATCACATGAGCTTCTGGGCCAGATGAGCATTAGAATTCACCACTGGTGCACGGTTACCCGTTTGGACTGGGACCATTTATCTTCTTGGCCATCCCAGCGGCCAGTGCCAGACCGCCCTGACAGGCAGTCCATAAGCACTGTGGAGTAACTGCAACAGTGGCTCTTTTCCCCTAAAGAACACATCTACTGCCTTACTGTGACCGTCTCTCGAGTACAACCGTCGTCACGGCGACTGTGACGCTACACGTAATAACCTTTAACATGGCTTGTCTGCAACATGCACAATTAGAGAGTTTTGGCTTTTACGCATTTGCGAATAGTGTCTCTCTGCTGTACAGCGCTACTGTTTAGAACATTATGGAGCCATACGTTGTCGATTAGGTTCTTCCAAGAAACTGATTTTCATTATTACTATTATTATTATTTTAAATGTAATTAAAACGTATTTGCAATCTAGTGGTCATTTACCGGGGGAAAGTGATATATCTATTGATGCTACAATGCAAGGGAACAATGAAGTAATCTGGAATTGGCACGTTATCAATAATGTTTGCATACCTATGCGGCGCTACTGCAATCGACGGTGAAGACTAATTTCGGGCAGTCTATCGTGTCGGTGCCAGTAAGTTATAGGAACAGCGCCCGCAGTCTCGCTCATCGCAGCCGTCAACATGTCGAAAAGAACACGGTGGAAGCCAGGGGAAACATATATTAAACCAAGAATGAAAAAACTAACTCAATCGACAGCTAAACCCATATTCAGATGTATTTCTTATATATTATAGAATTGATCTGTGACGACGGACTGCTTCGAATGCTGATCTTTAGGAGTAGTTGCAATACCGGTATAAACAGCATCACAAATAACAGTGCAGTCTAGAGCATATGGCGAGGCACCATTATTAATTAACAACTTACAACTTACCTCTGAAAAGTATAGCCATGACTAATACGAGCGTGTGGAGAAGCAACATGTTTCTCTTCGCTCTCTTAGAAACTTCCATTAGGTTCAAGAAGAGGAGCAGGACTGTATTTGGTTCAACGAAAACGTTCTGCTTTTCGGACTCCGCGCAGATTTTTCTAATCTCGAATGATGTCAGGGAAAAAATGCAAAGTTCCCATCGCGCTTTCCATCGAGGGCATTATTAAAATCTGTCCCTTTGTTATCCACGCAAGTTGTAGTCAGCAGTTTCCAAAATGTCCGTCCGAATTAAACTTTAAGATCGGGCAAGAAATTAATTCATGAAACCTGTAATTTCGTAGCAGTGTCCTGAAATCCAGCGTGCTACACTTGCGGATTATCCCAAGGATGCTTCTTCAGCCCCGCTGCGCTCTTTTTAAATGCATGTATATACAGCGTGAGCGTTGCAGTTTCGGAGCTCGTGAAGGACAGCGCGTGAGCCCACGGCGCTTTCTCACGGTCTTTGGGTCAGCATCAATAACCTTTCTTTTAATTTTACTCTGTTCAGTCAAAATAATTGCGTGCGCAAGGTGTCTCTCTCCCTTTCTCCCAAGAGCTGCAGGCAGTACTGTTGCCGCAGGGAGATTTGTTATTTAAAAACCTTTTATTATTATTATTAATTAACAATTACGACGACCGACTTGCTTTATAAAGGGTTAAGATTTACGTTCCCTTTTTCTCTGCATCACTCCTCGACCTCAGGGAATAAACGGAACTCCTTATCCATAGGTTTCATAGCTCTCTGTTTACGGTGGAAGGCAGAACTTGGCAGAGGGTGATACGACTGCTAGCAGCCAACCCCAGCATCAGCAGCCAACCCCAGCCAAGATGCTGTATGCACTGAGATCGTCGCCCGAGCTGCACGTCTCGTATTTGCGCATCTTCGATCCCCAGGTCATCCGCGTTATTTTCTTTCCCACTACAATAACGAATGAACGACAGAAGAGTTACTCCGGTGAGAAAATTTGCACTGAAGACGAGCTGCTAAAATAGATACGATGGTTAAACCTGTTTAATTTACGATTGTTACAACGTAAACACGGTGCTATTAAATAATCCTCAACGCAGTCTTTCAAATGTTAAATGTTAGTCGTACAGTTCCTAGACAAACTCGATAAGAGCATATAATCTCGGAACTGCAATTTAACTTTTATTGTCTTACTGTATATTGCTTTAAAACTTTTCCATGACACTGGCTACAACTGCCCAGTGATGAAATCGCAAAGAGCCACCTCCTGCGTGGTACTTAAGCGCGCAGTAGAGATGCTGTTTTTAAAACCGACCTATAGCTCTCCCGTCGCCCTGCAGCTACAACTACAGCGTCGATCCTGCCATTACTTCTTTTCTGGAAAAAGCACAAGAGCATCCGTACATTGGCAACTTGATGTAGCAGAAGGCTGAAATAAGGACTTCTTTGGAACCGCAGGTTACATGCAGAGAGCGGAGACGCCTGGGCGTGTGTGACATTAGGTACACACAATTAGGACGGAAACAAATACGACCTTGTTTATCTATTAGACTGTATGCATATATAGACTATTTAACAATCTATTTAATAATGATAGTCGTTAGTGTAGTTAAGCCTGAATACAATTACAATGGCTGCATATTACTGGACTGTACATTATCATTCCCATTACATCACCAAGTAACGTCGTTCCAAATAAGAAGCTGATTTTGGCATCGTAAAATCATCTGTAAAATCCGCGTTTTACAACTTTAAACCCATTTTCCTGAATACCGGGAGTATGATAAGTAATTCTGTCATGGTGATTGCATGGTAAACTGGTTAATATTGTTCCTAATTCCTCCCAGTAACAGACTGCCAGTGTGATCGAACGAAATACCCCGGACCAGTGGGCATCTGACTGTCCAACAGCTGGTTGGCACCTTTATGATGAGCTACCTAAACGTAATTTCTCACTATTTAATTTATCTTTATTTAAAAAACAGAAAATGAGAAGAGAAATTTCTGTGTTTACTTTTCTAAAAGAATGTGATATATAAATCCTACACAAGTTCTAGTCATTGGTTTAATAAAGTCTTTATTCTGTGTACGTGAAAGCAGTAGTTCACTTAAATTCAATTTGTGGATAAACACAGCTTTATGACATTTTTTATAAACCTAGTTAGACAACAGGCGAGGAAAACAGATGGGTAGCATGTTTATACATTCTGTTAATTTAACAATTTTCAATATAAAGTTGCAAAGACCTTTACACGTAACTATAGGAACAGTCTGTGAATAATAGTTGGTAAATGAGCAAATGTGTGTAAAACTGTTTTAAAAGCACAAGGGAACCTGTTGGATTACGGAGTTGCTTCATGAACGTGCAGTCATACACAGAAAAGCAACAGCGTCCCCTTGTGGACAGTACGTACACAAAGCTGAATAAATCATTTTATTTTAATTAAGGTGTACATGTAATTCATATGTTTTTATAACTGCTAAACGTGTGAAGTTGAAAAGAGGAACCGGAATCGTGTGATATAGAATAAATGTAATATTAAACTGTAGGCAGTCAGTCCGTTTAGTTTAGGTAATATCTTTAAGTCGTGCTTTTATTTTCGGGTATAGGCAGTGATGGGGAGTGAGGTGTAGCTAAGCAACAATACCACTTATTCTGGGTATTGTTGGTACTCCTGAAAAGATTTTATTAAAAATACGATTCAGTATAATCTAACTGAGTTAACTGTGGGATAAAATAGCCCACAGTTGTATGGATCCTGCAAGCAGCGCTAAATGATTAATAGTATTGATAGTTTAATTATATTTAAACAGTGAAGATATTTTATATTTGCTATTCTCAACAGTGTTCAATGTCTTAATGGCTTAGGTTTGTATCGCGTCGTTTAAAATTCGATAACCTTTGCATTCATTCTGGTTGGATTTACTTTTCACATTATTATGTTTTATTGATGTTTTTGCTTAGTATGAATCTCAGAATAACCAGCCATCCATGTAACTTGATTTTGACTATCAATCAAAGACATCCACATGAACAAATTTCAGTGGCAATGCTACCCTTTAGCGAATATTTTCAAGATACGAAATGCAGGGCTTTGTTTTGCTAATGTAATACTTGTTAGGATTACATGACTTTGTAACCGTAGCCCGAATCGCTGAAAGTGCGGTGAAGTTTGCGAGTGTGTTGGTTTGCCTGACGCCAGCAGTAATCAGAGGACGGAACTGCGACAAGGCTTCGTGATGATAGAATCGGCGTGCGGTTTGGGAACTTTAGACCAACAGCTGCAGAAGCCCTCAACACTATGGAAATAAGTAGGAATATACATAGACTGTGACAACTGAAATGTTTTTGTTATCTTTAAAAAGTCAGTGTCGGGGCTGTATTAAAATTTAGGTGAATTCCGGTAGAAATCCATCCATCCATTTCTCAATGCATCCATCCATCCATTACCCAGCCGTGAGAGAGAGAGAGAGAGAGAGAGAGTGTGTGTGTGTGTGTGTGTGTGTATACTACTATATCTTGACTTATCATTAATACTGAACTATTTTACATGAGTGTTAATGTAAAATCTGAATTATACACGAATTCGTGTTTGTATGTATGTTCTAAACAATGTGTAATTATTGAGTTTAATTTCTAAATGAATACTCCGCTAGCCATGTGAGAAATGACGGAGCTGTTCATAAATAGGAAAGTTTTTATTTATAAATTTCTGGTGCATCTGATTTGTCCCATAATGCTCTTTCCTTCATAATTCAAGAACATTGTAGATTGGTCTGAAAAGGGGCTACCTAAAACGTGCATTGTTAAAGCCCAAAAGGTTGGTCGAGTTAAAGGAATTCCTGACAGTGTATCTGTACTTTGCGAAAGATCAAAACATGACGAGTCAATATTCCGGCAATTCTCGGGAATGCCGTCAAATCTGACTGCAAACAACGATGAAAAACGCGACTTGGCTCGAAGCGGCAGAACAAAGGCTGACACTAGCATGACGGCAGACACATTAAAGGGATGTGAGAAGACAAGGTTTCCTTTATAAATATATATATTTCTCATCTCTGGGTATCAATTAGTGGCTGTCATTTTGCAAAATCCTACTGGGCTAGCAAAATATATGTTCTTCAAAACACAAAAAATATTTTCCTTTAAGGATTTTTAAGATGATGATGATGTTGTTGTTAGTGGTGGTGCTGGTGGTGGTGTTGGCGTTGGTGGTGGTGGTGCTGGTGTTGGTGGTGGTGGTGCTGGTGTTGGTGGTGTTGTTGTTGTTGTTGGTGGTGCTGGTGTTGGTGGTGCTGGTGGTGGTGGTGGTGTTGGTGGTGGTGTTGGTGGTGGTGGTGGTGGTGGTGTTTTCCTGTGGGGAAGCATGGTGGCTCAGTGGTTAGTACTGTTGCTTTGCACCGCTGAGGTTGGGAGCTCACATCGTGCCCCTGCCCTGTGTGCATGGAGCCTGTGTGTCTTCCCCATGCTTTGGGAGTATCCTCTGGGTACTCTGGTTTCGTCCCTCACTCCAAAGGTGTGTTAGGCTGATTGGTGTTTCAAAAATTGTCCATACTGTGTGATTGGGTGTGTACAATTGTGCTCCGATATGGCTTTGCATCCCATCCAGAGTGTCTCCTGTGTTGTGCTCTGAACCCCCTGGGATAGGCTTCAGACTCCCCCATGACCCTGTGTAGGAAAAGTGGTATGGAAAATGAATTTATTATTATTAATATTATTAGGAAAAGCAAAAGACACAAAACTGCCCCACTGAGTCATTGAGGGACACTAATCAAATGACAGAAACCACACGCACACTCCCACACACACCCACACACACAAACAAAAAGAGAGAGAGATGTGGTTGTTGCAGAGCACCCGAAATGTTCCTCTTTGATTACATTAGTGTTAACAGCTGTCTCTGCAGAATTGTCCTATGCATGATTCTGGACAGATCTGATTTTGATGCCTTAGCTGAAAGAGCCTCTTCATCGGTACTATTATTATTATCCAGTTGCTTAGCAGACAGTTCTGCTCAAAGAGTCTTTGGCTTACCGTTCTGTGCTTTCATCTATTTACACTGCCAGACCTCTTATTGGAACAGTTCAAGTTAAGTACCTTTCTTAGGAGTTTGCAAGCAAACCCTCTCCTGGGATGTGAACTCTCACTAGTCTAGTGATAGACCCAAGTTGTTAAACATCATGGCACCTGCCCCAAAGACAATGGTGTCCCATCTGAGCAGGTCAGTGCCAGCATATGTTAACCCCACTTAACCTAGATTCTACCTCATTAGTATCCCCTGCCAACTCCTCCTTGCTGATTGTTACTTTTAAACCAGGTCAAAGGTCACACAGCTTTACTGTTTCACCAAAATAGAGTTTAATGAAGAACACAGCTCTACTGTACAAATACAAATGCGAATTCAATGTTCACCAAGGATAGTGCTAAATGCAATGGCAATTTCCAGCCAAGATTTAACAGACTGTGGAAAAGAGCCAGGGTGTTCTATATCCCTAAAAACAAAGCAGACAGTCATTACAATGACAGCGTGGACAAAGTGCTATAGAAAGACCTAACATTGTATCCATTGGATTTTACTATATCATTCATTCTAAAATATATTACTAAATTTAGTAAGCAGTGTTAAGAAGTTTTAATCTAGTTTTCGCAGGGATCTCACTTAACAAAAAGATTGTCTACATATACTAGTGTTCTGAACAGGAAGTCTTATGCAGGTTTATATTTTTCAGATTAATATATTTTTTCAGGTTAATAAAGTTTAAAAAATGCACATTTGTGAAGCAGCCTCTACAGTCATATGTATGTATTAGCAACTTGCAATGAAATTCTCAACACGTCTTACAGAATTATGGTTCAGTTATTTGCAGGCAAAGAATTATTATGCATCCTTGCGCATGTTCACGACTTGTAAATATGACTTGCAAATGGAAAGTAATCACAGATGGAAACACGCCGTCAAAGAAACAAACAAATGTGAACAGAACTTAAGATAAAACAAAATGCATTTGTGAGCTTCCGCAGTGTGCTCGTGTTTGTGTAAAGTGCATCACGCACGTTCTCCATGCTTCCCGAGCCGCGTTATTATGTTGTTGAGCGGTCCACAGGTGTCGGCCTGCCAGATGCCCTTTGACCTCAGCAGATTTTCTTTTCTGCACAATGGACTTTTGTTTCCCTTCTCTCCTGTTGCGTTCTGCTTTTTTCTGTGTCTTTCTTCCTTGCTTAAGTCTTAAGACCGCTTGAGCAGCAAATGTGGTGAAAGGCTGTGGCTAAACATGAGTAAAATACTCTTACGTAGCAAACGCGAGCAATTAAGCAACATATTGGCAAGCGTACAACTTTCTAAGCGAACTGTAACTAATAACCTCCAATGGTGTGTTCTCTAAAAGGGTTTTGTGGCACACTTTATATACCTTTTAAAAGAGGATAATTATAAACTAAACTCATGCAATGGGTATCAGTGATGACAGTGGGCTGCCTTTCTCCAAGGAACCCCTTTTATTGTTATCACGGTTACAGCTAGAAATCACAGGCCCTGTGACAGAAGCTCACCTTGGGCCCCCCAATAAAAATTTATAATCCTTGGCATGTTATAGGGCCACTCTCCAACTTTAGGCCCTTGAATCATTCAGGACCCCCTCCCCCATAATACACATGGCTGTCATTATAATGCCAGCATTTTATAATAAGACAGCTGTGTTAAACATGCCACAAGCAACACAACAGGAGTCTGGCTGCTTTCAAAACGGAACGCTTCCAACCTAAATGTTACATCGTAAAAAGCGATTCTTGAAAAATTGGTGTATTGAAAACCATAGTATGGGTCAATGAGTATGAATAAAGGACCTGGATGACATACAATATTATCTTAAATTCAAAGTGTATAAAGAGTAGACAGTATTTGAATCAATCATTTAAACAGGCCAGATGATCCATTTATGCCAATCAATGGTCAACGTGTCAACCAGAAATAACAGCAGTACGCCGAAAGCTTTGCATGTGTATTTAAATTCCGTACCGAGTACACAGGTGGAATAGTGCATGCTTCCATTTTGATTTTGTGCTTGATTTTGAGCATAGTCACCGTCTTCCTCCCGCCACGATCCACCACATCTAGTCCCAGGTTACAGTTTGCCTGCTGTGTATTTACCTCCTTGTCTAGCTCTCTCCTGGTTTTGATCTATACTGGGCTTTTATCGTTGTCAGGTAATTAACATTTATCAGTTTGGGAGAGGAGCTTTTTGTGTGACAGATGCGTGATATCTAAACCTGCATGCTTTTTTGAGCCCTGCTTGACGCTAAACTCGTTATCATTAGAGCCCCTAACGGTGAAAGCAGTGGGTTATTATGGAGAAGGTGGACCTGGCTAACAACCAGAGTGAGCATTAGGGAACATAATTCTGTAGCTTTTTAAAATTTTTATCATTCCACGCTGTAGTGCGTAATTATCTTGAAGGCAATTAAGAAAATCCTTCAGTTTTGGACTAAATGTATTTTTTCATATGGCCGTATAGTACTGTTCAAATACCCATCACATATCATGTTCATTCTCGACTCTACAACACAACTATTTTTGAGATAAAATATGAACTCATACAAGTTCGAGTTCTCCACTTCAGACGCTGATACTGAAACATGAAGAATTGCCTTTGTCAGGATTTGCTATGAAACTTTCCTTTGACTTGCAGATCCAGCAGGAGACCTGAAAACTATGCTGTCTTCACCACGTGTTTCCAAAGAGAAGACATGGATGTTTTTGATGAACACTAGGGTTTAGCTGATGCTCATAGCTCATCTTTGTAATTTTTTTTCCTTTGTTTACTGTTTACTGTTCCATCTTTGGTGCAGTGAAATTAATTGAACCCAAAGTGCTCAGTGTTAACAAGTTTGGTGCCATGTCGGACCTCCGGTATAACCTTCTTATTCATTGTCCTTCCTCACTAGAGCTCATCTCACTGCCGTAAGAAGTTGAAAGCACAAAAGACACACATGGAAAAAAACAATAATTGAAAATAGCAGACTTGCCATTTCTGGACCAGACTTGCCAAATTTCTGGATTTGTTGGATACAAATGGATACAAATGCAAAGCTTATCTGATTTCCCCAAAAGTGACATGTGAATTGATCTTAAATGCTGTCCTAAAACCAGCTTCTGATGCCTGGCTTTATTTTTTCACTCTGGAAGAGACTACACACAGAAATGGGTCACAGTTAAAAGTGCCATCCAGAGAGATAATGCCTCAACGCGGCTCCATTTCAATTAACGGTGCTTAACCTAGAAACATTAGCATATGGTTCCTTTTTATAGATTTTCTCTGTGTCTGCCTTCTGTTTATGTCACTGTCTATTCTTCTTTGACAATGTAAAACAGTAACTAAAGTACAAATGTTTAAGATATAAAGACAAGAGGAACAATACATCACATTCATCAGGTAGATTGTCTTTTTTCTGAAAGTCAACACCATGAATCAATAGTCTACTATGGAAGAGAAAAAAACACCATGATGCACTGAGCAGTAATTGAAGTCAATGAGATTCAGTGTAACACATTTCCAAGTATGTTTATTTCATTAAGAGCAATATTAAAGGAGAGGGCCGTGATTTGATAAGCTTATTAATGCAGCGCTTGATCCAGTTTTTAATTTGCATATCACTGCCTATGGCAACGCTTTGTTTTCTTAAATGGAGAAGGGAAATCTACCATTTCCATCTGTGTCAGATCATTACTAAGTGACTAAACTGATTTTCATGGGGCAGTTGCCTACAATAGCTTGCCGTTCTGAATACTATTTTTCCCCAAAACAGTGGAAACTTATCAAGGTCATACATAAATTCTTTTCAGAGGTTTTTTATGGTATTATGATTCTTTTGTTTTTAGTTTAAGTATTGGACTGGTGCTTTTTATTACAAATATTGATATTTAAAGAAAACAACCTGTATATTCACTCATTCTTTTTAGACAATGACATTGTTATGGCAGTATTTTACAATGTGTAACTTTTAGATGAAGGACAAAATCTGGCTTTATTTCTTCATTTAATCCAAATGTATGACATTTTAAGTGTATGAAAATAGACATTTTAACACAATTACATATAATTGTTGAATGGAAATGTACCCAGTCTAGTTAATCATGGAAATTTCAGCTCTTCAAAAGCACACAACAGACTACTGTCTTCTTGAAAAGAGTGGGGGATAAAAAGAAACAAAACGAATTTAACAAGGATTAAAAAGAGAAAGTTCAGATACATCTTCATGGAATAAGAGCCAAGATATTTTGCATCTGACTGTTCCCACTGTAGCTCTGGTTTTAGATAATGAGAGGGATGAGGAGGAGAGGTCCGATTTGTTTATATTTTGATGTTTATAGTTTAGAGCACAGAAGATTACTGTATATTTTTTACATTGCACAAATTGAAATAGTATGATGTATGAGTGTTGATTTTGCATATAGAAACAACATTTGGTTATATTTCACATGTTTGTAATGGCAGCATATTATGTCCATAAGCGTATATGACAATATGGAAGGAAGTTGGGAATAGGAAAAGGGATAGGACTAGATAAGTATATACTTCTCCCTACTCCTTGTGTATATATGAGATTAGTTATTTAAATTAATGATAATTTAGTTTTGGGTTATTGATTATGGAGTTTGTTTTTTCATTGTATTCTTTATCATATTTGTTTATTGTTATTGTTATATGTGTTTTTTTTTTTTTTTTTTTTTTTTTTCATGTTTTAAAAAAAAATAAAAATTAAAAAATTAAAATGTTCCAAAACCCACAAGATTTTACCAAACAAAAAAACAAATTAGAGTTATACCTAA
>JABJVR010000035.1:3052762-3075358 GCA_025773905.1 Chitala chitala
CCCCCCCCCACTACTTCTGAGACTCATCTGTTTTATCTGCAGCTGTTAGCCCCCCTCCCCCATCCAACAATCGGGTCAGTCTGGTACGGCAGTCTTCTCCAATTGCTTACTATTTGCTGACCTTAGTCAAGTGCTCATTTCTGCTGTGATATCTCTGTGCATTCTCGGGATCAGAACACTGCACCATGGGATGTGTGCCTTTTCCCCGAAGAATGTCGGCTCAAGCCCGAAGATGATGTCAGCTGTGCTCAAAGTGCTCTGGATAAAATCATCAGTTATGTGTCTCGGCCTGTCGTTGTGTCAATGACCCGCCGCCAATAGCAGGCTAGATGGGGCAAAAAGAAAGATATTTTACTGAGCCAGTTATTTGTGCTGAAGCGATTCAAGTTAAACTAAAGGATGAGTCAGTATGACCACAGACAGTCGGGATGAACAGCAAGAGTCCAGAAGAGTGTGCCGTTTTGTGAAGACGGTGTGAGAACACACTTTTCCTAAATCACTGTCCAGCCCTGTACAGACAGCACAGACCCCACCCTGTAGTCCTTGATTAGGGGTGTTGTATTAACAACAGTTAAAAGCTTTTTTTACCTTCTTTAACCACAAGCGTTAGATTGGTGCCATTAACCGCCACAATCAATTCACTGCCAGATTGCTGCCTGGGGACTAATGGAAGACATTCTCTCCAGTGTCTGATTCCTTATGCACGGCTCCACACCTCACAGTCGATACAAGCCTCTTTGGAGGCTGTCATTAGGGCACCCTGAGACTCATTTGGCTCAACATCCTTTTAGCCTGCCCCTTCCCCTACCTGTACTCCCACTGCCCATGTGATTGCAGACAATGGGCAGCTCCTAACAGGGCTCTTGAATACTGCTACTGTAGCTATGGGCTTATTGTTATGTAGTGTTGGGTACTGGTACAGTAGCTATGGGCTTATTGTTATGTAGTGTTGGGTACTGGTACAGTACATGTGGGCTTACTGTGCAGGTCACCTTGCTGTTGAGGACAGGGTGTCAGAGCCTTTTGTGTTTCATGTTCAAAACTGCCAACTTTGTTCACACTTTTGTACTTGTCTGTAACCTTTGTTTGGGACTCACATTTAAGCACCTTCAGGAAAAACCTTTGTCGCTAAATAAAGTTCAGTTCCTTTTGGAAAAATGCCAGCACATAGTTATAAACAAGGACTGAGTCCTGAAATTTCATTGGCTGGCTGATGCATCAAACAGCATCACATTCGTCTGCATTTGGAAGTTCCTTTTTGTTTCACTGGCAGGTGCAGTTTTATTGCAGATTAATATTAATGTGGGCCTGGACAAGCACTGATAACTTTTTTGCCCTTGTCTGAAAACAAAAATTTATATCACAGGTAACAGAAAATAAATGTTCTGATAGCTTAATGCTTAAGAAACTGAAAATGACAAAAACACAAGTTTTGCAGTTCACAGGACAGGTTGTGACTAAATGGGCATGTTACAAAAAAAGTGGGAATGCACTGTAATCCCATTAGAAAGTATTTAAAGTAAGTTACAGAATAATAATTATTTTCATATATATATATACATATATATGCACAGAAGAGGCAGCATCTGAAGTACCTGTCTCATCTTTTTGAGGCTATTAGTTGAAGAGCAGTAATTCACTCCCCCAGTAAGTGACAGGATTTGAGCAAAGCCGCACATATATAGGTTAGATTTGTAGTCACAATGAAAACAATTCTTGTCACATTAGACATGGAAATTGGGAGACCAGCAGTCCATTGAAACGTGAGTGTCAGCACAATGGGTAATAAACAAAGGTGAGTAAGCACAGTAACTTTGACCCGTTTATACAAGCCAGCCAATGAGATTTCAGAATTTAGCATTTGTTTGTAACCAATGAGCCGATGGTCTGCTATGTTTGTGAGTGGGCAGGCCTCTGTCCACCAGGGCTGGGGGAGGGAATGGTAAGCATTATTAGCAGCCAGGTGAGAAAACAGAAAGTATTGGGGAGTTATCTATGAAGGCTGCTCTGCACTTGAAAAAAGCCCTGCTGCCCCCCTCCATCCCCAGCTCCTAACGCCTCCCATAACACCCCATCTAAGGAAAGAAAAAAACCCTTGCATCTGCAATATGACATGATTTTCCCCATATGACTCCCTGTTTTTACCCAAATCGACTTTCTAGCATGAGGCGTGTGTATAATTAAATCTGAATCAGCCCTTGGTTGGATTACCCACAATGCCGTGCAGCAGCAGCTTGAACACTGAATTCATTTAATTTGTCCCTTAAACCTCATGGCCCAATTTATAGTGTGCTGAATAAAACATTTAGAGCACAGTTTGTCTTCCCTCACTGCAGGACTTTCTGTCAAAATGAGGCCAGGGTGGCGTGGCTGTAGTATTGTTTCTCTTGCCTGGCACATGTCAGAGTTGATGGGAAAACTTCCTATGAGCAAAAACGGTTTTCTCCCTGGAGACGCCGTCATTTTCCGTACAGAGCCTCAGCATCAGAAAGGTTTCCTTTTATTACCTTTTTGCAAAGTCAGAATCTGTGGTGCATTATTTAGCGGTTCCATGGCAGACAGTCCTATACCCAAACCCAGCTTTCTGAAGGATGGTACTTTGAAACTCCACTTAATTGAAATAACACTATAACATATATGTTTACTGGTGCAGAGGCAGAACTTGTTTTGTAAGTTTTGTATATCCAAGAAAATGAGCAGAAAAGACATCCTTGGCAAAAAGATGCAAGCAACATAGCATCTTTCATCTGTCAGCCTTGATACTGATAGTCAGAATTTTGTTTATTTCTACCAGGACGGGTGTCAATGGACATATTTAGTCTCAGAGTTAGATTGAAAGGGATACATTTCTACAATGTTTGTCCTAATAGTTTTATATGCAGTGGGACTATATGACATAATTGGCACGGACATGCATGAAAATGAGCCCTTTTGCTGATTTCACGTTTTGTTTTCTGTTGTCGTAATGATGGTCTGGGAGTTTTCAGACCCTCCCTGAAAGAAATATGCACGCTAAAGTACACACACTAAAGGACAACATATACACACAGGCACACACGACCCAACACACAGGCACACACGACCCAACAATTTCACCAGATGAAACGGACATAAAAGACACTTTTCTAAGGCGCATTCACAAAATAGTCACTAGACTAGCTTTCTTGGCTGTGTGTGGCCTTGTTGCTGTACCCTTCAGTACTGCAGTTCACCTGAATGAGAGCACTGCCACACTCTCCCGTAAGCTAGTACCAGCAGCGCGGTGTCATGTGATCAGCAGGTACCGCCGTTCCTGCTGTGCTGCCAGTCTCTTTTCTCAATGTGCATTTAACCTTGTCTGCAGAAACAAACACAGGATATGGGCCCAGTAGGCTCCTTCTCCTCCCTGCATTGTAGTCATTCAGAGAGCCATTCAGCCCTTCACTAGACCCCCCCTCTTGCAGGGTGCTGCTTTTAGGATGGCCCTTTTAATTATGCAGGTAAATAAACAGGATGTGCTTGCGTGACTGTGTATGTCTGTGCGTGAGTTTGACAGGAGGCCATAAATTATAAGCACATCTGCGTGTTGAGTGCAGTTCCACATTCCAAAATATTCCCTATCAATGTTTCATCTGGATCGCACGTGTATTACAACCAGTGTTTGTTATTGCTGATCCCGGACACGTTAACTACAGCTTCATCTAATCAGCAAGTCAAGTGAGGTCTGACACTATGGTCCATAATTACTAAGAGACAATCAGTGTGGGGTTGAATACTTTCCAGCATAAAAAAGCACGAGACATCAATATACATTTGTTTAAATAATTTACAAAAAAGTGGAAAAGTAACTACATGCTAAACTTGCCTGAAAATTTCTCCACTGTTGGACTAACAAAGGAGTATGTCATCTTAAACTTAGCACCAGAAGGTCAACATATTAACTCCATTGTGTGAACAGTGCTGTACTGCTACAGGCTGGTTTACATACTATACCGTGTGTCTCTGCCCCACAAGAGCATCCAGAGGCACACAAATCCCCCTGTCCAAAGTGCGTCATGGGGATCCCGGACCGGATCCCCTTCTGTCTGCATGTGACTCAAGCTGTCATGCCATCATGCATTTCTGCAGATACGACATCACGTTATAGGCCACGACTTCACCTGTCTGACTGCTAGGACATAGGTGGTGACTTAATGGAGGGGGAGGGAGACGGGGTGTCAGCTGGATGAGCTGTGGGACGCACGTTTCATGGCAGTATAACGACCTGTACAAACCCCTAATGAATTGAGTGGAGTAAACAGGCATTGGGGCATCATTGTCTCTGGGGGCCGGCTCCGCCCCCACGGCTGGCTTTTACAGCCATCATTAGTGGCTCACATCTGCGGAGCAGGGGGCAAGTAAAATGGACAAGTGCCCCCCCATGGAGCGTGCACATACACACGCGTCCATAGGTGGACTGGTAATCAGGACATTCTATCAAATGCCAGAGCGGCCAGCCGACCTTGCGTGTGGACGGTCGTCAGACCTACTAAGTTAGGCGACATGTGCCCGTTACGTTGGGCTATTCTGAGTCAAACTCCAGGGCTGTTGTCCAAGTCTCGATCTGTCCCTGCATATTCCTGAGCTATACGCGCCCTTGTGCTTAGTTACTCCTTAAGGTTGGAGCCAGTGGAGCCCCCGACCCTGGGCTTTGATTACATAAGCAATGAAATAAATACAAACAAAGACCATGCTTTAAAGACCTCACACTCTATACCTGAAGCTTCATGGCTCATAGATTTGAAGGGGATGACAAATATGGGCAGTAAGAGGATGTTTTTTACTGTGCTTATTCACTTTAACTTCATGGTACTGAGGGAAGAAGATGAATCAGACACTCTGATTTGAAACAATTGCCTTTTTCAAGTTTTATCTCAAGCAAACTTTTCAAAGTTATTGGCAAACGCAATTCACATTTATTCATTTAGCAGACACTTTTTATCCAAAGCAACTTATGACATTTCACATACATGTTACAATGACCTAGCACTGGGTGTCTTGCTCAAGGACACATCTGGGGGCCGGGTTGGGATTCAAACTGGGAGAGTTTTATCCCCTGATCTACCAGGCCACAATTCAGCTTAGATGCAAAGCGTTAGCAGAGAGCAGAGTGTACAGTTTGAAGTTCTACCCCAGTTTCAGGTGTGATCTGGAACCCAGGCAGCAATGTGACTTTTCCTAAACATTCAGCAAGTTCACTGCGCTTCTTTGGTGCTCCATTAGAGCAGGCGGTGCTGGCTGGTTTTTCATACGCTAATTATGTTGTTTCTAGAAAAAGGGGTGCAGCACCATGTGTGTAGGGGGGGTGGCTCTGCACCTCCTGTCCCTTCCTCACAGCTGTCCTTGATGAGGAAACGAGACACAAGCTCATTTAGGATCTGACGCTGCCTTCCTAATTACTCTCATCAACTTAGCCAGTTACTACACTGGGAATTCTGTGTCTCTTCCCAGAAGAACTGTGGCTCCAGACTCTTAGGCCTCAAACGGGAGTGTGGAAAAACCTGTAATGGGTCAGAATGAAGAACAAATGAAGAATGAAGAAACGTCTCTTTGGTCAGAAGTTGGAGTCCAAAGTGAAGCATTGCTCAAGGCGTGTTTATTTAGCATGTTTGTAATGAGGCGTGTTTATTAAACATGGTGGTAAGAAAAGGCACATGCAAATATTGGGCAATTACACAATATTCCCTGTCCTTTGACAAGTAAGAACAAAACGGACAGATTCGCTTAGAACATTTACATCTTTAATCTTTAAGAAGTATACAGCATTTTAATTACTCTTGGTTATTTACTTATTTTTTCATCTGGACTTTATTATTACAAATTTTAATTAAAGTATTTGTTAAATTTACACAAAACAAATGTTTCTTTTACAACAGAATAAATCTAAGCACATTGATGAAACAGCAACCGGTAAATAAATAAAACTTGGGAGAAAGTAAAAATCCCATATGACGTGTGTCCTTCAGAGATAGTGCAGAGTTCCCGGGTGTGAAGGCAGCATGACGACCCTGGAAGGAGGTGGAGAAGTCACTGGATCCTAAATGAAGGTGTCTCCACCTGACATCTGACAGGCGGAGATCTCTGAAAAATTTCATTGGCCTCCTGTTGTTAGAAATAGATACTGCCACATTACGTTAGCGAAAATGGGGCAGTGCTTGTATCGGCGGCCAACCAGAGCAGCCCCAAATCGGTCCAGTACATGTACTTCTACCCCCAAACCGTGTTCTGCTGCTGCATCCATGTTTGCATGTTTGTCAGTTGTTCCACCATCACCAGCAGGAGTAGGAGAATAGCGGGTACTGGCTCCAATCCGCAACATTACCGTGGTGATAGCCTGGGTGTACGGCCGGGGCCCCGTATTCTGTGGGGAGGTGGTGGGTAGGTGGGGTGGGGTACTGCCCCGGGGTAGCACCACCCCATTGGCCCAGAGCCTGCTCAGCACCGTACGGGGTGTAAAGGGTGTGGCCCAGCACGGCTGGCTTGCCTGGAGGGGCCACAGCTACGTTACGTGCTCCGGCAAAATCCTGAGCAGGAGGCACTGGGAGCTGTTGGCCACCAATGGAAGACCCCATCTCAAGGGCGGGGTTGGCTTTGGGTGTCTCGTCCACATCTGGGACCCTGGACTCATACCCAGGACGACTCACGATGCTGGAGGATGTCGTGGGTGACCTCCCAAAACCATGGACCCTGAAAACAGGACACACAGTAATGTGACTCCTGAGGAATATTCCTGTGCACAGCAGCTTCTGTAGAATGTTCAGCTCAATAAATGGCAAAAACTTTAGCAACACACTGCTGATCCTTGGCATAGGGCTAGGGGCTTAACTAGCTGTTTATTTACTGGTGTTTACGCAGGGTCTTGTAAGCATGTGACAGGTGAAACTGCACTTCACAAACTTCCACGGCTGGTAATAAGGTGTACGTGATGCGACACATGGTGCTCACCTGTAAGGCTGGTAGGAGGAAGGTGTGGGTACTAGCTGCTCTGTGCCATAGACATCCCTGGTATCATTCCCCACTGGAGACTCGGTACGAAGGCTCATGGATGGGTCCTGCTCAGTCCCCCAAGGTGAGTACCGCTCTTCCTTTACTGCGGTGACCTCTTTAGGCTTGGTCATCCCAGGGGGTCCCTGTTGGTCCTCTTCAAATGTCTCAAAGGGCGAGGTGTGAAAGCCTGCACGAAGAAGCAAAAGCGCAGTTCAGCAAACAAGCATCGGAGAAGCCAAAGGCTTAACCATGCAGTTTCACTTGTGACCAGAGGGAGCGCTATGCATTCTTACAAAAAACATTTTTAGGCTTGGAACTGTACCTGCAGGGCTTCCATGACCTTCTGAGTCCTTGCTTGCTGTATTAATTTTCTTTGAGGGTTTCTCTGAGTATGTTTGGCTCCTGTGTGCACGTCTATACAAGGCAAAAGGAAGTCCCACACATCAAAATAAAGCACAATTATTACACACAACACCGATAGCCAGCGTGTTTGTTACACACACCACCATAACCCAGCATGGCTCCTATACAGACCACCCTAACACTTATATGTGACATGCATACAGGAATTTCATGGCATGATGGTAAACTGTAAACACGTCACTCATCAAGACACGGTGGTACTCCGCTGAAACTGACCTTTTTGTGTTGCTGCCTTCATCTCTGAAACCTTTTGCAAACGGGTTGTGGTCAATCTTTAATTTGGTTATCTAAAATTAAACAGGAAATGGGAAATCACTGCGGAGTTCGTTTTGACCACATTAACACTGCATTTACTCCACTGATGTGATTATCCTATTTAAAACAAAACAAAAAATCAAAAATGCTACATCTAAAGTTAAATAATGAACTTGGACACATGGTGTGTAAAGTGGTACAACTGCAGCATAGTTAGTGGTACTAAAACGGACCCTTTCTTATGAAAGAGACAAGCTAAAGCTCACCTTAGTGTTCTGGTAAGCGGTGACAGCCGTGAAAGACGTCTCGGGAAAGGTGAAGGTCTGGAAGACACTCCAGCGCACACTGAAGAGGTCATCAGCCTGGACGATGTGGAAGCGCGGCTGGTACCGGTGCATGGAGTGCAGGATGATCTGTTGGACCAGGAAGGATAGAGAGGACGGTTACAAGACAAGGAAGGATAGAAAGGACGGTTACAAGACCAGGAAGGATAGAGAGGACAGTTAAAATACAGCAAAGGATAGAGAGGACAGCTACAATACAGCAAAGGATAGAGAGGACGGTTACAATACAGGAAAGGATAGAGAGGACGGTTACAATACAGCAAAGGACAGAGAGGACAGTTACAAGACAAGACAGTGACTGTGCAGCCTGCAGCAGGAGGAAATAGCTGTTGTACCCTTGAATACACTCAACCAAAACTGCAGAGCTGGTATGGGGGAAAAAATCTCCTGCTAACAAACTGATGTATAAATAGGGCCCACTCTTGTAAGGCATGAATTTCGTTTAGTAAGAAAGTCTCTTTAAAGTGGACAACCTTGACGTAACAGGGAGAACAGTCAGTCAGTCAGTCAGTCATGCATCTTCTATACCACTTCATCCTGCTATGGGTCGTGGGAAAACCTGGAGCCCTTCCCAGAACACATAGGGCGCAGGATAGGGGACACCCAGGGCGGGGCGCCAACCCACCACAGCAGGGAGAACAGTTACAGCATAAAAAATTGAAAATGGACAAAAAAATAAATAAACCACACATACCAAATAACATTTTGTGTTCTAGCACCTGAAAATCTGCACAGATTATGGCTATGTGATACAGAAACCCCTAACTTCAAAACAAATCAACACTTTTCAAAATTCCTAATTTGTGTGTTTGAAGATTTGCTGTTATGTTTTCCGAACCGTGTTTGTGTTTCCTAATTTGTATTCCTGTTTTTGGATTTGCTATTACGTTTTTCAACGTTTTCGTCTGTTCTCAGTCAGTCAGTACGTTTAGTGGCTTCCGCAACGTGGGGCCCCACTTACGTGGCCATGTTGGTCGAGAGTGTTGTTGGTCAGCTTCAGCTTCAGGAAGGACACAGGCTGTTTCATCCAGTGGCTGCCGAGTGCTGGTGAGTCCGGGTGCACGTAGGTGCGGCACGGCGGCTGTGGCTCAGCTTTGCCAGCCACCTCCCACTTGTCCTTGTTCCACTGGGGGGGGGGGTGGAAAAAGTGATCTTTGTCAGTGTCTGCATGCAAGCCCACCAGCCATGCAAAATTTAACCAATACCTAGAGGTTCGACCCACCAAGCTCCTTGTCTGACATTTACTGTCAGGGGATGGTGGCATATTCAGAACGAGCGTGGCTTGTTTACTCAGGACTGTACCACCCATGGAGAGGGCGGGGGGTTGAGCGAGTAAAGCAACACCCGGCGGGGGTGTAGAATAAGCAGGAAGAGACAATGTCCTTTGATGTTCAATGGCAGTGTGGCGAATAGCGGCAACCGACACGAGGACAGGGCAGTAGACGGCATGGAGACAGGTCTGGAGTTACCGATCATAGTGATCATTCGCCACCGCTTAAAACAACTGGCATTGTACCAGTAAACTAACTTCTCTCATCCTTCAGATTCACCCCTGTGCTGTCTGCTGCCAACGCCGTGGCTGTGGCGCTGCTCACCTTATACCTGAAGGAGTCGATGGGAACCATATCCACTAGCATGATGTACTTGGCGTAGGGCAACAGCCTGGACAGGCTAACCTTGCAGTGGGGGAACATCCTCCTGAAACATACATCAGCATGGAAGGCTTAGCTTTGCTCCCTTCATCACGGAAATGCACACACACACTTTTGACAAACGCAGACGGAGTGACGGTCCCCTTACCTGCCCGGCTTGGTGATGATCATCTCTGTTCCGATCTCGTGGAAGGACTTCCAGAGCTCAGGGTCTTCGAGGGTCATCCTGACATTGCACTGGTGATACGCATCCGCGCCTCCGGGCATGGAAGAGGTTGGTGGGGGTACACTGAAGTTGGCTTTCAGATCTTGGGAGACAGAATGTTGGGTGGGGGGGGGTTACTAAAACAAAAGATAAACCTGCAGTGCAGTTATACCTGATGTCTCTTCAAGGGTTCTTAACAGCTGCCACACATTCTCATTAAGCCTATTTACACTGTAGAAATGACCAACACACTATGTCCGGAATCTTCTGAGTGACCGTGAGGTTTGACAAATGCTAAACAGCGTCTTTTAATGTTTTTCTTTAAGTCTCCCAATGGATAATGACAAAATGGCTTTGCAAGAACACAGGCAAAAAAAGGCCAGAACACTCACCTCGAATGGGCTGCATCCCTTAATGCAAAAGAATTTAGGCAACAAAAAAAAGGTTTGGGTTCCAGGGAATGCAGAGTCCAGTAATGCAGAGATATATTCCAACAGCCAACCTTGTCAGCAGACCCAGGGACTAAAATCCAAATCCTTGTTCATTCCTCCCTGCCGATCTCAGTCACTCAGCCAGGTGACCAGTTTGAGAGAATGAGTGTATTCCACAAAGGTGAGCAAAAAACAAAAAACTTGCCTAAGTCTGTGAAAACCTCTGGACCGAGAGGAAGGGGTACCCTTTGCTTTTAAGGACAGTCCCACTGGGGGCGGAGCCTACAGGGCCATTCCTAGCCTTTGAAGTGGCACAATGGTGTATAGGAGGGGATCCTAAGATGCACCTGATTGGCTGACAGAATAAATCAAAGGAACTTAGCAAAGCCTTGATACTGATCCCCACAGGAAGGGCCCCAGAGGAAGTGCACCTTTATGAACTGCTAGGAGACTTTTAAACAAATGTGGACAGGCCTCTTAAGGCACAGGAAAGGTACTGAGTCATCCCTGAAGGAGAGGAGCAGTTTAGGAAGGTCATAGACAGCCAAAGCTCCCGTAAACACCATCAGGCGCTCCTCTTGGCCGAAACACATAGATTTCAGCCTTATGGACAGTTCACACTAATATTCAGTCATTAGAGATGATACAGTTTCCCTCTCACTGAGGAAATAATAAGATAAAAACAATAACATATATAGTTTATTTATTAGGTTTAAGCACTGTCGCAAATTGGCCACATTGCAAACTGGCCTCACAGCTGTGCATCTGGTAATTGATATATGTACATATATATATAAATGAAAACACTAGAGGCAAATGAGATTTAATTAAATAACTTCGGTATCTGACATATAATGATTTAGGACTTTTGTGTGCAAAAAGTTCAAATCCCATTAAAGTTGTTTTGTAAAGTCTGTAAAGTCACAGTAGGTTCTCTACGTATTTATTGAGGCCAAACCAAAACGGCTGTTGAAATCATGGCCGTGAAACCAACATGTCTTTTTCAGGTGCTAATAAGAGGTGTAGCAGTTTGCCACTATTTCGGAGCAGGAGGTGCGAGATATATTTCACACCGCAGTGAACTTGTGCACGTCACGACCTCTGAGGAGGTGTCTCATTGGCAGGACGGAGGAAGACAAGCTGCTGCCTGTTAGGGAAAGTGAGCAACACATAAACCCATAACATATGTCATTACCTGTTGGGGACCACTGGGCTTCCATCCAGGTGAGACACACCTGAGGTGGGGAGGGGCAGTGGTCATGTTGTGTATTGGGGGTGTCTGAAGAGAACAATGGACAGCCGCTAATCTCATTAAGGCCAGTTTCCCCTGGAGCCCCCGGTTCGTCCCAGGCAGAGAGCCTCTATATAGGAAGGCATTTAGCACTGTTAGCTTCATCCTGGGGACTTGGAGTCAGGGGACTGCTGCTGATCTCCCTGTCATGGGACCACCTGGCCGCCACCGCCCCCACACTCACTTCCCGCAAACTGATCACTGTTCCCCGGCCAACGACCGTGCAGCCATGACACTGTTAGCCACCGGCGTGAACGCTAAAAAGCACACTACCCCATGTCGCCTTGCAGAACTATACGGTTGTGTGGAGAAACCTGTAGGTCCATTAACCGGCTGGTTCAGCCGCATATTTTCAATGAGTCAAACCGTCTTGTGTGTCTTTAGCCATCCTTTGGTTTCAACCTCTTTGTCAGATGCAATTTCATTATTGAAAACTATAAGGAAGATGTCTGCCGGTTGTCTGTCTCTACTATTAGAAGATCTTTTGTAGTTTCCTATTAGTAATCACTGAACAGAGTGTGTTCAGATGAACAGCTGCTGTGTCACATCAAAGCACAGTTTTATTCATTTGAAAAATGCTGCATCAAATTGCATGGCGGACTTACAGTATTTCAAACTGATCAAGGATTAGCCTATGTGTTAATGATAAGTGCACTCTTTCACAATCTGAGCATGAATTCATTGTCTCCTATCATTTATTAAATATTGCCATTATCACAGCCTGTGTGCATGTTCCTGAATTTATTTTAAGTCACTGAATCATTTGAACATATGACAGTAACAATATTAGGCTGACTTGTTCATATTATTGGCATGTAACTTTGGTTAGCAGTTAGACTAATGGCTAACAAAGACTAAAACGGTTAACATTTTAATTGTGTTCTCAGATGATTACTGTACATGGTGGAAGAGCTGGTGTCAGGCCTAACGGCTCTCAGAAGAATCTCCCAGAAGACAGCCTTCTCCTCTAACTACCAGCTCTAACAGCAGAGAACCTTCTGGAAGACAGCAGCTCCCTTGTTAAGGTGACTAAGCAAACTTTGTAAAGCCAGTGACTCAGAGACCCTGTTCACCTCTGTTTTTAAGCATCAGCCTTGAATCAATATGAGTTTCTCTTATGCAGGAGCACAAGGGGGGGTGTCTATTAAAGAAAAGGGATGAGTGAGTTAATGGGTGGGGTGGCACAAAGCAGTCCCCAGAGCGGGCACAATGTGATGGGCATGAATGGAAGAGGTGTTTATGAGAGACGACGCTGAGTAGCCAGGCTGTGAGAATATTGAGCGGCCACTCGATGGCCGTCAGGCTGAGTGCATGTATATCTCCCTCAGACCATTACAGAGAAAGGCTCTGCAGACAGTCCAGTTTGGCTCTTCACACCTCATGCCCTCTATTAACATTAAAAGGCTGTTTGTAAGGTGGCTGAAATAAAGAACAGAGGAAGACAGTGCCTATGAGATATCACTACTGATCAGCAGCACCTCTTGGAGGGTGTGGGGGTGGTGACCATTATGGTATTATTATCAGAGTTTCATCCCCCCACCCCCCACAACCCACCCAGCATTTCCCGGAGAATCACGTGGTCCCATCCTTCGTGTTAAACCAACTGTTGTCACGGAGTTATTAATCACAGGTTTAGTGCTGCCCTCCTCACTTTGCACTTCTAAGAGCGTTTGTGTGTTGCCAGGGCACCCCCCCCACACCCCCTACACCCAGCACCAACACTGGGCCTTTTCCGAATCAGCTTACAGTCAGAATCCACAAACAGGACCCCGCAGCAAATGGTACCCAAAGACAACAGGTCACTGAACTCAGGGCATAGTGGTTCAGGAACTGGCCCCAATGGGTCAGAATTGTTCCACATTTCAGAACAATATTTACCAAATAGCTTCTGTTAACAACATTGTGTTGTGTTAGCTGCAAAAAGGTGGCCTGGTAGCTCAATGGATAGAACATCAGGCTGAGATGCAGAAGGTTTGAATCCCAGCCCAGCCACACAGTGTGTCTTTGAGAAAGACACCCAGCGCTAGCTCATTGTAACACGTACATGACCCGTAAGATGCTTTCAATAAAAGCATCTGCTAAATGAATAAATGTAAAAAGCAAGGTAGGTAACATCCATTCATTTTCCATACGGCTTATCCTACACAGGGTCATGGAGGATCCTGGAGCCTATCCCAGGGAGTTTAGGGCATGTGGCAAAGAACACCCTGGGTGGAGTGACAGCCCATCACAGCGCACAATCTCTGTCTCTCTCACACTCACAAACACAAGGTACTCAGAGACAGACCCTGAGGCACAGGAAGAACATGCAAACTCCATGCACACAGGGTGGAGGCAAGATTTGAACCCCTAGCCAAGCTGCCAGCAAATCTGGATGAGGGAAGGCTCCAAAAAGGCAAGGGAAAGTCATGGATGCTGACGGGACCAGTTCAGAGAGGTGTCTGTTTTGGCAGCAGCAGTGTCAAATCCAGCATGGGCGGTAGGGCGTGCTGAGACTGCTTTACCTCTCTAAGTCCATGGCAACACAGCCATGTGCCTACCTTATAACACAACCTGCCTTCCCTTAACCAACTGCAACATCATCTTAAATCCACCCCCCCCCCCAAGGGTTCTGGTTGATCAAAGTATGGCAGTAAAAAAATATTTTTAGACAAAGCGTGCATTTTAATTAAGCCCCAAAATGCAAGATATAATAACAAAGGTTCAAGAATCAAGAGAAACAAACAAACATGACAGATAAGGCATTGAGATGACTGCATGTCACAACCGTCTTTTTCCTCTCCATCACGCACCTTAACCAGGAAGTAACACCACCTACCTCTGCACACCTCAGGAGCAATTTTAATATTCACTTTAGAAAGGCCTAACCTCAGATTCATGTGTTAATCACCTTGAATTGTAATGTAGCACCCCCTTCGGGAGGTGGCAGTATAGCAATTTTTACGATCATTCATAAATGAACATTGATGCTTCCTTAATTGGAAACAGACGTAAAACCAGGTGAGAGTATCAGGTGAGTCAAAATGGTTTGTGTGAACCGCAGGGGCATCTCGCTGACAAGGTGGAACCCCTGCATGTGGAACGATCTGCCTGTCACAGCCTGTCCCAGCAGACAGCCGAGCCCCTCTGAAGTCCTCTTCAATTAGCCAGGTTTTCGACACCATCTCTATCAACACGGACAGCGATGAACTCGCTGGAAAGGGAAACCCCCACACTGGCCAGGTCACGTCACTGTGCTCTAACACACCTTCCGCTCTTTATACATCCAGTAGGTAAGGGTCTGCCTGTGCCTGTTCATTGGTAGTTGCCCTTTGGTGCTCCACAAGTATTGGATCACTTTCCTTTTTAAACCTGTTTTTAGCCAGTTGGAGTATCAAAAGGTCATTTTTAACTATTTATTGTCATGAGGCACAGCCACATTGATCTTTTAGAGAAAAATGAAGGACTTTTGAACTATAGTTCCAAATGTCTATTTTATTGTATTATATTATTCTAGTTTTTCTTAGTCCTTCTATTGTATTGCATTATTTATTATTTCATTGTATTTTATTCATTATTGTTTTATTTATTATTGTAAATAAAAACGTCCTTGTTTAAAAATGTATGCCGGAATGATGGGATGAATGCCCGGTAGTGAATTCGTTTTGGAGAGATCTTTCTGACCGGCTGAGAAAAAACAAAATCATCCTTTGCAGCACAGTGGAGCAGCAGAAGGCAGCAGGAGGTGTGACTCCACTTCACCACTTCTACTTCTGGGCTCATTTTAGTCAGCCACACAAACGTTTTAGCACATTGATTAGGACAAAAAAAAAAGTCCCCACCTCGCTAACTCCACAGTGATAAATATGAAAGTTGGGCTCTGCTGGAGTGGATTGAGCAGCCCTGTTCATTGGGCGCTGTTGGAGTGGATGGAGCAGCCCTGTTCATTGATGAGCCCCCCCCCCCACCTAAAAGTCATCAGTCTCTGACCATTTGCTGTAAGAGCACAGATCCCCTGCTCTCAAGTGGGCAGCTGTCAATACACAGCCAACGGCAGGGATCAGACAGCCACATCAACCCCCCCTTTTCTACGCCCTCCCCCCAGGCCCGACGAGAAACGTCACACCTCTGGCCCCCATTAGCTGTGCGGCACACCCTTTTGATGCCTTAATTAGCCACTTTGAAGGGAATGAAAATATATACAATTTGGGTCTTAGCAATATTCAAACCTGCACAGAACATATGAGAAGTCAGATTAATTCAGTAGTCTTTTACTGCAAAGCCCTGATTTTTATACTAAAGCTGTACTTTATGTAACTTCTCAAGGGTGCAAGAGCTGAACAGGTTTGTTACCTGAACCAGCCAGCATTTAATAAAAGCAATTCAGAAGGCATTATAGGTAGTATAACGTTTTTATAAAAATTCCAGCAAAAAAATAAAATAAATAAAAATAATTATATATATACAAACACACACAATGAAGGAGAAAAAGTTGTTTCCAATATCCCCAATATATATAATTCCAGACATGCATCGTCCTGAAGTCATCCTAGACTGTGTGTCTGTTTGCTGCTTCTTATTTTCATGCAAATACACATCTAAACTCCAGATTGGATAGTCGTTTAAACCCCTCACAGAGAGCGGAGTCTGTATCTTCTTAAAAGTGCGTTGATTCTGACTGTTGCCAATTTAACCCATTGTCTTTATTCTGTCTGGGAATTATCCCCATTTTCCTCCCAATACTTAACGTTTTTACACCCTTGGGCTTTTCCCATGTAATTCCAACTATAGACCGCGAAGTGCTTTATACATCATTAACAGCCAAATTTACTAATGCCTTTCCAAAAAACAAAAAATAATAATAAATAAATAAATCCCAGCTTTAAAAGGGAGAAGTTTGAGTCAAACGGGCTGCAGTGAAGGAGCAGTTCAAGCATGTCTGACAAAGTGAAAGAGTTCTGAACAAGGGTCACATTTGGCCTGCTCCATAAACACTGCAACCCTAAAGCGTAGTTACTTAGGGGGCACGTGACAAACTTGCAGCACTTCTTAAGCGACTGCTGCTTGCTAATGAGGCCTAATAGCCCCGCTGGCGTCTGACGTCACGCGGGGCTGCCTGGAGCGGCAGAGAGACCGGGTGGTCTCTGCCCGTCAGCACGCCCTCTGGGTTCACAAACATTTTTACTGCACAGCCATGATGGGCTTGGACGAGCTTTGCACCCCGAGCTCCTCACAGAGACACCAGTCAGGCCCATCGCTCAAAAAAACCCTGTAAAAGTACAGAAACAGCAGCCCAGTCTAGTTTTCACATAACGCCGCTTGGAAAACAAATACTTCATTTGTAAAACACATTGTGAATACACAAGTAAAAATAATGTTGAAATTTAACATGGCTCTGCCATTAGTTACTGAACCCGTTTATGTTCTGTCTCCATTTGACCGCACATTTCACCAGTCATTAAGGGCTTCTACTAACCAGCCTCAACTGTTACCGTGGGGGGGGCAGCGTGTCCTGTTCAGGAGACCTGGTACTGGACAGTCCGCAGGTGGTAATATCTGTCCCATGGGCAAAAATAAACATCCTAACAAAAAAAACTAAATTTCAGAAAAGGTATGATTAAAGCAACGAACTCTGTCCTTGTGTCCTTGTTGCCTTGAGATGAAGAATCTTTGCATTATGAGATTAGATTACACATTTATGTTCATATATCACACATAAAATAAACACAGACCAGACCACGTTGTGCTATCAGTTGTATTTTTGGTTTGTAAATTTTTTTAATGCAGCAAGTCAGTATTAAGAGGTGGTCACCCCTTGGTGGCTGAGCAAATAAAGCTCAGTCTCTGTAATCAAAATATGACATGAAATTTACATAAGCTTCAGAACCAAAAGTCAAAATCAGTAATGATACATTCCCATTTATAGCGCAGCATAATACAAAACAGTATTCTACACCAAAAATACAAACATACATTTATAGGTGGATCAGTAAGACAGTTCTGGCTGGTGTGCCTTATATTTACAAAGATTCATTTCTCAGTTTTAAAAACGCTGCTCTCCCAGTATTGTCAAGAAAAATACTGTAAATTACCATCTTCATATAGAAAACAATCTGTAGAAAAACATTCCTTTGTCTTCAACTGATTTTCTATTTAGTATTTGAGGTTTTAAATATATACTTTATACACTCCAAAAGTAAACCTAAAAAAACGTTCTCGCTAAGCCAAAGGCGCCCCCTTGTGGCTCAAGATAAACTAAACCAGGCAAACGTAGGCAAGTGCACGGATACAGTTTACGTGTCTGGGGTACTTGATTTGCATCAAAAGGATGCAGACTGTACTCCAACAAGACAACTTCTGAGCCTCCACTTATGCTTTATTCAGTACTGTGTGATAATTCTTGTGCCAAAAGGAGTTTTGCCACTAACCACCCCTGCTGCAAAAAAAAGCAATCATGCTATGTACCAAAAACAGAAAATGGAAACAGTAAGACGAGACAGCACATTACAAAACTAGTTAAGTAATGCTTGCTGTCAAGCACATATGACTCCAATGCAAACAGTGATCTTTTATATTTAAGTACAGGAAACACTTAAACAACAGAACTGATACTGGAAATGTAAACCCATTAGATCAGCAATAGGTATTATGGTCTGTCTGCCAGCTGCCTTCGGTAAAGGCCCGGCGCTGCTCTGTGGCTAGACAGCATCACACCCCAAGTCAGAAGCTCGTCAACATTTAAGACAACACCAAGCAGATGTGAACAGTCAGCGTCCATGTTGTTACATGCCAATGGTTAAGATCTAAAAATGATAATTGGACGTTAGTGGGTCGCTGTTCTTCAACACTGCGGTGGACAGGGAGCAATCTAACGGACAGCCTCCCTGACTGTGTGACTGTCCAGTGCAAAGAAAGTGAGGACCATGTGACGGCGATGCAGCGATATGTCTCTGCGACACGTGTTGGGGAGAGAAGGCTCCTTCTGCCCAGGAGTGATGCCAAGCCAGTCAGCTCAGCAGGTGTCCTGGGATCAACAGGACGAAGTCGTGCAGACCAGCGTCTCACCCTCAACGCCAGGTTAAAAATAATGACTGCATAGGACATTAAAGTCTTTTTCCTACCAATTAATTTTTTATTTTTGCGTGACATTGCGCAATCAGACCCGTGTGTGTGTAGTTTTCATTCAAACCTTTTGCTGTGGGGGCCCGTCCGTGCAAGTACGGCTGAGAGTCAGCCTGCGTGGCCGCTACGATGGGACTAAATGGCATTTTGCTGACCTGGGACCAGTGAGAACGGGCCCACGGCCACCAGGTCTCGCCACGGGGCACGATCACGGAGCGGGAAAACAGCCCTTGAGCTAAACAAACATGGGGACGAGCCCTGGAAATGCACGGCTGCGTGCAGCGGCGCTCCGAGAAAAGGCAGAGGTCTACCGAACAGAGTCAGGGGTCAAGGGTCAGATATCCATGTAGTCCTCCTCCTCGTCCGTGTCGCTCTCCAGAGATGATTCCTGACTGGACGTCTCATGCACCTCCAGCGCTGGCTGACACAGCGTCTCCTTCTTCACGTTGGCTGCTGACTGCGAGGACAAGATGACGTTCTGTGGGACAGTTATGCTGCAGTTAGTACCGTCACCCTCTGTGGCACGACAGAAAACACCAACTAAAACGCGGAGTTGAGCCGCACGGATCTGCAGGACCTGTGCGGAGTTTATTAAAACTAGTTTGGCAAGAGAGAATGGGAGGAAAAAGTGAGGGAGAAGATGGCTGTAGAGCGTTTAACAGCCGAAGTTACGATATGTAACAGTGAGGAACAGCAGAGCTCACAGCATCATTTAAGTCGGTACGCATTACTGTAAGGAGCGTGGCAGCAAAGACAGTCTTACCATTTATTTCCTACTAGCAGCCCTGATTTATTATGCATGTACTGCATCGTGCCAAACAGATGTTCATATCCACAACATAAATCAGTTTATTTCTGTAATGTTTGTTTAAAATAAGAAGGATTTGGCAACAAATACATGATGCACTACAGGCATTAAATACAGAAAAAGAAACTGAAATAAAGGCAGGCAGGAAGAGAGAGGAGAAAGACATAAGAGGAGATGAAAAGGTGAGGATGAGGGGAGAGCAGAGGTTCTCACCTTGAGCTTCTGTTTGGTCTCCTCAGATATGCTCCCTTTGGGTGACAGTAGGGTGGGTGTTGGAGGTGTGACTGTGATCTCAGGTGGGAACTTGGTGACCGTGGACGGGATGAAGAGCTTTGGCATGTGGGCCGGGATGCGGGAGCGGATACGGCTCGGGTCCGACTGCTTCGAGCTGGGAGCATCAGGAGAGGAGCTCAGGGACGAGGCTGGGGGGAGAGAGCGAGTGTCAGAGAGTTGTTACCAACACACACACACACACACACACACACACACACACACACACACACACACACCTGAACAGAGAGGCTGTGCAGCACTGCAGGTGGCTGCATCCTCGCTCAGCCAAGCTGTAGCGTCCTGTCCTGCAGACACGGTGGCCATGTTCATCTGCTGACACAGCCGGCTCTCCTGCTGCCTGAAGCCCATACCCTCCACCTGCTCCTGCTTGTCTGCACACACAGAAGGACATAGAGGGAGGCTGACTGATACAGAAGAGCAAAGTACAGAGGCCTGCACACATCAGGGACACCAAAAGGAGCAGTTCCGCACACTCTGGAGTTAACTCATACCAGCTGGCCATTTAGCACACAAGGCACCAAACTCGCCCTGAAGGTAGATGCATCCTTGTGTAACACAGCACATTCCTGCTGAACCTTCAGTAGAACAGCTACACGTGAACAGTGTCAGGGAAAAAATCTCTCTTACAGCTTGCAGTGATGTTATTACCTACACACTGTGTATCATCACTTTGCCCACCAGGTGGAGACACACACACACACACACACACACACACACACACACACACACACACACACAGTGTGTTGCAAAATAGTAAAAAATAAACACCGAAGGCCAACACTGTCTTAATTATGAATTAACTACACACACACACACACCTTAGCAATGATGCAATTAGTTACTGCATCACATGCCAACAAAGACAGAGAAATCTGACTGGCATTCCCAACACATGCATTTAAGGGTGGAGGGGGGTGTCACTGTCAGGCCCCAAAGCAGAATGGTTCTGTTCAGCACTACGAACACCCCTATACAGACTTACACAGGAAGTACGACCACTGTCAGGACCAGAACACACAATGACACCGGCTTGTCAGTACGGAACACAGCTAAGTACACTAGATACATTTTTACACGATACGTACTAGTTACAGTTCCACATAGGGCCGATAAAACGTGCAGAAGTTGAATGTACACCGGTAGTGCACACCGCCCCCCAACCAGAAATAGTGGCAGGGAAGAAAAAAGAGGCCCACTGGGGTTTGGTCCAATTAAATTGAGAGCCAAAGAGAGGCGGATGGATCCAATGACAAAGTACCAGTGTTTTGGGCAGCTTCTCAAGTGCGAGCTTGAGAGTGCCGCACGAGTTAGAGACTGCTGGAAGCTAATGCAAAGAGCCGTCGCCCTTCACGACCTCTTCATTCAGGTTGCCTGGGCAACCATTACGTGTAGTTTCTGTGTGGAGTGTCCACATTACGGCAACAATGGAAGCCTGCCTCCTGCTTTACTTGTGCATGTGTGTTTTACATGTGTAGTGGTGTTCGTTACTCACCATTTTCTCCCTCCCATAAACATATTTTGTGTATTTATATAGGCATACAATTTTTATTTTTAAAAACCCAAATACAAAAACATTATGCAATATTTACTTAGAATTTATTCAGAGTTACTTTCACAAATTAATACACCCTGGAGGTTTTACTTTAGGAAGTCAGGTCATATAATTTTGGGAGGCACAGTATCACAACCCCTGCTGGAACCTGACCCACCAGTTTCTGGGTTCCAGGGTGACATCCTGAAGCTCTGTCCTGCTCTCTGCTGCCCCATGAGTGGCCCTGACCTGCTGTCCCACCCTCCTTCTGGAGCCTAGGTGGATTCTCAGCCTCAGGGTGAGGCAGTGTTGTAAAGTACATGAAAGTAACAGTACGATAGTATCAAAAGTATATATATATTTTTTCTGTAAAGAGCTTTAAGGCACATTGTTGTAAAAGGTGATATATAAAAATAAATTGAATTGAAAAGTAGTTTCTGAATATACATTCATAAGTATTGAAAGTAAAAGCAGTTTAAAAAGCAGTCAATTTGAAGAATTCAAATGTTTATCTTCCAGTGCCTTCTTTGTAGTGCAATTAATTGTTCCACCTAAAATTAAAACAAAAGATATGTGTTTGAGGTTTGACAGGGAGTTTTTGAAAGCCAGAATTTCAGCACGGAAGACACTTAATTTGATATGATGAATCCCTTCATGCCAAGAAAGGAGAACATCCCTTAGAGATATGGCCATAGGTGGTGTGAATTGTTGAAAACAGGAGGTGTTGTTAAGGAAGTTTTGCTAGCAGACATAGCAGGTGTTGGGGCAGCATCACTGCTGCTAGTAAAGGATGACGTGGTTTCCACGATAGCTTCTTTCTGCTGCTCTTTTGACTTGCCTGAGCTTGTTATGCTGAATTCACAGACTGAAAACCAAAACTTGGGAGTACGTTCTTGTTTTGTAGTAAGTAACAAAAATACCAAGTGGGAAATGTATGAGTAAAAGTACGCATTTAAGAAAAAGAGTGGAGTAAAAGTCAAGAAAAATATTAAAACTCAAGTACAGCCACTCCCGAAAAATACTTAGGTACTGTAATGAAGTACTATCACTGGGGTTAGATGACTTTCTCTTCACCACTCAGCCCACCTCAGTGCACCGCTCAGGCAGCTCACTTAGACTCCGCCCACCTCAGTGCACCACTCAGGCAGCTCACTTAGACTCCACCCACCTCGGTGCACCGCTCAGGCAGCTCACTTAGACTCCACCCACCTCGGTGCACCGCTCAGGCAGCTCACTTAGACTCCACCCACCTCAGT
>JABJVR010000035.1:3114462-3127755 GCA_025773905.1 Chitala chitala
AGTCTCAGGTACAACAGAGATCAGTCATTTATACAGCTGATCTACAGGATGGACGGTCAGCACTGCCACACTCAGTCTCAGGTACAACAGAGATCAGTCATTTATACAGCTGATCTACAGGATGGACGGTCAGCACTGCCACACTCAGTCACAGTTATGACTGCTTTCATTCTCTTATACAGCTGATCTACACGACACACATCCCACTGTCACACTCACGGTGACAGATAAGCCTGCTTTCATTCATTTACACAGCTAATCAACAAGATGGACTTTTAGCACCGTCTCACTCTCTCTCACACACGCACACAAACAAACACACAACCTCGGTTATGAGCACTTTCACTGACTTATACAGCTGGATGTCTGTACTTGCGCAGCAAACACTGCACAACAGTACCAACGTACAATGGTTTCTAATACACGACCATCAAAGTTTTCGGTCACAAAGCCTGGATTTTATCCAGAAGTATGACATGAACACAGATGTAACACTTTGTTCCATTTTCTAGGCTTTAACATTTTAACATTGCCATTCTCATGTAAAACAACAGGGCTGTTGCACCTTTTATGTGTTTTTTTTTTGGATAGTTGAAAATTTTAAAACGATGATGTTCAGGATTCAGAAGTGAATGCCATCAATCTGACCTCACAACATGTCTTTTTCACCCACTATTAAACAGAAAACATTTGTTACACTTTTACTAACTTAAACCACACATGACAAAGCTAAGCACATAAGTGTGAAGCACACTTCTCTGGCCAGTTAAATTCTCACCCACACAAACACTGACACAGCTCCAAAAAGTTACGGTCCAAGTTTCCATGCATAACTTGGATGAACGCAAGATCTCTCTCTTAAATCTCTTAAAGCAAATGACCACCATTGAAATACAAACATGTCTGGTGTGTCACAGAAATATGAATAAACTTCTTGTCGAACAGACAGTAGTTACATACAGAACAAAAAACCCAAAAGGGCTTCTAATTAAACAAACGAACTGTGGGGCATCAGTGAAGGGCGCACACTTACTGTCCTTAAAAATACACACCCACCCACACACACCCGGTTACATTTCAAGTTTGTGCCCCCCCGCCCACTAAAAAAGCGCCATCATAACCCTTGAGATCTCAATGGAACATACCGGCGTTTTCTCCTCTAATCAACTCTGTGAGGAAAGTAAAAATCACGCGTCGGCGGGGATGCCAGCATTGGCAAAAAAAGTCATACGTCTTAAAGAATAAGAACACGGGCCGTCAAGTATGACAGCAGCCGGAACTAGAGTGGCGGCGACAGGAAAGGCAGGACGCGCTCGCTCACACGCACTCTGTGCTGGAAAAAAAGTGCAGGGTGAGGTGAGCAGTCATTTGGTACTGCTGCCCCCTTTCCCACGCTGTACCGTGCTTTTCTGGAACACGCTGTGGGAAAGCTTAAGCAGCAGAGCACTGACATTCACGCTCAAAGCAGAGCTGACACTCTGACACACATGCGCGCGTGCGCGCACACACACACAAGTGTAAACTTAGAATACAGATACACACACCTGCCAGCAACCAAAAATGTAAATGCCAAACAGCACACGTGTCCAAGCACACACAAGCACTCGCAAACCAGCCAGAATCTCAAAACCCAAAACCGAAATGCAAACACCAAACACAGACATGCACACACACCCAAAATCAGCCATCTTCAGGGAATTGCACACACCTAACACACATATTCCATCCCTTATCCTCTTGTCTGCAACCAGAAAACCTTAATGTTTGGTCACAGAGGCTGAGAATAGTTAATCTCATTCAAAATTCCAGGGAGAAATATCAATCACGGCTCCATGTCCTTCGACTGTTTGCAAGCCTATCATGTTGTCTTGTATCTGGGCACACAGTAAAGCAGATCTATGCTGAACACCTAACAAACTTCCTCATCAGCTCCCTAGAAACCAGCAGAAACATCACGCTGCTCTGGACATTACAACCAATCTTCACTGCCTATGCCAGAGGTTCTCAAACTTTTTTCTGTCAGGCCCTCGTTTGGAAGGCTGCATGCTCACTCCCACCCCACACGTTTTGTTTAACCTGTAATATTCATGTAATCAGTAATAAAATGGATGTATATTTACCTTCATTCTGTTTTTTTAACATGCAATTACTGCTTTCAAATTTTGTATTAATTTGTTTCCTGTAGATGTTATTAGGACATAACACTTTTGTGTCACTGAAGAACTCAACTCTCTGATATAGCCAAATATTTTCAAAAATGTTTTTTCTTGCCTGAAAGATGAACAATTACAAGCCTTTCATTTTGCGGCACTAGTCTCATCAAGCATCAACATAAACAAGACCTTATCCAAAGAGGCAGGAACTATGAGTTCCTCTGCTATTGTGTGAGAATTTTTGCATTTAGCTACTCTGTTAGAGACTTCGTATGAAGCCGTTTGTGCTTTAAACATTATAATAAGATAAGGCTGATAAGGCTTTTGCAAATCAAATTTCCTGCTGGCAAAATTCAGAGTTTGCTTTGAACAAAGTGGAGTAGTTTAATCACATGACTGGGGTGTACAGTCTCTTTGTGCCTATTTAAATTTGTGGAGGTTTCATACTGTCAGTTGCCAGAGTTTTCATGGATAAAAGACATAACGACCTCGCCTCCTGTCCCGTTATGCCAACAGTGAATCCACAAGCAAGGTAACTTTCGCCATCTCTTCTCGACTTGTGTTTTGAATGACTACCATCACCATGTCTGGCTATAAAAAAAAAAAATTGTCTGCTTTTTTTCAGGTCACTGTCAGAAACCTGTCCAAGTTAATGTCGTCTTGATATCTAATGCTTTTACTGATGCCAAGACAAATGCATTCACTCAGCTACTGTACTAAGTAACATTTTTCACCCAGTCAGACGTGTCAGAGGCACTGGCCAATGCAGTCAAGGGACAAATACGGGGCTCCCTCAAGTGGCCAGTCAGTCACTGCAGACAAAACCTCAAACCTGAGAGATCGGGGGCAAAAAGTAATTACAACTTTTGAGGGAAGAGAAAAGTATAAATCTGGAATTAGTACATTTATGGACATAATATTTCAGAAGTATTACTCAATCAGCATCTTTCAAGGCTCAGGACATAAACCTGAATCTCCCAATATTAGCAAGTGACAATTTCCTGTGTTTTTCAGTTCCCTGTGGAAAAATCAATACTACCGCAAATTGCTTATTTAAAAAGAAGTGCCACGCTGCATAAATCCTGACATGCTGATGGATGAATTATACTGATCAGAGAACAGCTTGGCTCTGCAGAAGGGCTTGGTGGGGGGGGGGGGGTCACCTGCTGGGCAGAGTGCTCCTCCAGGTAGCGGGCCTTGCTCTTCTTGCTGGGGTAGGCGTATAGGCAGTAGAAGCACTGCTCCAGCGCCGTCTCCAGTTCCTCCTTGTATGGATGTGTGTCCTCCGCAGCGGACGCCACCAGCTCCTTCTGCAGTACCCGTACCTATGGCAAACACAGGCACACACGTGTGCGGTTAAAGAGTGACAGCAGTACACACAACAGATGACAACGCACACGCACAACAAGCGTCGGAGGACAGACTCACATAGAACTTAAGTAGCGCTCCATCGGAGTTGCAGCACCAGGACCGCCGGCCCAGATACTCGTGCGCTGTGTTGAGCAGCATGAGTGAGGAAGGAAGCATTGGCCTGTCTGGGTCATCTGTGGTGGAGGGCAGGGGGCATATTATTCTCCATCGCAGCTCGGCAGGCACCCAAACAAAGCGGCATGCATCGCAGCTGCACAGCTGGTCAACTTACCGTCCTCATCCTCAGGCGGCAGGTGCTGCCGCAGCAGACAGTCAAACGCGGCCTCCTCGTGCTTGATAATGCGGTACAGGATGATCCAAGGAAGCACGGACAGGAAGTGGGCCTCCTTTGGGTCTTCAGACTGAGCCATGCTGTAGTCAATCAGCTGCAAGGAGCAGGGTTACTGCATTGTGGAAGTTGGGCCTTCACCTCAAGCAATGGGTTTGCTCAGTCACACATCTGGACATTTTATAGAAGCAAGCCAAGCACATCAGAGGAACAGCAAAAAAACCCCTCTAAGGACTTAATACGAGCATCATCAATCAGAGGATTTTTCTGTCGTACCACTGAAGAATGTCAATAATTAGCAAAAACATATTTGCTACATTAAGTAATTACAGAGGGATGTTTCAGTGCGACCACTTGAGGACCTTTTTCAATGGTACAACAGCCACCCCCCCTATAAAGACTTCAGTTCCATAACCAACATGCTGTATGTTGTGTAGGGGATAGCTAGGGCAGTAGTATGAGGGCTTTCCTGGACCTGGATGAGGTTGCTGGTGAGCCTGGCGAGGCTGGCCGCACGCGGGGGCGCTCTGAGAAGTTGGAGGTCCTGCAAAAAGCACAGCTCTATGCCCTCTAGCAGCTGGGTGACGGCGGCTGCCCACTCGTCTCTTGCAGACGTTGAAGAGGAGGAAGGCTGGGGGGAGAAGTTGGTGAGCTGCTGCACGGCCTCGTGTAAGGCCACCTCCGAACACTCAAAGCACTGTGTCAGGTCCTCCTGCTGCAACAGGGAGCGCTGTTGCCAGTGTCCACAACGGGCCAGCGGCAAAGAGAGGAGGAGAAATGCATGTGAAAGACCCCGTTACTTTTCCAGTCAATAATACAGGTGTATCAGTGAGGTACATGTTAATAAGCAGAAGGCGGCGGCCATCTACTGCTACTGACTACTACCTTGAGTTCTGGATGTTTTATGCATGATATATGATCTAAATTATGCATGATCTGTCAATGAATACTTAACTGAAGGGAACTGATGAGAGGTCAGTGTGGGCAGAGCTGGTAAGGTAGTGTAGGTGCATGCGCATGTGTGCTTGTCTCTCACCTGTAGCAGCAGCAGCTGAGCGGGCCTCTCAGGGGCAGAGCTGGCAAACTCCAAGGCCTTGACTCGGATGGAGACCCCCGAACTCAGCGTGGGCCGCAACAGGTGCACCACAGAGGCGTAATCGCCTGCCTCAAAGAGTCGCTGGATCTCCTCTAGTGACTGGCAGCGTTCCAGGGACTTCAACTTCTTATCAATCTGGAGACAGAGGGAAGTTGTCAACGAAAGCAGAACAGCAGATAAATCATCAACACGTCTGTCTGAAGCACCATTTCCAACAGGAAACAGACTGTCAGGGCTTCCCAGGCAACATAATGTCATTAATGAATATTCAGGATCTCAACCCTGAATTGTTTCTCAGTAGACACGGTTGGTGTGTGAAAAGCACAGCATTATGAAGACTCAAAGCAAGTCACAGCTCAGCCTTCCTGAAGGGAGGTTTCACTCAAGCGTTTGATTCACCAGCCGTTGGACTGATGTGTCATTTGCAAACAAATGAAGGGATGAACTCTGAGCTTCTGGAGCAGACATGAAAGGTAAAGCATAGGTGTCTTCATATGGACCTCCTCCACAGTGATGGTGCTGTCCATGCGCAGGTTGGGAAGGTACACCGCGTACTGGCGGCCTTCGCCACCCGCCGCCTGTCTCGCTGATGGACTCCGCAGCAGCTCCGCGCATGTGTCATAGCTGTCCACCGCCTGCTCCATGTCAGCCTGGACACGAGGGACAGACGCACGTTACGAAGCGGACACGGTAACGAAACACGAGTCGGAGGGAAAAAGAAGGTTCCGTCTTCTGAAGATGCAGTTCTAGACATACACACGCATGTGCATGCACGCAGGGACGCGTTATCCTAATGGGCATCATGGGCGGCAGTCCCGGGCCTCGGCCACTATGGGGCCTCGGACGTAGCGAGATCGGGAAATATGAAACAATATTTTTAGAAGTTTTGATCATATTAATAACATTTTTAAAGCATTTCGCCACCCGTATGGAAACCCACCTAGTTATCTGCATGTCTGTCTTGCTCGTTGGTGAGGGGGTGCATTTGCTATAGCTTCCTAGGCGCAGTTAACAATATGTGGGGGTGGGGCCTCGGGGGGTGTGTCTGCCCCGGGCCTTGGCGAGGGTTAACGCGGCCCTGATCATGCACGCACACACTTACAAGCAAAATGCTTTCTGTTGGTCTAAATAAAAGAGCAGCCCAGCACAGCTGGGTACCATGGTAATGTGGATAATACCACAGTGTGAAGCGAAAGCCTCATGTGCATTGGGGGGCTTACCTGCAGGGCCTGGAAGCGAGCCTTGAGCCAGTAGACACGCACAGCATAGGACAGCCAGCTGTCCCCGAACAGAGTGCCCTGTGATGATGCCAGCGCCAGCTGCGGCAGGTCGTGGTGGAAGTATACCCCGGGGAACCTCGCCTGGTCACAGCCAGGAGCCGCGGGGCCTTTCCGTGGGGACACTGCAAACAGGACACACGTGCTTCGTTGCAGGTTGCCTGGCAACAAACTGTGCAACTATGCATTTTAAATCTTCTCACCGTCTCCACGTTTTACAAGTGAATTAGCGCTGAACATCGCAGTGAAATGCCAGTATTTTCAGAGTGCATGTACTTTATGGTGATTTCACCAAAAACACCCAATAAGGAGCAATAATATATACAGCATTTACGCCTGCTTTGATCCCACAGAACATACGTGATCTCCACACAGACATGCTTGGCTTTGCCACCTACCCGTCTTGCCTTTGGTGAGCGCCCACTGTTCCAGCTGTAACTCCATACACGATTGGCTCATCACCATCATGTCCTTCAAAAGGAGCACCAATCAGCACACAGATAAATAAATAAGAAAAACACACACATACATCTCCAATTCCTACACTGCTGCAGAAATCAAGACTCCAAACTTCCTCATGTTTTCTAAAAAAAAAAAAAAAACCCAAAACACAGACGAACCCACAACTTGTTATACTCTGCTAACTTCATCTCCATCACCAGAACACTTGCACATGTCCCAGGTAAAACTGTGCCCTAGCCTTACACCTCAGGACAAAGATTCAGGCGCTGTTGCAAGCCTTGTCTCTGCCCCTTCATGACTGAGCCCTGCCTCTTCTCCATACCCTTATGTGCTGGTCACTGCAGTCCCTCAGCAGTGGGTTGGGCAGCCCGATGCTGTGGCCCCTCCAGCATTGGTACAGCTCAAGCACGATGGGGGCCAGCCCTGGGGGCCACTCTTCCAGGTAACGCTGACCCATGGCCTTCAGGTAGCGCATCATCAGCTCCAGGATACCGCCATTGTTTTGGTTGCTGAGCAGGAAACTGTGGACATCCTGACGCTCTGCAGGTCAGCAACGCAAAAAGCAATATTCCTATAACATTAGCTAAAAGTTCTTTAATGTTCATTATTTAAAGTAAATCAGTTTCAAATTAGGAGAATTCACAACAAATAAATACATAAATAAAAACATTGTTCTGCCCCAGTAAATTCCTTCAGGTACAGAAGCAGGACACATCATGTAACTGTGAATACAAGTAGGGATGTTGAAAACCTTGGGCCTTAACGCTTCACACACACGACCCTGGGACATGCTCACCTGACTCCATGAACACGACAGAATCACACGGCAGGCTGCTGGTCCCCGCAGGCAGCTGGGACTCCATCTTCACCTCTGACTGCGTCTCATACGTCCCGAGGCTCTCCTCGTCATCCTCCAGCTCAAACTTCTTCAGCCTGACACCCAATGACCAATTCCCTTTCAACCAAGACAACTTCTCTAATACACTTTTATGTAGAATAATTGACCAAAATGTTTAATAGCCAGATTTACTTAAGAGAGACAGACAAAGTGAACAGGAGAATGGAAGCACTTTTCTTAACTGTATGAACTTTAGCCTTATTCCTTAACCCCTATTAACTATTTGGCCCCAACCCCAGCAGGTTTTGCAAGGAGGTACACATTCACAACTGCCACAATCACAGAGAATGTTTTATTTCACCAACACAACCTTGCTGTCCTTCACGCGTGTTGCCAGGCATGAACCGACGACATTTCCTGCCAGTCCAATGTCCTGCTCGCCTACCTGGAGGGGAGGAACTTCAGAAGCAGCTCCTGAAAGTCAATCTTCTCCTCCTTCTTGCACTTGGTGTTCCTGACACGCGCTGAACGTCGCTTTGCCGTTTCCCCGCTGTCCTCCACCACACGCTTCCTCTTCGGGGGCCGCTTCGTCTTGTCACAAAGGGAGGGGTCTGCAGCTGGGGGAGGGGCACGCAAAAGGGGCCTTCAGCAAACAGTGGCTCACGAACGCAGAGTGAGCAGCACGTTTACATTGTATTAATATTAATGTCGACTTTATGAATGTATGAAGTAGAGGCTCCACTAACCTAGTGGTGGTACCATGGCACTGACTTCCATCAGTGTGTGGCTCGGAGCAGTGTGGGGCAGGACAGCAGCCTGAAGGGGCGCTGGCGGGGGCTGGTCTGAGGCCGGGGGTGGCGGTACAGAGACAATGGGGGTCGGAGCGCTGGGTAGGGTCTGGATCACGCTGACCGGGCTGAACACCGGCACGGGCCATTTTAGGTCACGGTATTCTGACAGATCGATGCGGCGGCCCAAACTGGGCCGCGGAGGCTCACAGGTCGTCTGGTACCGGTACATGGCCAGCAGGCTCTCGCCGAGACACCTCCACCTGAGTTCCAGAACAAAGGAACACATCCAGCATCACCCGTCACGGTTCTCTGCCCATCACACAGTCACAGCATCATCCATCTCCAGTAACCTGGTATCCAAGCAAGGCAGTTGCAATTCACAGACAGACACAGAAATTGCTTCTGTTTTGCGTTTTGAGGCATTATTAGATATGAGAATATTCGAGTCAAAATATTTACTTTTCCAACTTTGAAATCTATTCAAAAAACACAAACTATACCTACTGTCTCCCAGTGAAAAACTGATTACATTTTACATATTAACACATGGACTGATATCATGATATCAAAAACCATTGGAAACATCACAATTCGCCATCCTCATCACCACCACCATCATCAGTAGTAGTAGCATGGGTCCAGAGATAGGACCGCTGCTCCACCAGGTTGGACCACAGACAAAAGCTGAGTAACAAGTGTATAGCAGGTGATGAGGCTAGGACCCTCACTACACCCAGAGAAACAACAGAATGGCTGAGTGACACCAACATCAGGAGGTCATGGGGACAGAACCCCCACCCCACCTGGAGACACCAGAGAAACTGAGGGACACCCACATGAAGCAGGTGATGGGGATAGGAGCCTCACTCCACCCGGAGACACCAGAGAAACTAAGTGACATCCATGTGAAACAGGTGATGGGGATAGGATGCTTACTTCACCTGAAGACACCAGAGAACGGCTCTTAAAACCTACGTGTAGGACGTGATGGGCTGCACCAGGGTGAGGTCAGGCAGGGGCTCCCGTGAGGACAGCGCTTGCCTCCGGCGCCGCAGGTCCATACCCTCCTCCACGATGGTGCGGGCCTCCTCCTCGTCCACATCAACCGAGTGCACCGACATATCACTGTGGGAAGCAAAAGAACAGACAGACAGCCCAGGAGGGTATTCAGCCCTCATGCCAACCCCGGGCTGGGCACAGCCTTTCAAGTGAACTTCACCTCCCTCTAAATGTCAGTGTGGCACCCTCCACTCCCTTTACTTACTGTATAACAGTAAGTCCCATGACAAGTTTTTCTGGACACAGCTAGAGGCGAAAACTGGCTGTTGTTTACAACAACTGTGATGTACTCTTTCTACTGTCTACTACTTTCACTATTTTAACGATGTAGTCATGTTGTGTGATTGTATTTGAACCCTGAGGAGCAAACCTGCATGTATGAACTTCATATGTATGAAGTATTGTTCCCATGTGATAAGAAAACCTAAGCCACTGAAAGATCAAACTCCTTAGGCTCACATATGTTGATGTTTTACAAATCATGGTCAAAGATACATGCCCTCTGGACATGCCTGAAGGTTAAAGCTCACCACTTGAGGAACATTGGAAAAGAGTCTCGTCTCAAACAAGGCTGCTCCTGAAATATCTTCTCCTTGAGTACCAGGCCTTTGGTGTAGTAAGGGTCCTTCTCCAAGGCCTTGGAAATGAAGTAAAGGCAGCCTGTGATGGAGAAAGACAAACAAGCTCTGTCTGAAAGGTTGGTGGATTGAGTTATACCACAACAGTGAGCAGCCTGTTAAAACCACATCCATCTACTCACCATTTACACTAGACACCCTCCAATGCTTATAATTCAACTAGTGTTAAGTTTACCCAGTACCCAAGGTCTGTTATCTTATAGGTCAGTGTAAGATGTGTATGACCATTTCTTCAGTAAATGAGCTCATCTCACATTTTAATTACTGAAGAAGTAAATTAAAGTATGTGTTCTACAAACGTCCCACAGAACCAAAACCTCTCTATTTACACTGCAAATGCAATGCTTTGTGTTGCTTTCACTTTACTGACAGCAAACAGAATTCCTGAAAGAAAAATTTTAAAAGGACAACTCAATGTCTGTCCAGCAGTGACATCATGTGGTAGGTTGCGGCACAACACGACTCACAGCTGTAGTCACTCAACGTGTAAAGCACAGTGATGAGGTTGTCTAGACAGGGCCAGTGGTCTGGATTGCAGCGCAAGCCTTCTTCAAAGGCGTGGCGTGCCAGCGGGACCCGCACCAAACGTACAGCGACCAGGCCAATCTTGTGCCACATGTTGACATCAGTGGAGTCCAGGAGCACGGCCTGAAGTCCCATGAGACAGGAAGGCACATCGTCCAACATCGAACTACAAGGCACGCGCGCACACACATATTCAAAAGTCTAAAACAGGCCCGTACCTCTAGGTAGAACTCCGTAGCTGTTTCCAGATCATCCCGCAAGGCTGCCAGGCTACCCAGGTTCTTATAGGTGGAGTACTTGAGCATCAGTCCAGTGTGCTTAAGACCTGCCTGCTCATCTTCAGAAGGCACAGCCTGGAAGGACAGGAACATATTCACCGCATTACCTCACACGACCCTATAAATAACGCGTCTCCTCAGGTACAGAGCATCGCTTCCATCGCACATTACTCAGAGGTCATTCCTTACCCTTTGGCTTATCTCTATTATCTCTGCACCATGTTTTTCACTGATGCAATAATGACCAGTTCACTCCTATAAAGATGCACTTGTGTATATATGAGCTCTGAACTTCTGTGAACATTAACATAGGTCTTGGCCCAGTAAAAATAAATAAATAAATAAATAAATAATTTCAAGAAATGCAGTCAGGGGTGCATGCTTTCTGTGCAACAATTTATTTAGAGATGGCATAAGGCTATACCATTTGCCATTCTGGGCAACAAAACGGTCCTTGATAGTTTTATGATTCTTCATAAAATCATATTTTACGATTCATTGACCCTGGATAAGCGGTAGAAAATGGATGGATGGATGGATGGACGGATAAGGCTACACTTTTATATAAAAATATTTATCAAAGAAAACAAAAATGTGGAAATAGACCATGAGGACCTCCTTTCTTTGGATCAAAATGTCACCTACTTCCATGTTCAGTGACATTTATTAGCAGAGACATATGGCTACAACAGGGATAGTGGATGAGCCAATCACAACATGATGATGACAAAGCCTTCACTGAGATACTCCTCTCCTCACCTCCTTGAGTAGTGGAGTCTCAAGGAGTTCATGGTAGGCTTTGGCCGATTCCTCAAAGCGGTCATGTTTCTGAAGGTCCAAGGCTTTGTGGTAAAGAGCAAACGCTTCTGCTTCCTGCAGTGAAAGGAAACGCAGGAACAAATTTGTATGACAAGAATGTAAGCACACAAGCCCCTATCCTCAATATCAAACTTAATCACAGAGTCATTTACAACTACATCACAGCAATTAAAGGTGACAGACATTAAGGTGACATCAGGTTAAACAGTTTTAAAATGGAAAGCATTAAAGACCTAAGGTTGGAAACAAAACTATTCCTCCTTTGGTAACTGGTGACCTACATTACGAGTATCATTATGACTGAAAACTCAAACTGACTTGTAACTAAAATGCAACTACCTTGTTGGAAGGTGTTTAGAAAGCTTAAATAATTTTGCTTACGCATTATAAATCAATTAACCAATGGATGGATGCAAATGGTCTAGCCAGAATGCAACAGGTGACAGTTCCACAGTCGAGTCAGAAAACAAAGCGTGCCGCACCTGAGCTTCCTTGGTCTGGCTCTTATAACTTGTCAGTAGATCCTCCTGCTCGTCAGCAGCTGCAGAGGCCGCGTTCAGCGCAGCAATACGAATCTGAAACATGAAATCGCGACTAACCCAAGTGTTACATGCATAACGTCCGGGTGGGGTCTTGAAAACGATCACTAAAAACTGCTGCCGTTCTTCAGTTTTACTTCCATTTAGAAACAGTTTACTAAGAGGGCGACATGATCTCTTACTGTAACACTGCCTCGTATCTATACACACACCCAGTTCAATACAGGCGTTTTACAGAACAAGTAGAGGAAAATTTGTTTACAAATACCATTTTTTACTTTAGCACCAGTGACAGACATCGATTTTGTTAGTGGTACCTCCTGTTGCAAGCCTGCAAGAGATTAAGGCTATTAACACATTGTACATTTCGAATGATCACAGCGCTATTTACATATCAAATTAAACACTGCATAATATAACAATACTGTATGAAACACAATTAAAAATATTTTATTATTAGAACATGTTGTGTCCTAACGTAAAGTCACCCTTTGTTTAGAAAGCAAGGTTGCATTATATCAATGGTAACTGCACATGATGCTTTCTGAAAAACTCAATTCTACTGTTACGAAAAAGCCATAAAAGCGAAATTGGCGCCATTTATTTTAGTGCGTTCTTTCCAGGCGAGCATTTAACAATTTATATGAAAATAATTGCAATACCTCACCCGAAAGGCAAGTGCACATTAGACAATAATATCGACAAGCTGCACAACACTAGTGTTTGCCGTAATCAGAACAACGATAAATTTCACTGGTTGTTGCCCTGACGTCACACCGTGACGTGTTAGAGAGCCACCCAATCAGATGTTCTAATACTCATCTATGTGTTTGTATGGCGTACAGGTTTCTCTCTTTTAAAATAATGCTTTACTTACGGAACACACTGTCCAAGCATGCAGCTTCATTGGGTTGTAGTCATTGTATATGCCAGTCATACAAAAATACGTAATAAATAAACTTCATATAGCAAACTATATTTTAAACTAGTTGGCGGATTTATTTTTCTTACAAATTCTTTAGTCAAAGTTAAGTTGATTGTCATGTAGCGGCCCTTTGCCCACTTGTACGAGCTGGGCGCGTTTATGCTCGTTATTCCTTTCACTACACGTTTCCCTAA
>JABJVR010000035.1:3127855-3155260 GCA_025773905.1 Chitala chitala
ATTTTTAAACTAATAATTAATGTAACTGGAGTCTCAAACACAACGGCGGCCCCCATACACCCCCCCCCCCCCGCCCAATAGTCTAAACTTGGCACTGTTTGCTACATAATGTCCAGCTCTATTCATTGGTCAAATAAAACACTACTGGCCGTTCGAGTAAGTTGAAAAATGAATTCTGAACGAAGAATAGTTATATTCATTATAAAGAGTGTACAATGGCCGTCTGGATTGTGTAGGATTACAGCTTTTTCACATGACGTATTAAGTTTTCAATACTGTATTTAATTAAATGACATGATTAGCTAGTATCCATGTTTAAATGCGTGTGCATAGACCGTAAGGTACGGCGTGAGCAGCGTATACGCCAGGCACAGTTACCTTCTCTGTGCCCATGGTAAACTATATCTCAAGGCCTGCTTTCTTCACTGAATGAATCTCACCATTACACAAAGGTTTGTGTTATATAATGTGTGTATATACAATATTTGTGCGTATATATTAATTATATTTCGTACAGATAGATTTATATCCTGCCATTTTAGGTATATCTTCTTTTCTTTTTCAAACATGATTGAGTGCCTAAGCAACTTGTTCAAGGTGTTTTAAGTGCCATTGTTCATTTCGTCAAGAACCGAATGAAAGCGCGTTGGGAGCTCAGCCATGAAGACACGGTGCAAAGAGTTTGGTACCCTGCTCTCAGAAGCACAAGCAAATGTCACGGTCAGGTCAAGAGCAGGAACCGGCCTTGAGAAAGCTACAGGGAAAGACGACGTGCTCTTCAAAATGTTCCTTAATGCCTATAAGGATTTCTTCAGTTGGGGCAGTCCAATTTATTTAGTGGTATGGTATGGTAAAGAAACCATAGTAGGAAAACATCATTACGCATGCCAGGGTCCTAATGTGCAGCTTGCTGAAGTCTGATCCTAGTCATGTGACGTTTTGTGTTTTCCCCTAATGTCTCCTGTCTTCCTCTGCCGCTGTGGCCATTAGCCAGCAGGAGACAGTTATCCCAGCTGATCTTCCCTTGGTACAAGAGCTGGGCGCCACCCTTAGGGAATGGGCACAAATTTGGCACAAGCTCTATGTGGTGAGTATGTAGGTCTGTTGCTTCCACTGTCTTCCCTTTAGTGTTATTTCTCAGCGGATGTTAAAGAGAGTATGTTTCTCTCCACACTAGCACTGTACTCAGCTCTTATCTTTAAGAGCTGAGCTATCCGAAGGTTTTTGAGAACACGATGTTTTGTTTTGGATAGCTAAAGATGTTGTAGTGGTTCAGGTCTTTAGTGTGCTGATTCAAAAGCACTGTGTATCCTACGGGCTTCTTAATGACCAGGTCTGCTGCAGTACATGACCTGTAATGGTCAGTTTTCCTGCACAATGTCCAGCTTTATTGAAAAGACGTAGGGTGTTCCCTGGGCCAGGAAGTTGTGGACATGCATTGATCCGAGTGCTTCTCCTGGACAGAACAACCAGACCCACCTGTTTCGCAGCGTGCAGCAGATGGCCTACAGCCTCATAGAGTACCGTTCTCAAATCGTGTCAGGAACGCTGCCCAAGGACGACCTGGTGGAGCTCAAGAAGAAGGTCACGGCTAAAATCGATTATGGAAATCGGTGAGAGGCTTGCTTCAGATTTTCTCTTTGTTCTTGTGTCTCATGTAGGTGCGCTGGCCTTTTGTATTCACTGTTTACACAATACACACCCTGCCTGAATTCACCTGTACCTGTTACTGGAATTCAGCAGTGCTGACTGCCTTTTGGCCTTCTGGTCTGCTTCACTGTGTTGTGCAAGACCTTTTGCTCTTTTCTAGGAACAAACTGAGGGTTCTGTTTTCTAATTCCATTTTCTGATAGTTGGTACCAGAGTATTTTGGCTGTTTTAGACTTAACATAATTAAAGTGTTTGAAGTTCAAGATGTGCAGATAAAAATAATTTTCTCCTTTGTCAGAAGAACGAGGACTGTACATTTTTTTTGTGTATTTATTTGAAGGTCAGTTTTTCTTGTGCAAGAAATGCAGCAATGTTTTTCATCTGTATGTCCCACAATGTGCAATCACGCAGAATCACACATGAAAACACGTGTGAAAGTATATTATCAAGTCTGAAACATGTTCCAGTGTAATGCTGTTTTTTTGTGAGCCTTAAGTGACTTCCTCACCCGACACCTTTGTCACACAGGATACTGGGTCTAGATCTGGTGGTCCGGGATGAGGCAGGGAACACGCTGGACCCGGACTGTACCAGCACAATCAGCCTGTTTCGGGCCCATGAGACGGCATCTCGTAGTGTTGATGAAAGGATCCAGGAAGAAAAGGTTGGCGCTAAGCCTGTTTATTACTCTCTGTTTACAACTTTTGAATTTGGCTAAGGGGAGTTGACCAGGGCAGTCAACTGCTTTGGAGGTTTGCAAGTTTCAGACCTCTTAGGTGTCTGTGTATCGAGCTCAAAGCTCTGCATTTGGTAAGAAGGCAGTAGAGGACAGAAATATCTATATAGGTATTTATGGTATTAAAACCGCAGAAAGCAAGTGTGTATTCAGTGTGGGCAGTGCTATATTGAGTGCTACTAGAACTGTATTCAGTTTGGGTAGTGTCATACTGAGTACTGCCAAGATATTATTCGGCATAGGCAGTGGCATATAGAGTGCTGGCAGAACTGTATTCAGTGTGGACAGTGCCATATTGAGTGCTGGCAGAACTGTTGCCAGTGTGGACAGTGCCATATTGAGTGCTGGCAGAACTGTTGCCAGTGTGGGCAGTGCCATATTGAGTGCTGGCAGAACTGTTGCCAGTGTGGGCAGTGCCATATTGAGTGCTGGAAGAACTGTTGCCAGTGTGGACAGTGCCATATTTAATGTTGGCAGAACTGTACTCAGTGTAGGTATGCCATACTGAATGTTGACAAGGGTGTATTGAGTATGAGTAGTATTCAGTATTGGCAGTGTTGTACATAATTTTGACTCTGCTGTTCTCAGCTGTGTCTGTGCCGTATGGTGTGCTGACATGATTGTATTGACAGTGGGCACTGCCATATTGGATGTTGGCAGGAGTGTATCGAATGTTGTTAGCACAATTTCCAGTGTTGTCAAATTTGTGCTGAGTGCTGGCTTGGTTTGTAAGGAGGCCTTTGGCAGGGCTGATGTTGGTGGCACCACACTGAGTGTTGGCAGTGCCGTAATGACTATCACCCTCCCTGCAGACTCGACTGCAGAACATGGAGATGCGTAGACAGTCCCTCTTCAGTGCGGTACACACCTACAGCCTCTTCATGAACCTCAAGAACTTCGTGTGCAACATTGGAGAGGACGCTGAGCTGCTGATGTCCATATACGACCCTGATCAGTGCGAGTTCATCAGGTCAGAGGCCGAGATGCAGCCTTCTGTGATGTATATGAGCCAAAGTGTTGGAACATTGTAGACTTGATCTCTGAACCGTCAACAGGAGACCTGTGGTTAGAGCTTCATCTGGGTGGTCTGTTTTAATTGTGTTTGAGAGACACAGGATGCAGCCCTTAGTTCATGTGGAAATCCTAACTGATTCACATGCTGAGGAAAGAGGCTTCAGAGGACATGTAAGGTAGTTTTAGAGTAGGAAAGACAGGACAGGAACCGACCTGTTCTTTGTTTCTAAGTGGGACTGTGTGTCTGTTAACTGCAGCGAGAACTTCCTGGTTCGGTGGGACAGCACAGGCATGCCCAAGGAGATTGAGAAGCTGAACAACCTGCCTGCCCTTTTCACGGTAAGTGCCGTGCTCTGATCTGTCTGTCATTCCTCATGCTCGTTCTGTCCTTGAGGTGATGCCAGGCTCTATGTGCTGTAGCTTACTGAGCTAAAATCTAACTTGTCCAGTGTCAAGTGTACAGCATGATCTTTATATCTCTGTGGTGATTCACATTGGGCACGTTGATCAAACACTCAGCAAAGGAACCCCAATGGTCTGATAATGCCGAATCCTCCTGCAGATTGTCAGACCTGTTCCTCCACCCTAGCGGCCTCCTAACGCCTGCTTTCTCTTTCCCTAGGACATGAGCAGTAGCGACCTGATGCGCCCGCGCCTCTTCCTGGTGTGTCAGATCGTGAGGGTGGGCTGCATGGAGCAAAAGGAGAGCAAGAAGCACATGGTGGGCCTACGCAGGCCGTTTGGCGTGGCCGGTGAGCCTCTGCACCCCACCCGGATGGATGAGTACATAGCGTGAAAACGGGCATCGGGTGCAAGGTCCCTCATTAGGGGAGCTCTTTGGGCACATTAAATAAAACCAAGTCATCTCATTAGGCAGTGTTTTTTTGTCCACATTGAATTTTTAACATGTGACTGAGGCTGGTGAACAAATTTTTCACTCAGGTGAAGGACAATAGATCCTACGTTTTATGATGCTACATGTTTCAGTGTTTTCCAGGTGTTTCTTGGTAACACCAATAAGCACAATATGTCGTATTTACTAAGTAGCTCAGCATGCAGTTCACATTTACTCTAGAGTGTACTGTAGTCTTCAGCAAAGTGTTACTTCAAAGCGCAGGTCTTTCGGTTTCTGGTTCTATACACAGCCTGAAGCCGAGTGTCAGCGTGCAGTTCATGTGATTCATCTGTTTGTTCCTCCTTGTCTCGCTGAGGAAGGCAGTTCTTTTTTCCTTGGTTATGTCAGATGACTAAGGCTCAGTGATGTGACACACTCCACCAGATGTTTTTGTTACTGATATCTTACAGGCGGAAAAATCTGAGGTATAAAGGCGTAGAGGTTGAGGAAGTGTTGAGATGTTTGTTCATGGTGAACCTTTGGCCTCTCCCCTTCTCTTGACCCATGGAAGCCCTCTCCCCTTGAAGAAGAAATTACTGGAAACATTATGAAGCTCTCCCTTGTCTCCTGACCGCAGCATTGAATTTCACTGGCCAGTGATCTGCCATCACTTCTTCCACCTGCATGTGGAGTAAATAGGAATAAAGCGGGGTGAGAGAGGAATCCCTCTCCCTCATGCCTCACCAATTCACTCATATTTGGTGGTTTGTTTTGTGAACCTGCTGAAAGGACGGCAAGGTGAACGTGGTCTCCCGTCAGGCATAACCCTTCTTGATGTACAGTTGCAGGCTGTGTGAGGTGAATTGGTTACCTTTTGTGTCTAGAGCTTTTCACTTTCTTGCAACTCATGTGATCAAGCTGCTGTAGAACGCTGGCACTGTGCTCGTGCCAAAGGTCAGAGATAAACACCTGCCGGAGCCGCGCGTGGCTTAATGGCTAAAGTACGTCTTGGAGGTTTGAAAAAGTAGTTGTAGACAACAATCCTTTTCTACTGAGTTTGTGCTGTTGGATCAGTAGTTGACATGAATGGAATTTAGATCATTAATTAAATTTTTTTCTTGATAGTTGCTCTGTGCAAATATGCACTGTGTTATTAGAATCAAACACAATAGTAATGTATACTGAATACAGCAAAATTAAAATTGAGAACCAAATGAGTAATCTAATAACATAAAGGCTCAAATTGAAAGGAAAGGGAACAATTAGATGAAAGAAAGGTCATGGACCTAAAGAATGAGTGTTTTAATTGCATGCCCCCACCCTTTGCTAGTAATGGACACGTACTGTACATTGCTTACCATGAACTGGACAGTTATCATAACGAATGGGAAGGTCCTAATTGCTTATGGTTTCTCCCCTTCCCAGTAATGGACATCACGGACATCGCTCATGGTAAACTGGATGATGAGGAGAAGCAGCACTTTGTTCCTTTCCAGTCGTGAGTCCCTCTTAACGCCATCACCGCCCCTTCGGCACATCTGCACCATGTGCTGCATTAGCCACACGGGATATCTCTGACTGGGCCTGGCGTAGCGTGGGAGTTCTGCAGGAGGGGTGCATGACCACCAGAAGGCTATGCTCTGCAAGTCTGCTTCTTCTAAACTTCTCAGACACCTTCCATCATACAGATGGCCTGTGCACCTGTTTTTTTCTCTGTATATTATCAGCTCTGTGCCGTGCAGCCTTTGAAGAGTGCTACAGAAAAACGGTATCAGAACACAGAACAAATTGGATGGTCTAGGACAGAAATACAGAATTGGTGTCTCATCTGCAGGGCTTTGGAGTTGTGGAATTGGAGTCGAAAGCAGTTGGTACTGGACTTGGTAAATGTGTACTGACCGTGACTAAATGTACCATATATGCTGGTATTTAAGTCGACCTCCAAAAATTAGAGGTGTGATAGAGGTTTAGGCCTATATTTGGCAGATAAATTGACCCCCAAAATAATGCTCAGCTTTTGGGCCTAGACTAGGCCTGCGGACTCGTATGCCTATGATTTGGGCCTAGGTTGGGCAGAAGGCGACAAGAAATAGTCCCTTTTGTATATAAGCCTATATATGTTTTGCTTATTGTCTTCTATGATGCGTTGTTTTATATGATAGTCTGAGTTTAAGCCAGTGCTGTGGAGTCAGAGTCATGGAGTGTGAGTCCTTTGTACCCTAAATTGAGGAGTCAGAGTCATGGAGCGGGAGTAGAAGGTTTTGTAAACCGATTCCACAACCTCGATCATCTGTAAGATGAGAGTTTGGATTTGTGCTTAAGAAACTGCTGGTTCTAGTTCTGTGTTTCTGACCTAAAATTATGATGTAAAATAATTTTGTGCTGTGAAATTGGGTTTGCCTTCTGGTGTTTCTGTTAGTTCTGACACCTGCAATGTTATGCTTGCTTGAGATGACAGTGAATCAATTAACTTTCTTTGGTGCACTAAAAAGTGCATGTGAACTTGTAGCATGATGCCAGACAGTGCTTCCGAATGGGTTTTTCTAACACCTGGCTATTTATTAATCTGTACACATATTAAGATTTTGAAACTCTCAACCGGCTCTGGTGAGCTTTAGCTAGTGAAATTGTATTGAACTGCCACAAGCTGCTGCCATGGTCCTGCTTCCCCTTTCTCAGAATTGCCATGGAAACATACAGCCGACAGAGGCAGCTCATGTCGCCTCTCATGCCGTCTCGTGTCATTGGAGAGAATGAACCCCTCAACTTTGTTTTCAACAAGGTCATCTCCACCCGTGAGGTCAACCACAAGGGTCAAGGTCAGTAGAGACAGACGCGTTGAGTCATGTGGGTCATCTGGACTTTTTAAAAACTTTATTTGGTGTTTTATGTTTGTGCTGTTTGTAATGTACTTTTTAATATGACTGTTTTTGTTCGGCTGTATATGGTCAGCTTATATATCCGGACCCCAGCTTTGTTCTTAGTGTACACGTATCTTCATTGCTGTTTTCAGGCCTCTTTGTGACCCTGAAGCTGCTCCCAGGGGATGTCAACCAGGTTCAGAAGAATTATCCTCACTTCGTGGACCGGAGCACCACCATCGTCCAAAAAATGGGTTTTCCCGAAATCATCCTTCCAGGTGTGTGATTCGTTTCTACAAATCTTGGCTAGGATGTCACTTGAAACCATCCCAGTACAGATCTTTTCAAGTCAGTGAGCATGGCTTGTTGAAACCCTGTCAGAATCAGTGGTGATTGTTGAAGAGTGCTGGGGAGTAACAGTGTTTACCTTCCCCCAGGAAACGTGAGGAATGACATCTACGTGACGCTTCTGCAGGGCGAATTTGACCGTGGCAAAAGGAAAACGCCAAAAAACGTGGAAGTGATGTTGACTGTTCTGGATGAGAAAGGCACGCCCATCGAGGTAATTATGTATCTTGATGCCCACTCCATCTAAATGACAGCCCCAGTACCCTTAAAAAATAGAGCCCTCAGAGGTACAGTAATTCTGCAAGTTTGTTTCGTGCATTGTCCATTGCAGCAGGTATAACTGTTGCAGACTGTATGTGTAGTGATGTGGCTACATCACTGGCTTGCGTAAGTCAGTTTTGACTGGCTAACAAACCACTGTTTCTGCTTTTCTTCAGTGTAATTTTAAGCATGCCTGTTAACTTGCACTGTCAGAAATATAGACCTCGCTGCTCTTGATCCCTTTGCTTGTCGCAGAAGGCCTTATACCCTGGGGCAGGCTATGAAGGGATTACCGAGTACAAGTCTGTAATTTACTACCAAGTCAAGCAGTCCTGCTGGAACGAAACAGTCAAGGTAAAGAAGCGTTTTGTTAGGAGATGGATGTGCAGCGGACGTTGCATTTTGGACCAGTGGTAATGGGGACTTTGTGCCAATAGTCAGTCAGTTGTTCTTCTGCATCAGGTGACGATTCCCATTGAGGACGTCTGCCGCTGTCACCTCCGGCTGCTGTTTCGCCACCGGTCATCCCAGGACTGTGAGTTGGTCACCTGCGAGGGCTGAAGTGGGGGACAAGGACAGTCTCTGACTCCACCTGAGTTCCTTTGCCCTAAATGCTTTGTCTCTTCCAGCCAGGGACAAGTGTGAAAAGCCCTTTGGCATGGCCTTTGTACGGCTGATGAAGGCAGATGGGACCACTCTGCGGGACGGAAGACATGATCTCATCGTCTACAAGGTGATGAGTTCACCAGACATGTTTTGGGCCTTTGGAGACCAGAGCATGTGTATGGCTCGGTGCATCTTTTTTGTGAGGTGGTTTTAAGAGTTGTCTTATTCAATTCAATTAATTTTTATATAGTGCCTTTAACAACGATGTGCCTCAAAGCGCTTTACAGAAGGAATTGCAGATATTAAAGAATAAACAGTAAGAATAAAAACGAACGAAGCCAGAAAACAGCAGCGGAGAGGAACTAAAACTCCATAGTGTGGAGAAAAAAACCTCTGGGGGCCCAAGGTTGACTGGCTGCCCAGCCCCTCCTGGACATGCTAACATTACAGAGAGTAGTGGTACTTATTGAGACTGATTGTAACTAGCACTACGATGTAAATAACACAACCTGGTCTAACTCAGCAGATCTTTATGTCTGCTGTATTCCAGGTGGATCCAAAGAAATCTGAAGATGCCAACACATACTTGGCTATGCCTGGCACATGGGTGGAGTCAGAAGAGAGGGAAAAGCAGTCTGGGAAGTCTCCTTCCACTCCTCTGACTAAGGACATCTTCCAGATAGCCACGTTGACGTGTTCAACAAAGCTCACACAAAATGGTGAGAGAGATGTGTGAGAGAGGGCTGGCTTCTCTCAGACCCACATGGTACACCACAGGGTAACGGTCCGCCCAGTATGGGTCTGTACCGAGCAGTATGACAACAGAGCTCAATTCTTCAAGCCCTTAGTTTATTTTTCACATAATTTAACATCTTAACTAGTGTTTTCTACCAAAATGACTGCCATAACTTGTTTTTTTATAAACTGCGGTTTCCTTAGAGGCAAATTTTTCTTTGGACATGAAGTTATTGATATTCATAGACTAGGGTTCAGTGCAGAAGTCAAGGAGAAAGTATACAGTGTTCTACAGAGCATATTCACTTCTTGACCATATGGTGTTTCTCAGTGGATCTGCTGGGGTTGCTGAACTGGAGGTCCAATCCTCAGAATCTGGAGCAGATCTTGCAACGCCTGATGGAAGTAGAGGGTGGTGAGATTGTTAAGGTGAGTGTGCAACTGTGAGAGGATGAGTGGGGTCAACTCTTCTCAGGTTTGTAGGGTTGGTCAGGCTGTCCTACGGCCTACTGGAATTTAAATGACATTTACTTTTCTGGCTGATTAAAAGGTAAGACGTGATACGATTAAACAGCGTATATACAACGTGAAGAAAACAATAAGGGTTTTAAACAGCTGCATTTGTCTTTGGTATTTTATAATGGATCTTAAAAGAACAATTAATTTTAAAATAAGATGTTTTCAGAGACTGTTCATCATCAGGATGCACAGAAGGAAATGACTTTTTCACCATTCCTGTACAAATGAAGTATGTTAAAAGCAGCTAGTTAGGAGAATGTAACTGTTGACCAAAGTAAGTGATGTAAAGTTTGCCTGCGGTAACAATGTTGGTAAATATTTTGTGTGTTCTGGTTCTCTTTTTAAGTGTGGCCTTAGAGGTTTGTCTCCATACAGCTTGCAGTGCATTTTTATTTCTGCATTTACAGTTAAATAATGGTGCGCAATGAAATCAAGATTAATTACAAGCTGCATGCACGTGCAATTCATAATGATCAATCAGTGGTGGAAGAGTGGCTTAGAGAAGTCTGTTTTCACTTGCAGGAAAAGGAGAGATGTTCTGAAAGAGATGCTTTTGTTGTGCGAATTCAGTTTTTGCAGGACACCCTGGATGCCCTCTTCAACATCATGATGGAGACCTCAGAGGCGGACACTTACGACAAGCTAGTGTTCAATGCTCTGGTGAGGGCCCCATCTGCGGAAGCAAACATCTCATGTGTCTGCATGGACTGGCCTTGGCTCTTCATCATCCAAATCTTTATTTAGCCAGCATTGACACTGATGGAATTCTAGCCCATTTGTTATAAATGCAAAATGGTCTTGAGGTTAAAAGAAAATGACATCAGGCTCAGAAGCACCTTTGGGTCAGTGGAAAGCTGTTTAACTTTTAAAATAGAGGATCTGCCAGCTATGCGTTTCCTTACCTTCATATATGCTCTATGTTGGTTTATTGAATTGTGTGTTTTTTAAATTCCCTAACAGTTGTTTTTTTTTTTTTTTTTTTTTTTTTTTTTTCTTGGGTGTAACTTTCACACTAGTTAAAACACACATCACAAAACCAGCTGAACATTGACTCTGGAGGATCGCGGGATTGGAGCAGCTGGCTGCTGTCGGGGCGTTTCAGAATTTATTGAGCTGTTCTGCTGTTAGCAGCCTTCCCCATGTGAACCTTTCATTTTTTTAACCGTACCTACAGGTGTTCATCATCTCTCTAATTGGGGATATAAAGTTTCAGCACTTCAACCCGGTCCTGGAGACCTACATCACGAAGCACTTCAGCGCCACGCTGGCCTATATGTAGGTGCCTGTCTCGCTGCTGGGTCCACTACGTGGGTGGACAGCATTGGCTTTCATCCTCTTGCTACTTAAACGCATGTCTAGTAGTCATGCAATCTGTCATCTGCCTCTATCTTCATTATGTCTTCTGTCAGGTGCTCATATCTTGAAACAGGTTTTTTTTTTTTTTATGCATGTTGTGTTTTGTAACAGCATAAAATAAGTAATGGTTAAAAACCCACAAACAATTATACACAAGAAAACAAGAGTTATGATGGACCTAAACGAGTCACCACTGACTGAAGTAGGTGTTGTGCGCGATCCCTCTTTTCAGAAAGCTGACCAGGGTTCTCAACTACTACGTGGGACACGCAGAGGAAGTTGGCCTTTCAGAGTTACTTTTCTCTGCCCTCAAGGCCCTGAAGTACCTGTTCAGGTTCATAGTGCAGTCGCGGGTCCTCTACCTCAGGTAGGGCTTGTTACACCATGCCACGGGTCTATCGATGCAGGGCCTGTAAGTACAGCTGGGCAATAAAACGGTAGTGTTTTTCTGCCACCCCAATGGTGATAATTAGCTATAACTTATACAATAAATTGTGTTTTCCCTTAAGCTGAAATAGACAATGCTTGTAGCCTATCACAGCACAAAACGTCAGCACAAAAGCCAATCACACTGCATGCTGCAGTTTTAACCCTCCCCATGAATTTGATCACCTATGAGAAACAATGGCCAGCAAGTTAATACTGAAGGGAGGGAACATACCTTCAGAAGTTTGGAAGTGTTTTTGATGTCACACCTGAAATCTGACACAAAAATGTGACATTTGCACTCTTTTGCTTTCACTGTTAAAAATACGTTTGCACCTCCACCACGGTAATTTAATCTATTCAGTGGAATTATTTTTACGGAACACAATTTTTTTTTGTTCGTTTCATTTGTGCCAAGGCATTTTGTGTGTATATAAATTGACATTGCTTAATTGTTTAAAGTTATAACGAAAAGTTTATTTACTTTATTAAGATTGTCTATGTGTACACAACCTGTGTTTGTGTGCTTTTCCTTCAGGTTCTATGGAAGCAGTGAGGATGGTGGGGACTTCTTTGATTCCATTAGGACCCTCTTTCTGTCCTTCAACACACTTATGGACAGGCCGTTGGATGAAGGCGTGAAGATCAAAGTGAGTTTGGTGGCAAATGTGGATATTGATGTTAGAGTTGACTAGTCTCACTGGTTTTGCTTTTTTCCCCCTGTCACTAGTATACTCCAAACTCCAAGGGGTGAATGTGATAACTCACACAATCTCTTCCTCTCCATTAAAGGGTGCAATACTCAAGTACCTCCCCACTATTATTAATGACATCCAGAATGTCTTTGACCCAGTTGAACTCAGGTAAGTGGGATAAAGCTGGAATCCATCACGTCCTATCTGAAACTGAGCCAACATGTTAGCTTGATGACCCCAGGACTGCAAGGACGACTTGCTTGCAGCCCGTTTGGACCCCTCAGCAACCTTTGAAATGACATTGCCATTCGTTGGTTTGGTTCTTTCTCCCTCTCCCAGTGTCCTTCTGACCAAGTTCATTGAGAGCATCCCTGACTCTCAGCTGGTGCGGCAGAAGCTGGGCTTCATGTGCAAGATGGTGGAGAGCGACCTCTTCAAACATCCAGGTTGAGGGGGAGAACATTCTGCAGTCATGCTTACATGCAAAGTCTTTAAACCTAGAGGGAAGCCTCAGGGCTGACGACTTCCTTGACCCCCTTGTTATACACGTGGTTCCATTTTACTCCAGCCATCACTATTAACCTAATTTTATGCTTTAATTTTGGGTGCCCGTTTCCAGGCACGCATTCTTGCGACCTGCATTGAAACAGGACTAAGGGATCCTGCCTTTCTGCCAACAGAATGCCGTGACGTGCTTGTACCCATGTTAACGGACCAGCTGAGCGGTCAGCTCGACGACCACTCCCACAAGCCAGATTTCGAGGCCTGTGTGCAGTTATTGAGCACTATGTTGGACTGTCTGGACCGCAAGGGAGTGGTGAGTGACGTGTTCCGTCTGTGACGTGTTGTTATCTTTGCATGGACCACTGGGGAGTGGCCAGTGACCTGGTTCTTCTCACATCAGTGTCTTCCCCTAAACCCATTGCATTATTCCACTTTCACAGTGTATATAATCTTAAATGCTGGAGCGCACACAGTTTATGACTTATACGACTTTAGTACTTACTGAACTGATGGAAAAAGGGTTAAGCATTGAGTGCCGTCTCTTTCATTATTTTTGCCAATATATCGGCAGGTAAAGTAACATTTGTATCGCTTCTGTTTTTTACTGGATGGATTTTTCTGGTTAAGAAAATGTAAAAGCTTTTGTAGTAATTAAGGTTAATGTAGCAATGGCAGTTAAGCTAATTGGTGTATTTCTATGTGCAATAAAAGTGCCTTGTTTTAAATTCTCTGGGGAACTTAGTAGTAAAATGAAATAATGCTATTTTACATTTTTGCTGTGGTGCAGTGAATGTTAATGTGGTTTGAGGGGGTTTGCAGTTGGAGTGGTGTGTGTGTGTGTGTGTGTGTGTGGGGGGGGTCAATATGCACAGTCATTCTGAGAGGGGACTCCCCTACCCCCTTCTCCATAGGGTACCACCAGGGGGCACGTCCAGATGATCATGGAACGTCTGCTGCGCAGGGTCAATCGCACGGTGATAAACATGAAGCGGGACTCGCCTCTTATCGTAAGAACCTGAGCGAGGCTTGAGCGGGGTCTGCACCTTGAAGTTGTGTGACATTTCATTTTGCCTGGTTGAACTGTAGCAAAGTGGGTGAACTTTTCTTATGTCCGCAGGGTCACTATCTGGCTTGCATGACCGCCATCTTGAAGCAGATGGATGAGGCGCACTACACACACTATATAAGCTCCTTCAAAACCAGACAAGATATCATTGTGAGCATTGACCTGTGTGTGTGTGTGTGTGTGTGTGTGTGTGTGTGTGTGTGTGTGTGTGTGTGTGTGTGTGAGAGACTGCTGTGTGAATCTCCACCAACATCTGTCTGTGGGACTCTTTGTGAGTCTCCCACATGCGTCTGTGTGTCACTGTGAGTCTCCGTCCACAAGTGTGTGTGAGACAGCCCATAAGTCTCTGCCTATGTGTGTGAGAGCCCCTGAGACTTTTCCACCGACTTTCACCAAAAACAAATCTAAGTCATTTGCTTGTTTACCAGTTGACTAATTTACGAAGCAAATGGATCATTTTATTGCAGTAGTTGAGTGTCCTACTCAAGGATACAGCAGCTGAGCCTTTTAAGGCAGGAAGTTTGACTGGTTTATACCTAAAGGTCTTCTACCATAGACTTGAGGCACTTTTTTTGTCCATAACTCTGAAACCAAAACCTCTAAACCTCATAAAGTCTATGTAAAAGACTCCAGTTTTTATGTGAAGCAGTCGTAATTCATACTCATCAGACTTGACTAATTTCCACTTTCCCCTCTTTCTTTCTGTGTCTGTATAACAGGACTTCTTGATGGAGACATTTATCATGTTCAAAGATCTGATTGGAAATGTCTTCCCGTCCGACTGGATGACTATGAACCTCTTCCAGATCAGAGTATTCTTGCGGGCCATTAATCAGTATTCAGAGGTTCTCAACCACTACTTCCTGGATCCAGCACATTTTGAGTTACAGGTGAGTGAATATCACTAGTTAGTGTTGATTCCCCCCCCCCCTTCTGGTTTCGTATTGTTTATGATCTTCATGCCTTTTCAGCTATGGAACAATTACTTCCACTTGGCTGTTGCTTTTCTTACCCATAAGTCCTTGCAGCTCGAAACCTTCTCTCAGGAAAAGCGTGATAAGATTCTCAACAAGTAAGTCTATGATGTGTTGTTACTTAATTTACAAGATTCAGGTTTAGGTAACAAGGTTTAATTAGTCACTGATCTCTCAAGGTGTTATTTTTGGCTTTAACCGGAGTTAAAATTACTATGATTGCATCAAAAATGTTTTGAACTGTACTTGGTGCTAACAATGCAAGTAGAGTGAATTTCCTGTTAAATGCATTCCAGTATGAATTTTAAACGTTTTAACCTGCAGGTATGGTGACATGAGAAAGAGTATTGGATTCAAGATCCGAGACATGTGGTACAACCTTGGTATGGTGTGCGTGTGTGTGTATGCGTGCGTGTGTGTGTATGGTGTGCGTGTGTGTGTATGGTGTGCGTGAGTGTGAGAGACTGACATTAAAATAGAAAATGAGATCAATGTATACAGTTGCATTGAAGTTATAGCCAGAGAAGAGCTTAATTTCTCTTTATTAATATTGCATTTCAGTTATACTGTATACAATGTGCTTTTATCCAAAGCTTTTACATAATTTTATATTCATTCCTATTATATAAATATGCAGATCACAAAGATGGTTGTTCTTTGTTCCAGCTCAGTACTTAATTTAAATTATTTTATCTTATCTTTCCCCTTTGAGAAATTATGCAAACCATGCCGGACTTGCAGTAAGTTCAATACTAATTGATTCTGTATTGTTCAGGCTTCAGAAATGATTAAATAGACTGAACGTCTCTTACGTTCACAAATGTACGTAACACTATTAACCTTTTTGTCCTTATATGTATTCCTCAACAAATGTAAAATGGACTTTAGGAAAAAAATCCAGCAGGTTCACGGTGTCCATTTTAATGCGTTTTTAATTGTGCAATTCATTAAATTAGCGGCTCATTTAGGGCAGTTCGTTAAGAGCAAAGCTGTGGTAAAATCCAAGATGCGCAAAGTGATGGCAGCACCAGGGTTGAAATCGACAATCAGAGAAAGGCTTTCGTCTTGAATATTAATCTTTATGGCTGTTTCTAATGCAGTGATGAAAACCTATTTGAAATGAAACATTTTCACTTGATCTGAGTGCACATGTCAGTGTTACAGCTGTTCACGTCCAGGGATTAGAACCTGAAGCATTCTGTTCATAAATCTCGTTGAGTGATTGCTTGTACACAACCAGCTGGCCTTGTGTAAGAATGTGTAAATGTGTGCTGGCGGCAATTCGGTGTGTTTTTGAATTTCGATGTACGTTGCACGCTAATGTGAGCAAATGTAATTTCCTAATGCATGCAGATCTGCAAATGGTGGGTAGGCTGGGTTTTGATTGTGATTTGTGTCATAATACCCCTATCCCCATTTTTAAAGATCAGCTGCATGTTCTTGTTCCAGGTCCCCACAAGATGAAGTTCATCCCGTCCATGGTGGGCCCCATCCTGGAGGTCACCCTGGTGCCTGAGCCGGAGTTGCGGAAGGCCACCATTCCCATCTTCTTCGACATGATGCAGTGTGAGCACAACTTCAGCCCCAACCGCACCTTCCAAGCGGTGAGCAGCCGTGGGCGTGGAGCAGAGCAGGCCTGGCGTCGTCTGGGGAACCTTGCAAACCCGACTGATGTGTGCGCCTCGCTTTCCTGCCAGAAGGCACACAGGAAGAGGAGAAGAAACATTAATTCTGCTGTTCAAAGCTAGAGAGCTAACTCTGCGTCTATGTGTGTGTCTGTGTGTGTGTGTGTGTGCGTCTGTGTGTGTGTGTGCGCGCGTGTGTGCACCCACATGTACGTTCCCTCTGCAGTTTGAGAATGAGCTGATCACCAAGTTGGATCAGGAGGTGGAGGGAGGTCAGGGAGATGAACAGTACAAAACACTACTGGAGAGAACGTACGTATCTTGCCAGTGATCTCTTCTAAAAGCCCAGCGCTCGCATCTGCTGGCAGGCCTTGTTCTCTACCCTGTGCCCCACCCCCGGGATACGATTTGTGTTCAGGTTGCTGGAGCACTGCCGCCGGCACCGGTACCTGTTCCAGTCGGGCGAGGCCCTGGCTCTGCTGCTCAGCAGCCTGTTGGAGAACCTGCTAGCGTATCGCACAATCACGCATGACGAGAGCCCGGAGCTTCGCATGAGCTGCACCGTCAACGTGCTGGTACGTGCCCATGTCCAGCGCTCCCCCGGGGACAGAGACCCAAGCTGGTCTTCTCAGAAGACGAACTTGAGACGAACCATCTTACGTTTATCACAGCTGCAGGGCAACATAGGCCGATGCAATGTAACCTACTACCTTTAATTGGGTAAAATGTCCGAGGTTATGAGTATGACAAACTGGAAGGGTTGTATTTTTGTTCTCACTTGTACTTTTTGCAAAATCTCCTGTTTAGTTTGTCTCTCTATAAGACATTTTATAATCTTCCATAATCCTTAATTAGTTATTTATGGGTCTGATGATCCAGATCCTGTCCTGGGCAATGCAGATTACATGGCAGATTGTTCAGGGATGAGAAACCAGTCAGTGGTAGGACACTTGTGCACACACGCGCGCACGCACACACACACACACACTTGTGCACGCACTTGCACACATACCAGATCATTGTGTGATGTGATTAGTTACCAGCACTTCCTTTTTCAGTAAAAACTCCCTGCCAGTGTCTTTCCAGAGAGTAAGAGTGAGAAGCCTTCTTAATAACATTCCTGGCTTTCTTAATACTGTCACCTGTTTCCCTGGTTTTTCCACCAAAGAACCCTTTTAGGAGGGCAGACTCTTGTAATTAAGTTTGCCAAACAATGAATAATTCTTATGGCGTGTTCTGGAAAATGACCAGCGCCCAGACAGTGAGTAGAATTCATTTGTGTATTTGCCGTTTCCTTGGCATGTTGCTGCTGTCCCCTGAACGCACCTGCGGCTAACGTCGCCAGGTATGTCGGGTGCAAAGGGCTCAAAGGCCGTCGGGGATGGGGGGCGAAGGGTTAACAGCTGCCGGGCAGGGGACGCTCGCTTTGTTTATTCACGGAGTGGCGCCGTCTCATCGGCGGCTCGAGGAACGCGGGAGCGGTCACGGTTCAGCAGCTGGCGTTCAGCTCGCTGCCACAGTGGTGTGTTAAGAGGGCTGCTTTTTTCCTGCAGAATTTCTACAAGGAGAAGAGGAGGGAGGACATCTACATCCGGTGAGATGTGGGCTTTATGAGTGTATAAGCAGGCATGAATAACATGAGGCGAGTTTATATGATAGAATAAACAGATTAACTGGAAAGACGTCATTGAGCTCTTTTGTTCACCCATTCACCGGAATGGAGGGATAAATGGGTGAACAAAAGAGGACAAGCCTACCTGCTGGGTCAAATGAATGAATCAATGTTTGAACAACTAAATGAGTGGAAAAATTATGAATATGCAGCAGCGTGAGTTCACCTGCTGAATCCAGCCGAGAAATATGATTGAGCCTTAATTTGTGAAGCGGAGGAAAGGGTCAGAGAACGAACTAAAGACGAAATGAACCTGAATGGTGGCAGAAATGGCTGAGGTATTCAGTTGTGTTTGAACCTAGTTGGTAGAACGTATGGATGATTTTTCAGTTTTGTTGAGGATGGGCCTAGCTGAGGGAAGGTCCTGCATGCATTGTCTTCTTCGTGGCTCTCCTGTACCCCAGGTACCTTTACAAGCTGCGGGACTTGCACCTGCAGCATGAAAACTACACGGAGGCAGCCTACACGCTTCTGCTACACGCTGAGCTTCTGGAGGTTGGTAACATGGTCGTGTGGGCCCCTGATGTCAGTGTGACACTGTTTAGTTTTGAACTCCGTGCCCCCACCCCCCCTTTCCTCCCATAGTGGTCTGACAAACCCTGTGCCCCCCACCTGATCCCACGGGACGGTCATCATGGTTGGACTCAGCAGGAACTAAAGGAGCGGCTCTTCCAGGAGATCATTTGCTATCTGGATAAGGGCAAGGTCAGGTTTTACCTTTTTGACTTGATCTCACTGATCGCATTTTGATCTGCACTAAGGGACACCAGTAGGCTTATTTCACTTTTAATACTGGATATTTCAGCAAACTAATTATGTTAGTTTTTAATTAGATTGTAAACGCAGCGTATAGCTTGATGTTCAGGGAATTTATCCACTCAGTGAAAACAGCCGTGGGTACAAACAAAACAAATGACAGCGACAGCTCTGAAGCTGAATCCCGAGGAGGTTCTCGCCTCCTGCCATCTGTTGAGCTGATGTCGTGACTGGACGGAATGACGCCGGCCCTTGGTTTGGTGTACGAGATGGACGAAGGTGACAGTCTTCTGCTTTCAGATGTGGGAGAAGGCCATTGAGATGTGCAAGCAGCTCGCTAGCCTTCATGAGAACCAGATGTTTGACTTTGAGGAGCTCAGTCTGCTGCTGGTAAGGTTGAACTTCCTTGGCCTAAAAAGATCCAGTCAAGCAAAAAAAACCCAACTGCTTCTCCAGTAAGAATGAGTAACTGGTTACTGGGCAGCTGCTTGTTAGCTGCTGTTCTGCTGAGCCTTTCCGTGTCCCCGTGTGTCCGCAGAAGCAGCAGGCCCAGTTCTACGAGAACATCATGCATGTCATGCGTCCGCAGCCTGAGTATTTTGCCGTGGGTTACTACGGCCTCGGCTTTCCCTCCTTCCTCAGGGTAAGATGTCTGTCTCCGCCTGAAACGCTGCAGCTCATCACACTTTTATTTTATTATTACTCTTAGGTACTTGATTGTAATTAACGTTAAAGCTCATTACACTGGAAAAAATAAACTTGCCTTTCTTTGCATTGGGGCCAGTGCCAGAGAACCCTGCACAATAAACTGTTTGTCAAGACCTCTAGTGGGGTGTGACAAATTGCTTTCTGGTTTGTGGTCTGCCAAGTTATTATTTTGGCATTAAAGCCTCTGTTGAACGGGATGTCAGTTGCAGACTGCAAGTGTACAGTGTAATGATTTGAGGTGGTATGATATTTGAAGAGTCCAGTTTGTTTTTCTTCCAATCGGTGTCGACGGTGTTGCTAAGCCATGTCAGAGTTCCTTGTTATAAATAAACAATGATCACCTTTACTCGGCAAATGCGTCGATATTGCTGATAGCAAAGCTGCTGTTGTTTCTCGATCCATCTTTAACAGAATGGTATCTGTCCATGCGGCTTTTAGAACAAAGTCTTCATTTACCGTGGGAAGGAGTATGAGTGGCTAGAGGACTTCAGCCTGAAGCTGCTGTCCCAGTTCCCAATGGCGACGCGGATGACCAGCACGTCACCCCCTGGGGACAGTGTCTGCGGCTCCCCCGGACAGCGTATCCTTCACGCTCCATGGACACGGGTTTGCACTCCGGGCCTCACCTCCATCCTGGGATCAAGCAGGAGTTCCATGGGGAGGAGGGACAGATAGGGGGGTTTGTTTGTGTCCTTCAGGAAGACCCGATACATTAAACAGCTTAGGGGAGGGTGTGTGTTTATGGTAGGATTTGTTCAGTGTACAAGAAATGACTAGAGAAGACTCCTCTGGGATGATGATGGGATAAGACTAACAACGGGCGCATGTGGCAGCAATGCGATGCATAAAATGCTAAATTAATAGGCAAAAGTGTGTTAAGTGTGAAGTGTCATTCAGGTCCCTGGTCTGGTGCTGTGTCTCCCAAACTTGCTCCTTGGAGACTGTGGTGCTCAGGCTTTCAGCCTGCTGTAAGTTCATTATTAAGGCTCTTAGCATCTATGAGCAGCTGCTTCCTGTGACCAAGTGACCGTTCTTAACTCGGCAATGCCCGACAGACATCCAGTGCTTCACAGTGAAGCCCATTCTCAAACTCCCCCGGCAGCTCAAGGACAAAGGTGTACCGGAGCAGATACTCAAGTAAGGAGCTGCCAGTTCGCTGGGGTTGGCTTTGGGGCCCTCGCAGACAGGGAACGAGGTCTGGCACCTGGTCCAATCCGCCGCCGATCTACTCTGCTCTGCTCTGCTCTTCCCTCAGCTACTACAGAGCCAACAAAGTGGACCAGTTCCAGTACTCCAGGCCATTCAGGAAAGGGCAGAAGGACCCGGATAATGAGTTTGCTGTGAGTCTTCATAGACACCCTGTTAATGAACCTGAGGTAAAGACACGTAATGACAAACAGGCAGGCCTTGACTGTGGTGTTTCCGCTATACACAGACCATGTGGATAGAGAGGACCACCTACGTCACTGCCTACCGTTTTCCTGGGATCCTGAAATGGTTTGAAGTGAAGTCTGCTACTGTGGTAGGTGCTACATAACTTCACCAGTATGTGTGCGTCCTGTTGTTTTGTGTTCTGTTTACTGTCTTTCTGTCTTGCATGGAATCATGGGATTGGGTGTTATACTGCTTTTACTGCACAGCCAGGGGATGTTGGACTGGTTACATTAGTTTTTTGATTGGTGTCCTACTTAACTTGAGGTATTCTGCTTGCAAGTTTTGTAACTTTGATATAGTCCCCAGTACTTCCATGTTAAGTGTCTCAGTAGTATGATGTCAAAGTCAGCATGTCCGTATACAGTCTATATAATCATGTTCATGTAGAGATGTGGTCCATGTTAGCCTGAATAGGATTTGGCCCAACTAGAATTTGGCCCAATTAGGACTTGGCCCATGTAAAACGTAGTCCTGCATTGCATTACAGGAGGAGATAAGCCCACTTCAGAACGCTGTTGAGACAATGGAGCTGGCCAATGAGAAGCTGGGGAATCTCGTTCAGCAGCAGGCGTGTGAACGTTCACTGTCCGTACACCCACTTTCCATGATGCTCAATGGAATTGTGGACCCTGCCGTCATGGGGGGCTTTGCTAACTACGAGAAGGTCAGTGCGGAGGACCTCAAGAACTTGTCCATGCTTTTATACTGTCCTGTCTTTCACTGCCGTTTAATGTGTGTGTGCGCACGCATTTATGCGTGGAGACGATGCATTCCAAGGGAACTTGTCAGCCTACTGATTTTAAGAACGCCGTATGTTTACTGTAAATTTGCATTTCAGAAAATAGTTTTCAGCAAAACTGTCACAGCTCATTTGCGTGTAGAAATGCAGACCCATCCAAAAGGAATGGGTCGCTCAAAATAACGAGACGACTCGCTTCGTTGTGTTTGTTTAACTTGTCGATGTTCTTACGGTGTGTCATCAGCAGGACATTTTGAGGGCGAGCACATAACAGTGGGGCTACAGAAAGGCACGATGATGTTTGCTCATCACTGAACTTCACAAGACTAATCTGGCAGTTTTGTACTGGATTTTATTTATTTATTTTCTTCAGGTGGTTTTTGTACAAGGTGTTTTAAAGTCTCTGGTTTGGCTTTTTTGAAATGCCGTAGTGCTTATTGTTTACAGTGCGAGTAAAAAAAGAAAAAAAGTGAAATTATAAAAAGCATACAGATGTGCATGTGATGCGCATAACAGATGTGCATGTGATTTTATCAGCGTGTATGGGAGAATACATTCTGCTGCTTTAACATTAGCACCTGAAATATGCATCATTCTGAATTCCACTTTTTTTTTTTTTTTTCCCGCCCTTTCCCCTTTGTCTTCAGGCATTTTTTACAGACGCCTATATCCGTGAGCATCCTGAGGACCTCGAACGTGTAGAGCTGCTTAAACATCTCATTGCCCTGCAGGTGAATCCAGGTTTCCGCTGACCCCAGCCCTGTCTTTTCAGACTCCATGGAGCACTAACCCATGTCTCTCCTTGAGTTCAGGTGCCGCTCCTGGCCGATGGGATCCGGATACACGGAGAGAAGTCGACTGAGCAGCTGAAACCCCTTCACAACCATTTAGTGACCTGCTTTCAGGACCTGCGTGAGAAGGTGGAGAAGCTCTATGGAGTCATCACGCTGGTAAAACTTTTTTAAGTTCTTCTTCCAAAACCCTCTTTCACCATACTCCTTTTTCTTTTCCTGTCATCTGTGGTCCTGTAAAACAAAACCCAGTTTGGGTTTTCCTAGATACTTTTCTCCAAAAGCAAGGGATTCAAAAGACATTGCTTTATCCTTGGTAATACAGCTGGTCAACTTTTAAATATTACTAAAGCGTGATGTATAATTCTTTTAAAGCAAGCTGGCAGTCAAAAAGAATTTCTTTGATACGTTTGTACTATTCTGGTATTGACTAACTGTGTCTAATGTGGTTGAAAAGTTCTGTCTCTTCTGTTTAATCAGTTGACCACAGAAGGACCACTGAACACTTACACCACAAGAGTTATGACCGCTAAGCCTATTCGTAACATGACCATAGCTGAAATGAATGTGATTTCCATCGATGCTGTGTAGGTTGGATAGGAAGAGATACTCAAAAAGCCTCAATTATTGTGCCAAAGATCAGTGCATGCAGGCCTCCACTATTTATGGTCATAATACACAGTCTATGAAGGACTGTACAGCTGTAAAGAATACATGGGAAACAGTATCTCAGATTGCTTAGAAGTCTGTGCCAAGGCCTTGTGTGGAGGTCATTAAGGCTAAAGGCGGACCTGTTGAACAGCCATAAAGCACAGTGTCATCGTAGTGTTTTTGGCAAGTATGTCAGTATGACCAAAAAGAAACCTTTGATCAATTCTTTTTGTCTGCCAGTGTGTATAAACTTGTTGTTACTGCAGGTTGGTGCGTGGGTTGAATTTTTCCAAACTTAACTTTGAATTAATGCTCTGGTCTGCAGCTGATATATATTGGGAACCCAGGAGGGCTGCTATACCTATAATTTTTAAACAATGTTGGATTTAATGGAGAACAAACTAGCAGCCCTTAAAGCCAAGGACTGCTTTACAGATCAAGCTGTAGATGTTGCCCTTAATGCCTTCTGCCATGTGGGGGCTGTTGGCTGTTAGCTAGTTTATATAAGACTTGCACATGAGCTTGTGTGTCAGTGTCTGTAATTATTGGTTGGTTCACTGGGGCCAGCTGCTTCTTCCTGTAAACTCATTGGTCAGTTCAGAATGGTCACGAGTGTGTTTGCTGCCGTAGCCCTGCTCCCTGACGGAGAGGAAGAAGAGTCGAGTGGGCTCGGTCGTGGTGCCCTACCTCCTGTCCTCCACCCTCCGCCGCATGTCCACTGTCTCCAGCCTGTCCACGGCTTCCTCGGGTCTCTCCAGTAGCTCCGCCTCCTCTGAAGGAGGCCCCTCCCGGCCCTGCTCTCAGGAGTCAGTACTTGCTCCACCTTCTTTGGGAACCTTCTGAAGTTTGCCTTACATTCCCCTCCCTGTAAACAGCCCCCAACACCAGCGTGCTCTTTAGTGTGTCAGCTAGATTTTGCTAAAAACCGACATGACGTTGACTTTAAATTCTGGTGCTCCAATGGAGTGGTGCATTAGCATAACACTTTTTGTTTAGTCTAATGGCTATTTTGTTTGCTCTGTTTACAATTTTTTTTTCTCTTTTGATGCTAAAAGTGTAGTTTTTCATCTTATCCTTGAGTCAGCAGTGTGGTTCAGCCCCTTTCGTTCCACTTTTCCCGACAGCGATCTCCACTTTCTCGGATCCGCGTCGCCCCCCCATGTCTTTACTTCCTCTACTCTGTCTTTCACCAGTTCCCTGTTGACCCGCCTCAGCGATCGCCGGGCCTCTGTTCTGTCCCAGTCTGAGGAGGACAATCGGATCAGCAGGAGAAACCGGAAGGAGTGGAGCGTGAGCAAATCGCAGGTCCTCCTGGAACGCACACTGGATGCAGATGAGGTGAGGGGAATTGCATATCTCACCCGGCGCTCTGATTATACCACTGCATAACTGTATTTATGTGTAACACTGGATTATACCACCTAGCAGCCCTTAAAGCAGAGGACTGTATTTTCATGTATGGCATCAGATTACACCATCTATTCACACATTATTATTATTATTATTATTATTATTATTATTAAGCGTTATAGAAATGTAATGCATTATCGAGACACCCAAATGCTTTAGAATGGAACAAGGCCTCTCCTTCACCAACACAACCACGCAGCATCCACCTGGATGACGCCACGGTAACTGTAGCTGTCTGTATATCTTAAGCGCTGATGCAATAGTGATATCAGTGCAGGTGGAAGTGGGCGTGCTTATGTAACAGTGAATATTGCGTTGCTCTCCAGGTTGGTACCACAAGGTTACAGGGCAGCTTGTCAACATTGTTGCCGTGGCTCAGTGTGCAGGGGTGTGTTTTAGAGCTGCGGCATGTTTTCCAGTCTCCCTCTGCTTCTAGGCTGAGTGTGTGGAGCGAGCCCGTTTCCTGCTCGCGTACGCCATCTTACAAGGTTCTTCCTCCCGCAGAGGCCGTCGGAGAAACATCAGAGGCCCAAGAGCCTGCAGCTGGGGGACCGGCGCCTCACGCTGTCACTCTTCCAGGGAGCTCCCTCGCAGCTCAGCCTGTCCACCCCCCTCAGCCCGCTGCCGGCATCACCGCACACCCCCCGCTGCTCCAGTATGCATTATGCGCAGTGCCTGTCAATCTCTCCGCTTTCCTTTCACGAAACGCCCATTGTTCTGTGAATGCAGCGTGTTTTAAAATGTGGCTTTTAGTTTTATTAATTTTTTATTTTTTTTTTTACTTCTTGCTTGTCATGATTGTAAAGTACTTTGTGTAAAGTATGTAGTGTTGCGGTGTTGCACAAGGCCAGTTGGAGGCTTTTTCCTTTGTTTCTTGTAGGTTACACGTCTATCCCGAGCGACAATGACGCGACACCTGAGCCCCCAGGGACCCCCCCTCCCATGCCCCCGAAGAGGCACCCCATTGATGGTGACATCCGCTACAGTTCTGCAGAGGTGAGTAGGACACAAAGAAGATCAGGAACAAAGTAGTGGTTGAAAAAGTACGTTTTTAAATTTACATTTTGCTTTCCTATTGCTCTGCTTTCTCTTCATCTCTGTAGTTCATGCCCCCACTGCCATTAAAAGGAAATGATGTTAGGCCTCCACCACCCCCCCCAAAAGCAAGGAAGTCCATGTTTTCCTCGTAGCTGTGTATGCTGTGGCAACAGACTGAGTGCTGTGGGGCTGCTGAACTCCCTCTCCAGTAGGGGGTGCTAAATGTGAGCAATACTGACACCTACATTCTTCCCACTGTGGAAAGCTATGCCTTTGGACAGCACAGCAGGGAAATGTCCTTTCCTGAAGTCCTCTCAGATTCGGCATTATGTCTCGCTGCAGAAGAGTGACTATAATTTTTTTCAGTTTGCTCGCTTTCCAGTTTATGGTTTTGTCAGAGTGGCCAGTAAATCCTAGCGTATGCAGTGGTTTAAATATAAATTGTACATACTGTAGCAGAACTGTCTAGTAAGATACGTATTTAACTGCTGGGTATAGATGTGACCAAATGTTGTCATGGTGACGGGCTGGCATGATCTCAGCTTGTGTACCACAGGCAGCCAACAGCAGCTGTTCACAGGCAAGGTTTGAATGTTATACTTTCACATTTTTGTAGTTTTAACTGTCCGTAGTAGGGAATTAAAGTATAAAGCTTTCACCTGTAATGAAAGTCTCCAGAGTTCACAGGGTTGCAGTAATATGCCATAAATCTACTCTGAGTATTCGAGCAATAATATACTGAGGTACGACAGCGTAAAACGTGATTCACAGTTTAAAGCGGAGCGGGTTGATTGAACCAGTGAGATTCCTCATGCAATATAGCTGCAAATCTAACTTGACACTAATATGATATTCCCCCCTCAGCCCCCCCCCCCCGGGAATAGGGGCGGAAGGATAATTTATTTCAACAGGCTATATTGACTATCAGTGTAATAAAATATTAATTTCATGTGAAACATTAACATCCTGTAAAACTACTGTCAAGCACACTAAAACATTATTTTAATACTGATAAAGAACATCATTTACTTAATTTATTGAATCAAGGTATGTTTACAGGATGGCTGTTAATCCAATTCTCAGTACATTGTTTCTTTGTGAAGAAAAAATACTGGTAAGTTTTTAGCAGTGTTTTTGAATAAACAGACTATTCATGAATTGAGTGGGTTTAATTTTAGCCGTCACTGGGTATAGCACGTACGTAAATTAGCAGATTCAAATTATGTCGGTTGTCATGCATCAGGTTGCTATTGAATGATTATGGACTGTATAGTTTCACTCCTGGAGTGCTTTTATCACTGCTATCTTCCAGTGGCACTTCCAGATGCAAGAGTTTACAATTGGGACCACACACACACACACACACACACACACACACACACACACACACACACCCACCATGTAAAATCCGTTGAGTACACCAGATCAAAGAGAGGCCATGTACGTCCGAGTTTACTCTAACAATATGAACAAAGCAATTCATCTTAGACCAGTTGCCTTTTAATGCTGTTTTATTAAAGTCAAAATGACAGATTCTTATGCAGATAATGCAGTGATTCCTCTTTCTGATATATGCTTTAAGTGTAGGGTGTGGGGCATTGCACAAATGTTTGCATCAATACTGTTTTTTTTTTTTCTTGTATTTTTAATAGCCAAGAGAAGCTACCTTGTATGTAAGTGTATAAATGGAGGTTTTAAAAACAAACAGTGGCACGTTGGTAAAGAGTGTATGGAGTGTGTTAGGGTGAAGTAATGTCAAGACACTGGACTTTTTATTAAGTGCATTGTAAACCATTCGGACAAATAAAAGATTTACCTAAATTACACTTGCTTGAGTGGGAAGATTTTGGTATTTACAGATATGATTGTAAAAAAAAAAAAAAAAAAAAAAAAAAAAAAAAAATTAAGATTATTTTAATTTTAATAATATTTTTTAAAAATAACAGGACAGATGGGGTTAAATTAAAAAAATAAAAAAATGGAGAATGTATTTTT
>JABJVR010000035.1:3155360-3202068 GCA_025773905.1 Chitala chitala
ATAATTACTTAGCCACTTCCAGCTTCATCACACACAAACATATAATTCAGCACTTTCAGTGAATCAGTACTCTGTCAATCAAACCCGGGAGCTGCGTCACCGTGGTTAGATCACAAAATAAACTAATGCAAAACCTTCCAGCCCTTCTAAGCTAATGGCTAAAGGTATCTAGTAACAAACAAATTAAGGGAAAAAAATTTTACCTGAATGTGAATATCAAATAGAAGAGAATAAGCCGCAGTGAAAAGAAGTAGATGGAAGAACACTATGAGAAATGTGATGTTTCACCTTCACGTTAAAATTGCTCCGTCTCTCTCTCTCTCTTTACTTCCTAGTGTTGCTACTGACAGCTGAAACAGGTGTGTTAGAGCTGGCCACGCCCTGCTGCTCTCCCCCTCCCTGTCCTCCTCTATTTCCCTCTCGGCCCATTGGTAAATGACAGGTCACCTCCTGCCTTTACCTGTTACAGCTCACATCCTCCATTTTGCACACTAATTGCACAGAAACACCCTCCATTTTGTATGCTAATTGTGCACCAAATATAGAACCTTCAATTCAAGTGACTTGTGATTTGTTTTTAATTGTCTTCCAGGACACGAATGATTATGTCGCAAAGCACCTGGCACCCAGTTACAAACTTACTGTACAGTCACGTGTAGAACTCAAAAAAGAAAAGTAATGCAAGTGATATTGACTGGGCATCTCTAATACCTGCAGCTGTCTCACATAAGCACCGGAATTCTGCTGTTATTTGAACAAAGCTGCACCTGTTCCTTTCTGTTGATGGTGTACCTGGATGTAATTTTTATATAAGTAGATGTCTACTTATTGTTTCGGCCGGAGAAATTAAGATGTTAGCAAGAGTTCTTTTACCTCTGCTGTAATTCCCTGAGTCAACACCTACGCTCATACCTGAAATGGTGGAACCACCATTGTGATGATGGGGTCTCCATGGTAACTTAATCTTGAGGCCATAGGAAGGGGTGGGGGTTGGTGCCGGTGTAGCAGGTGGGCCACTGAGACGTCCTGAAACTTAACAAACAGGTTAAGTGAAGGCTGTGAAGTGGGGTTAGTACAAAGGTAAACAAAAGAGTTTTAAAGAGAAGGAATCGTCTCTGAGTCTGAACCACCCTGCTGATGGGAAACAAATAAAAGTAAAACAATGTGAGAATAAATTACATCAAAAACACATAAATGTGGTCTTTTAAAAACACGTAATTCGTTTCAACTGAGTTGCGGCCCTAGTTCTCCAATATGTATAAATAAGGTTTAAGTGTATATGCACATTGATAATGAATGGTAGAAATAATCAGAAAAACATGGGTCGATCATTATGTTTTATTTTTTGTTTGGATGGTTCACGATACTTGGCAGGCCTTCTGTAGCGTCATGGAGATTTTCGGGAAAATAAACAAATGTGATTGACTAACTTTGTATACGTCAGTCAAAAGTAAATGTAGGCCGAAACTGTGATATCACAGTATCTCAAAATCAACATTCATTTGGTAGTGAAAGTCACAACTGAGAAAGTGAAATAAATACTGAGACTGGTTCACAGTGCGCTTCTGTCTTGCTTTTAAGCACAGCACCTTTTTCACTTGCATTCCCACAGTGCTGGTAGTCTACCTGCCTGACCTGTTTGTGCACCTGTCCAACCTGTTTGTACTAGCACTCCAGTAGCTCCGGTAGATAATGAGGCTGTTGTTTTTTTGGAGTATATGAGCTGTAAGTTAGTCTACCATATGTCTTTACCGTACTGGTGACTGAGGTAGCATGTGCAGGTTTTCAGTAACAGTTGAGTTCAGATGCCTGCAACCTGCAAATACACAGCAGTACTGTCTGAAGGAGATGGACTTTCCCGTGAGGGATCTTGTATTACAATACACATGAAAGAGGGATTAATGTGCACCTACTGTGACTATTCATTTGCTGTTAATTATTAATCCCACTGAGAAAGCAGTGGGAGGTAAAGTGAGGCCTGGGCTCTCTGATTGGCTGAAACAGGCCTGTGTGAGGCCCGTCTCATGCCGCACCGCTGTTGTTTGTCCACAGAGTGGGGCAAAAATGACAGGTTTGAATCAGATGACAGGGTCTGGTCTGGTAATGACTGCTACGTTATGATAAACTTGATAAAGGTGAACTTGTGCGTGCTAAAAAGTGTGCTGACATGGTTACTCCCGGGAATTAAAGCAAGAGACAGACTAATGCTCTGAGCTAAGTGCCTCAAGTCTTTAGTTTGAGAACTAATCGTTTTGTTTGGTGTGTTGTGCATGTTTTGGAGACAAGAATTTGCCCACTGCCAAATGGCTGCCCTGTTACATATGGTATTCTGGCAGGTAACTGACACACAAGGCAAAACTCAGTCAAAGTGGAAATTTCAATAGAGCCTTCTGGAATAGTGTTCAGTTGCATTTTGATGTGTTTTCAGACAGCTGGTCTTGTTTACAGTACTTACCAGTCTAGGGTTAAAAGATCAGTAGACTCACCGGTGTATGGCATGAAGATTTTCATTTCTGAAAAACACAACTGAAGCTGATTAATTGGGTCTATTGGCCAAAAACAGAGGATGCTGCTGGAGCTGCTCTTCACATTTTTCCTTGAAACTTTCTTCTTGTTCCGTGTTGCTACATACCAATTTCCACGCCAAGCTCACAGCCTCTGTGCTGTTCGGAGCTGTTAAAGATAATAGCCACTATTTTGGGATGAAAGAGAAGGGTGAACCGGTGATGGAATGGCGGAATGTAAGAGGCACAGAGACAGGGTCAGAAAATGACAAAGAGGTAAAGGAAGTGGTGTTGAAGAAAGGCAAACCGTACCACCTCCTTGAGTGAAGGGGAAAACAAAAACCAGCCAGTGAGTGAACGGGAGGCTGGAGTGTGTACCTTGTACCCAGGGACTGTCTACTCAAGCCATCGTCCTCTGACTTTATATGTCCAAAGCAACTTAAAGGTTGATGTAAATAATAAGCTAACAGTCTTACTTTATAATACATATACAGTGGAGCCTAACTCTATGTGGCCACGCAGTATGAAGATATGCGGACAGTCCACTTAATGAACCTCACATGTTTACATCCTGACAGGTAGCTGTTTGCTAAGTCCTTGACTGAACCACCTTAATAGAAGCTACTCCACATTGCATGCACAGCCGGTTTTCTTTTATACCTGGACTTGTGTTTTTCCTTCAAATTATTTAAATTATTGCTTCCTGCCTAACACCACTCTTGTTCGCTGTCAACGTCAGTGTCAGGCTTTAAAATCTCGCCGTGCTGAGAAATCGTTAACGTTACTAGCCGCAGTACAGACATTTTAAACCAATAAAAGCTTGCGGAAAAACACTCATTTACTGCAGTGGCTCAATATTGAGTAAGAAGACGGCAGGGATGTGGGGGCTGGTCAAGCAACGCTGGCTGACAAAGTTATAAATCAGCGCGATGGTGGGCACCTTATCGTGTTCATAACCGCTGCAAGTGTTACAGGGTTTGGCAGCCGGCAAGTGAAGTCATGTTTAACGACTAATTTTATAAAGACTTTCATGTATCCACTTGTCCAATGACATTATGGTATGAAGTAGTGATACGCGCCTTAAATATTTTATCCACTTACCGTGTATATACTTAAGCAAACTCATGTTAATTGAATGGCAGACAAACCGTATGTAGATATGTGTATTATGTATAAATTTCACACACACACACACACACACACACACACACACACACACACACACACGTAAGAGTGAATCCTGGCTTATCACCCACCGAAAGCCGCAATCCCACAGTGAGAGCCGGAGAACGTTGAACTGTTCCGTTGTAAAGGCGAAACCCAGACCCAGATTGCTGAGTTTGTAACAGCATGTTCCACTCTTTTGTTCCTCTATTTCACCAGAACGTTTTTGCTGGGAAATTAAAATGGTAATTGACGATTTTCAGACCACTGGGCCGGCTCATTATTTTCCACAGAAGTAGTGCATTTATGCAGCATGCACGTAAATGTCCTTCGTAATTTCAGCGTAATGATTTAATTTAAAAGTGACGCTGTTATTACAGAAATGGAAGCGTTCGTCTACAGAGGAGATAAAAAAACCTCTCTTCAATTTGAGTGAGAAGTTGTTCTTACATTCAATTTTCCAATAATGCTGAGGTTGGCAGTGGCACATGCAAAAGGCAGCTGCCAAAGGGACTATAATTTGTACAGCTGTCTGTTTTCAGGTGGCACAGAGGCACGCCGGGCAGACTTGTTGCCTGACTCCTCCAGTCTTACGGCCACAAATCGGGCGCTGGCTCTTTAAATGTGTTGTTTTTTTTTTTTTTAAGCTTGCTTTTCCAGCCACAGTGCGAAGCCACGTGGGTCACGAAAAGTGCTGACCACGAATTAACCTCCTGCTTATATTCATCGACTTCTTATGTGCTCTGTTATAAGGTATATGTTGGTCTGACTCAACTGGTAATTGATAATGGTTGGTAAGCTGTCGCTTATTTGAAAAGTGTAATTAATTTTTTTTCTCCCGAACAACAGCAGCAAAGTCACATTTTAAATTCAAATGCACAGCCTAAAGGCTATTAGGTTTGTCCTTAATCATTATGACACCTGCTGTCACACCTTATAATGCATTTCACTGTGGCTCTAAAAGGAAATAAATGACCAGAAACCTAAGAAATGAAATTTCTCTATGTAACATAGCTTGTATAAATGTAACTACACAGGTCAGCAAGCTGAGAAATAACCAGTGTGTCAATTTACCTTCAGGATGCCTGCTGTATTTAGTTGGGAATATCTTTAGGATTCGTGATTGTATCAGCCCGACTTTATTGAACCTGTTTTGTTAAATTGTTTTATGTAACCTGATTGGTTGGGTTATCTTTAATATTACTGTGCAGTAAAGTGATTTTAATGATAGCTGACTGCAGCTACCTTTCTGACACCAATGTAGTCAGGGTATGACACCTGCTTAGTCAAGTTCTCATTAAGACACCTGTTCAGTCAGGTTGCTTTTATGGCACCCCCTTAGTCAGGCCCCCTTTATGACACCTGTTTAGTCAAGTTCTTGTTAAGACACCTGCTCAGTCAAGTTGCATTTATGACACCTGCTTGGTCAGACTCCATTTATGACACCTGTTTAGTCATGTTCCCTTTATGACACCTGTTTAGTCATGTTCCCTTTATGATATTATTAGAATCTGACAGGCCGGTCAGGTTTCAGCAGAGGCTCCATGTCTTCCACTGTCACCCAAACATACAGTATTTCACCTTATATGACGCATCTGTGTGATTATATCTGTGCTCCCGTGTTCATATTAGGTATGAATGCAAAATAAATTATCTCTGCATGTGGCCAAGCACAAAAAATGCACGTGTTAGAGGGGATTTTCTACTGACTCACTGTAAGGCAGTTAATGATCCTTAACATGACTGTTCCAAGACAAACTGAAACAGGTTCACACTGACAGTAGCAGAACAGAAAGCTGTAGCATTTCTTTTCCTGGTTTCGTAAATGTGATGAAGTTTTGAAACAAAAAAAAAAAAAACTAATGGGCATATTTATAACAGGGATGTTTGCAAGTTGTGTGTGATTTAAAAGTTACTGTAATAATCAGGCATGCAAACACAAACACACACACACACACACACACACACACACACACACACACAGCTGTCCTGTCACAAATAGTATATCAACAGGTCCAGCAGCCACATGTGTAAAGTGGTTCCTTCGTGGTCTGTAGCGATGTGACGATGGACATGAGACCCGCGGAAGGTCTCCTCTTCCAGTAACAGAAGGAGAGACAGGAGACAGGAGACGAGGGAAGAAGAATGAAGCCAAGACAGTTAATTACTGAGGACTGGGCCAGATGCTGAATTATGCTGCATCGATCAGCCAGGAGTAAGTTGGATCACTCCTGGGCATTAAATCAAGGGAGAGAGGGAGAGAGACTCCAAGGTAGTGTGTTTTGCAGGGGGGGGGGGGGGTCGTTAAGCATACAGAGGGTTTTCTAAACGAACGTCCGCCAAAATTAATCAGGATATAAATAAGGTCTGCTCCCAGATTATTTACGGCTCGTGAGATGTCATCTCCGAAATTGCCCCTCTGTGACTCTCTTTGCCCGCTCTCAGACGGAGAGCTCAGTGCCAGTCGGTGGCTGAAGAGGCCCACCAGTACCAAACACGCACGCTGGCGTAAAAGCTGCAGTATCGATCCAACAAACCAATTTCTTTGCGTGGAAGCCAGTGTTCCTAAAACAGACTTGCATTTACTCGCTGAGCCATGTATCATTCATAATGTGGTTGCATTTTTTATGTGGGGGGTGAATTTACTCTACATTAAATGCTATGAAAACTACTGCCCTGGTAGGGTCTGAGGGTACCGGCATTATTTTCAGTTCGAAAATAGGTACATAAGCCAAAATAAGTATTAAAGTAAATATTAGATTTTTTTTTTTTTTTTACATTTTTGCAGAGTAACATGTGATTGCCTTTGTTTCTCTGGCCATTTCCCATAATTTCTCACTCCATCACCGGCCTGTTAACTGTGAACTGTGCCTGTTTGTAGTCCAGCTGAAACTCCGGGTCCTCTGCGGTGTTGTCCGTCATCCCAGCTCGGCCTTTTATTGTCCTGGCAGGCTAAAAAGCGGTGCTGCTGTCCAATTCAATTGGATTTGACCAACCGCCAAGGGCCCAAACCGCTGATAGCGCTATCTGTCTTTGTTGCTTCGACGACAGAGCTGCTATAAAAACAGCACATGGGGGAGGTGGCAGGAGGTGGGAAAATCACCTTGAAGGAAGTCTTCAAAGCTGAAAAGCAGTGGGGCTGCAGGGGTCCTCAACAGGTGAGCGAACAGGTAAATGGGGGGGCGGGGTGGAGCTCTTGTGAGCTGGCAGTCAGGTCGCAGAGGAGCGGTGAGGTCGCAGCACTCTGGCTGAAGAGGCCATGAATCTGTCTCTATCTGTTTCTCTCTCTTCCTCATACAAACACACAAACACACACACACACACAATACGTTATTTACAGGTAAAGCTGAGGAGAAGGCCTGTAAGTGAACTACAAAAACAGGCTGGACTGGCTTCTGTATCAGCCTATTTCGTGGGACCTGCTACCCTTTCCAAACCAGGCAATCCCTCTGCTCCCAGTATCGAAATCATAAAATAGTAATTATTACAGATGAACTTATAGAAGACATACCAGGTCATTAACTTATTTTTGCAAAGCAAGGCTTAGAATTTTTTTCCTTGAACCATACTACTGTTCTCTGTGCAATTAAGCACACTGAGACAAAAGTTTTCTTTTGAATTTTAAATTTGCTGTAGTACATCATTAACGCATGTCTGCTTGGACTCATATACATGATGAGCTGGGTTTAATTACTAAAGATGCTCCATTTCTTTGGGAGTTTTTTTTTTCTCTCTACACCCTTTGTGGTTTTTTAATTTAAATCTTTTTAAGATGGCGTGAAAGCTCTCGTTCCCTCAAACACTTTTACAGCAAATGCCAACTTGAAATTATGAGACAGTCCCTAAGTGACTTTGTAAACTCTTCTGAAGTCTTAAGTATAAAAGTACATCAGAGCATTAATAGTCTTAAGTCTGGTAACCTCACTACTTGGTTTCCATGTGAACAGTACTCCATCCCTCCATCCTACACTGATTGCCCAAGATGAGGATGCTCGTGAAGCACACCCGTGCATCTCACCGATGATCTCCAAGCACATTGACCCCCTGTCCTTGTGCTCCCCCTGTGTCACCTGCTACCTGTGCATATATGCAAAGGCTATATTTCAGCAAAGCGCTGTTAACTGTCGAAGATAGCCAACAGGAGTTTTAACGTAACCTCTTTAGTGAACATGAATGAAACAGAAAAAAATCAGCTACCCTTTTGTCACCTGAATAGTCATTCAGCACTCCTATCTCTGCGAAACATAAATGATTTAGCCCACTCATTGAAATGACAACATTTCACATCTTAATAGGAAAGTGGAAATGTAATACACATGTATATGTATGCACACTACTTTGAAAAGCTAATTTTCCTGATTTCTTTATATCAATTACTGTATATGTCTTTTCAAAGAAGGCCTTTTGTCAGACTATCCTTGTAAAGATAATTGGAACAATTCCATTTATAACTACACGGTTTTTTAAAGAGTCTTTCAATTCTGTGGTCTGCTTTATAAACATTTCCACAACATTAAAGAAACGTGCATCGGCTGCGAGGTGATTATCATGTCTTTTTGATGACTTGTGTAACAGAACTTTTTTTTTTTTTTTTACCTCAACATGGAAATGGCTGCTGAACTCGGATTTACAAACTTAGGCTGAGATGTGGTTACTGGGTTGTTGTAGTGGATTGTCTGCTCAATAATTCTGGGGAAAGGGGGAAAGAGTTGGCAAGTAGGTATTAAGTCGTATTTATTTTTGATGGTGGGGTAGATTTTTAGACACGGCAAAGAGAGCCAGACTGTGTGTTCTTCTTGGCAGGGGGCTGGTCCAGGGCTTGTCACTCTCACTGTTTGAGAGTGTGAGGAACAGCGGATGTTCCTGTGGTGTTTGGGGACCATATTCAAGTTACGCTCGTCGTGCCAGTGTGCCACACTGGGCATCCTTTTCCACCTTTCTCCTGCACCTTGCCTGCCAGCAGCTAGTTTAACTGGGATTCAAAATGCCAATTCTGAGGTGGGGGGGGGGGGTTAGAGCTTCTCCAACCCCCGCAAATCCCACCTCAAACACCTGTTAGTACTGGCACCTTAAGTGTTATTTTTGTAGTTGCTTTTTTGTGGTGAGATAACAGGCGAAGCTCCAGAACTGGTCACCTGGTGTTGAGGGACCTAAAAAAAGAAGAAAAAAAATGTAGTCAGACCTTTTTCGATGAATTCGAAAAAGAACAGAATAATGGCAAGGAAAGAAACTGGCTTTGAGGCGTAGTCACGGTGATGGTTTCCTGCTCAATGCATCTGCACCTCCTCCGTGGAGTCCTCTGCAGGGGGAGAGCGAGAAAGCGAGACAGCATGAAACGAGAGGAGGAAACGAGGTGGACAGTGTTGGTAAACTGTCATGTCACCTCTGTCCTTCCAGCTGTGAGCCCATTAGGAGTCCGTGAGATGACGAGCTGGCTGGAAAAACACACGGTGCAGGGAAAACAGTGGGGCAGCCCAGCAGGATGCACAGACCAGGCTCTCCATGAGGTCGAGTGCTGAGCACAGCTCTTTGACTGAAGCTCATGGGTCCTTGACAATGGAAAACCATGATTGTTATCCCAGGCACTTACACTGGCCAGTGTAGCTTCATGTGTAGCAGAACCTTCTTTGATATCTTATAGTCTGTCTTGTATGTTTTTACAAATGCTATTTTCAATGTTACATTTAATATTAGGGCTCATTCTAAACCCTGACCCTGGACCCTTCAAGTGTTGGTGTAAAAATTACAATGCTCTATAATGTCCTTTCAACACACACAGAGCTTGAAATATTCTTCAAGTATGCATACAATATAAAATAGCATGAGATTAATTTTTCCATTTTGGCATGCAAAAAAATGGACGGCAGTGGCCTTCAGTGAAAAATGAAGCTGTCTCATCATGTTTCACGTCTGCGATTAAAAGCTAACATGGCACAAACTGGACTGACAGATGCACACACTGGTTTGCAGTAAGAGTTATTTGTTGGGAGGGGGTTATTCAGTAATGAGCAGGTGCCTTATTTTCACTGGGGTGGCTCTATCTGTGGGAAAGACATCCGTGCAGAGGTCCCAATTTTCAGGCTCGGCTCAGAGCTCTGAAACTGGTAAAGCGGCAATGCTTGGTGACGCTGTCTAATGAAAACATCACCCGGGGTGACTCATCTGGTGCAAGGCTTCCCAGTATGCAATGGTGTAGGAGCCCACATCTCTTTACCATTTGTCTTGTGACTCCCCCCTCCCCCAACGTTTTACTCCCCTCTAAGAACCCAGTCTTAATTCTATTAAAATGTTTGCACTTACAGTACATATAAATAAAAAGACAGTTTTCCAATGAGAATAAGGTTAGGGTGCCAAAAATACAGTAGGGCTGAACTTTTTAAAACAGGAATAGCCCTACTGGTTGGAAATATGTTCGATACAGCCTCTGCAGAGGCAGCCTGATTAGATTACTTGGTTAGGTTATTAAATTATATTATACTGTACTACTCATACTGACCCTAAACTGAAACACCGCCCAAAGAATCCATACTGATGAGGAACCCATCTTCAGAGTTCACTGCTTCACATTACTGTGAAGTTCATATCCTGCAAGTGCACACTACATTATACACTCCATATCCTGCAAGTGCACACTACATTATACACTCCATATCCTGTAAGTGCACACTAAATTATACACTCCGTATCCTGGAATCAGTATTATTTGTTTTAGCCAAAATAAATCCAGTTCTTTCCCAGTCTGTGCTAAAAATATGTGAAATGCATAATTAGTTAATAATGCAAATAATCCCCAGTTGTCTCTGGGTGGTGGTGGGAGGTCCTCATTATGTCCTCTCAGTTTCATTATATATTTAAATGAATGAGAAAGTCCACCCACCTGTTAGATAAGCATCGGCTCCCCACCAATCCTTTTTAGGAAGAAAGGGGGAGGAATGATTGACATTATGGCAAAATCTCTATTGGAAAGTGTGAAGTATAAGGGACTGCCAACAACAACCCATTTGTGCTCATGCCAAGAAATTAAGCATGACATTTTCTTTGTTGCTTTTATTACCTGGGGAAAAATAAATAAAATAAATAAATAAACAAACATATTTGATGAAGATTCTTACTATAGTGAGTATAGAGAAAATTAAATGAAACCAGCAGATTTTGCCAATACGTTTCTTCTCATCCTATGCTTCTGAGGACTGTTAAAGGAGTGTAGAAAGTTGTTGATTCGTTGTTGAGGTGGTGTAAAAACAGCAGCCTTCTAGAGTGACCCCACAGCTGTGTGTCAGAAGCCCGGGTCACATGATCTGGCGCAGGATACACCAGTGCAGTGTATGGGGCCTGAGCAGAGAGGTGTCCGCATGGCAGCCGATCCTTCTGCCGTTCCCTTTATGTTATTTTATGTTACGTTATTATGACTCGATGTAGGTATTGTTTGTGTTGGCCTACACATAAAATCACAAGTGTAAAATTTACAGAGTAAGAATTTACTAACATCCATCCATCCTCTTAACCGCTTATGCCTGGTGAGGGTCACAGGGAAGCCTGGAGCCCATCCCAGAGCACAGGGCCAACCCACCACAGGGCACACACAATGGGCAATTTGGACACACCAATTAACCTAACCTGCATGTCTTTGGACCGTGGGAGGAAACCAGAGCACCTGGAGAAAACCCACCAAGCACAGGGAGAACATACAGACTACACGCACACAGACCCAAGGCGGAAATTGAACCCCAGGCCTGGAGGTGCGCGGCAACAGTGCTAACCACCACGCCACTGTGCTGCCTAATTCTCTAACACTCTGAGTTAAACATAAAGTGTTAAAACATAAAGTGTTAACAATTTAACACCACTCTGAGAGTGGTTTTTACTTTTTATACACTCCAAAGTAGAGTTAACATTAACACTTCTAGTGTTGCATTTAAACTGCTCAGTTTACACTGTAAAGTCCACCTCTCAGACGATTTCCTCTGTCCAGGAAACCATAGTGGCATGCTTTTATACATTACTGGTTTTCACCTGTTCAAAATCCACAAGTGAAAAATATTGGGTGTTTTTCACTTGCGGATTTTTTCCTAGGACTACATTTGTGTGATTAGTTGTTTTAAGATATTTTGACCCTTGTTTTAACCTCTGGTTGTGTTTTGACAATAGTTTCTTTTTTGTATAATGCCTTTGCTAGTGTTAATTGGATATTAGAATTCTCAGACCTCACATGGTGTGTTGACTGCTTTTATTTGTGTTTTCCTTTGATAATGTCACCAGATTAGTGTTTATTACATTATTGGTGAGTATTAAACTGGATGCAGCTCTGTTTGAACTCAGTTTGACTCTTTTTGTTATCTCAGTTAGCCATGTTTGTTTGTTATGCTTTTGTTTATGCTTTTATATTGGTTGTGTCTCTCGTGACCATTGATAAATACACAAAAGAATTCCATGTAATTTTTAGATTTTCTTGTTTCCCCTCATCCATTTCACGCAGAGCACACCCTGGGTCCTAACGGCAGGTGGGTCCAGAGAGACCACTCCTTAGTTAATAGAGTATCAGTGTCCTCTAGTTAGGGACACTTGGATGTGCAGTCAAGGCGAACGAAAAGGCAAGACGAGATTTGTGGTATGTAACATTGCATCACGGATTGGATGTAACCATCAACCCATATTGCCATTATGCCAACACAGCAACTTACAAAGTCATCTTTAAATGGTCACTGTATGCACCACTTCGTTTTAATTTACTCCTTGAAGGTTAACATTCCTTTTGGCATCCATCAGCCGGTGTGAGAGATAATTCACCTGCACTTTAACTTGTGTAGCATCTGCCTAATCGTGGGTTCCACTGCCTGCAGACCGCCTGCCAAATATCGACCGAAGTGAGTCATGCTGGAGATGCAGGCTCCTAAACTTCATGCTGGGCAGAGAGTAATAAAAGTAAGCAAAAGGAAAAAAAAAAAACATTTTCTAACCTTTGACCTCCATGTGAGAAACACCACCAGATGCTGGATAGCGGGATGCTGTTATCACCTCTGTTCTGCCTGTGGTGACCCTCTCAGTGGGACCACAATGACTGCCTGTAAAGTAATTTTCTTACAAAAATTGTGGCTTCTTTTAATCTTGAAATGTTATTCTCTTTTCATCATTGACCATTGACTGCATTTTGTTTGATTTTGCCCATGTATTAATCAGTAGCCTGTGCTTGTTTTACAAAAGCTCGCATTTCTAAAAGGCCGCAATCAGCTCCACGTTATTTGCGCTGAAAGCTTTCGCATCGTCCAACCTCTTCTGATGTAATCTCCCGTGTGTTCGTGTCGATGTGCTCTTCAGCCACCTCTGAAACCGGATAAAAAACAACAACAACACCCACTCTGCTTTGTGTACTCAGTGAACTCTGCGACAAACAGCGTGTTTGTGTGTTACAGGTGCTTCAGTAAAACGTGGCTAATGACTGGCAGAGACCGTCGTCTCATTCTGTTCCTCTTGGCCACTAGAACACAATGTTCAGAAAAGCGGCCGCATCCTCAAGCCTTCAATGGCTGATGTGGTTCAGCCCAATTCGCCATTCTGGCTACAGAATGCCCTGAAGTATGTCAAGTATTTGAATGAATTGCCCAAATGCAAATAACTCGGTCAAAAGAGTGTGATGTAAGGTCTGACAAATGGACCGCCGCAGCAGCAATTTCAAATCGGTACAATAAAATTTAACTATCGCTTCAGTGTGACATTCTACAGAGTGTACGCAATCTCGCTATGAACTTGTATCTGATAGTCTAATCATACGAAAACAGAAATCTTTTTGCCAATCTGAATGTAAACCAGAGCGTTCACATTATCGTAACTGAAACATAAGAGGCAGAACCAGAAATGAAAGAAGTGGATACGGCGATGGAAGACCTTTGGACAAAAGATTTAATTCACGCCGTACCCAGCAGTCATGGGAGCAGAAACGTAAATCCATCACATTCCTCCAAAAGACATAATCATGCAGCAGTCAAATTACACTGCCATAAAAAGCTGGAGGGAAAAAAAATGCATAAAAGCGTGTTCTACAGACCACATTTTCACTGGCATCAGACGGAATGTTTTCCCCTAGCAACATGGTGAAGGAAATAGCTTGTGTAATACCTGAAACAAGTTTACCTGACGGCCCTCATTCTACGTGTGTGTGAAGGGCAGTTCCTCTTTCTGCAATGTTTTCATGAGCCTTCCTGTGTTGTTTGGATGATCACTATTCTTCAATTCAATAGCGATATATATTTTGTTATATTAAATACTTGACGAGGGCAGCATGCAGGCTAACCTTGAGGTACTGTTGTTTCCTCACACCTCCGAAGTTGCCGATTCAAATCCGGTCTTTTACACTGAGTTTTACATGTTCTTAACACGCATGAATAGATGCCTTCCCACACCTCAAAGATACGTTGTTACAGTTCATTGGCGGACACTCAATTTAACCTGTGCCATGCCCTGTCGTGCATAGGTGATGATTCTGTGCCCCTGTGTCCCTGACTTGGAGAAGAAATATTAAAATTAATTAATATTACATGGAGTCTTTGCATGTGTAGAGGTGGGAGCTAAAGGTCTGTGTTAGCAACTGGGGAAAAAAAAAAGACTGTCTACTGTGTGACCTGGAATTTTAAGATAGCTTTTTTGTGAATCGCAGGGCATTCATTTTGCTGTTTTATACATAATAAGCTGTGTAAATGCAGTAATGAATTGCTCGTTGTTTTACGAGAACTGTTCATGTTTTTGCGCAAACTGTTTTACCTGTGACCTTTCCAGCTGTGTCTGTTTGTCTTAACATCTGAGAAGAGCTATAGTTTAGGGAAAGGAACAAAACATAATGCGTTAACTGACTGACAAGACTCGGGATGAGAAGTTTTTGTAATTAAATGGCAGTAAATGCAAGCCCTGCATAAATACTAGGGCTTCTTGGGAAACATTCATTATCTTCATCCAGTTTATCCAAACATCGGAAAAGCAAGAGAAAGGTGATGCTTCCCCAAAATTTGCATGCTGTGCATCTGAATGCGTTCTTTATTGTTCGAATTAATCTGTGAATTTTTCATACATTGACAGCAATTTCTCCTTTTTAACTAGGTTTATTTCCCCACAATGTTTAGCCCTTTTGAGACAGTGCAATTAATTAGTTTGGCAGAGGGAAATTGAAAAGGACATCTTATAAAAGCCTTTGTTCAATGCGATTGCATTTGTCCTCTGATGAAGGATTATCCAGTCACAAGGACCTGTTATTTTCATGCGCAAGGTTTGCAGATTGGATTTACAACACACAAACCGTACAGAATTTTCTGTGTCACTGATCGCCTTGGCACAAAGTGCTTTTCAAAATTGTTGGGAGGATAACTGAGTTTCACTCGACTATGCTCTGACTTGGCATGAGATGATATGAAGAGGCCGGCATTGTAACAAACATAACACAACTCGGATTTTTTAGGATAACATTTTTCTCTGTATTTTGGCTGCTTATTAAGGTATTCATTGCTGGGAAAGGGCTTGGGGGTACATTTGAAAACGTTTTGTGATTTAACATGATAACTAAAATGTAATTCACTTGAAACCTAGTCGCAGTCAGGGCTCTGATAGGATCACGCAGCCCAGCGGGAGGTCTCCAGCTTATTGTTTCTTGGTGGATACTTGACGATTCATCTTTAGACACACTGGCAGCATCTGTACCTGTGTTTCTGTTTTTCTGTTCTCTGTCCACACCATCCCTCCCATGCTGTCTTCCTCGTTCTCCAGCCCCTTCTGGTCTTTAAGCCCTCTCCCCTCCCCGCTGCTGCCAACATCTGTTAAAGGGTCCTCTCTCTCTCTCTCTGTCTCCTCCTTGCTCCTTCTCCCACTTCCTCTCTAAGTCTCCCAGATGCGTGGGCCTATAAGGGGATCTTAGTGCATGGCAGGCTGTGAATACTGGTGCTGACTGGGATGTGGGTGGAGGGGGGAATCGTGTCTTTGGTCTGTACTTGGGGGGTGGGGGGGGAGTCACGACAGCTTTTTTACATGCAAGCAATAGCTGGTAATCTCCGTAAGAGCCCGTGGGTCCAGTTTCTGCTGAGGCGCAGCCTAAATTCTGAGTATTCACTGTGATGTGTGGCAGAACCCTGCAGACCAGCTCACGTGACGGCGCGCACACACACGGTCACGCAAGTACTGGTGAACCCCGACCTTCTGCTTGTGATTGCGACTGATGAGAATATTTATACAAGTACATGAGTACTGCTTTGTGAGTGTGAGCACAGTGGGATTTTTGTGGCCAACTGAGTGCGTAGTTTTGAAAACACATATACTTACGCGTGACAGCCTGTGTATGTATTTGAATGATTGCGTGTGAGCGTATGTATGTCTAATTGTAATTACAGTGTTTCTGTATAAACATTTTTATAGGAAAAGAAAACTTTTTATTAACTTTTGTGTCAGTTAATGTACATTTCATCCCTGTGAGAGTTTGAGTATGCATATGTCTCTGCTTGACTATTTGAATGAAAGTCTGTGTGTGTGTGTGTGTGTGTGTGTGTGTGTATGCATGAGCACATGCATACATGTCTGACTGCCTGTGTAAATGTGTGCACAGGTGTGTGTGTGTGTGTGTGTGTGTGTGTGTGTGTGTCAAGGCTCCTGCCTCTTCTCAGAAGGCAGTTCTTCCCTACGTTGCCCTTATTAAGTCAGCAGAGAGAAACAGAGAGGCCAGAGCACCAACCACGCTTCAGGATGCTCTTCTCAGCGACACCATCTGAGATGATTCATGCTCACGTTTACAGTGCCTTAAAGAACAAGAAGGCATTCATTAGAAATCAATTAGTAAACCACAAGGACAGCATAGTTTGCTTTCAAACATAACTGATTTCATTGCTTCTTCCTCTCCCATTAAGCAATATATGCATGCTGGGTGCTCACTCCAAGAGCAAAGGGGGAGGGGGGCAACTCCCTCATTATCATTACCCTATTTTTTATCCAATGATTTTCATTCACTCGTTTATTGCACAATTGACTTTTAAGTGTCTTGCTGAGGGATGCTAACAGCAGGTTGCATCCTGGCACTTCTGTGGGCAGCTTTTCTGGTAGCAACAATGTGCAAATGAGCAGAGTGGGCCTCGAGCCGCAGATGCGCCGAGCCGCCCCTTGCAGCGCAGATCACAGTGTTAACCTTAACGCTTTCACACTTTCTTCAGAAGCTTCTGGAAGCGCACTGCTGACGGACACCGCAAATCTACAATTCTGCTGTGTCACACGTTGACCTTCTGCAAGACATTTTCGCCAAAGAGTGACCTTTAATAAAATGATGCGGTGATTTTGTGTATTATGATATAAAGACGGGACAGGCCACAGTTTAGCGACTGCGCTAATTGCTTCTACTCCTCTGCGGTATTTCAGATTTCTTCTGCTGCCTGGGTACCTTTAACAGTTAACAGACTAGCATCAATTGAAGTGCCTAACGGTGTTTTCTCTGACAGCCACCTGAGAGCTTTGAGATGATGACCTCAATTTTGTTTAACCCAGAGTGCTTCCTTGGCACTTATGGGTAAAATGATTAATTAGAGAGTTTTTAGTTCTGGTCTTAATGCCCTATTGTCTACACTACAGTTTTTTTTTTTTCATCTTTTCCTTAATTACAGTAAATACAGTGGACTGAGATGATAATTGAATAAAGGATTTGACTTTTCCTGATAATTATATGCTATGAGTCATTCACGACAAAAAGTGGTGCAAAGTATTTTGAGCTAGTAAAGAGACTAAAACAAATGTATTAAATCACATTTGCATCCTGTGACTGATTCTGAAATGCACATTAATGTTCAGGTTAATTGGGATTAATTACGCATTAAGTTATACGAGTAATTACTCTTGTATTCATAATCCAGGGCCTAGTCAAGAATAACATCCAAAAACACCATTACTCTGTATTTCAGAAATTAAATCCAGATATTATGTTTAATTAAATTGTCTTAATAATCCAAAATATTTAGGAGGTTTATGAGCTTAGTCGGCACCAAGATAAAGAACAATCCATTAAAACAGCAATTAGTCAACAAATATATTTGTAACTCATAATTTTTCTCTATTGTTTTTGACTAAATGAGTATAACAATACTGCAAACACTGTGCATGAGTAGTTATCTTTAAGACACTACTATTCCATTACTGGAAAGAACAACACAACTAACTGAATAATATTGCATAAAACTTGTTTATATTTTCATATAGATTTTTACAACAACATTGTTATAAAAACATGACAAACGTTGCTTTTGTGACAGTTCTATTTATCTTCGGAACTTTACAAGTCAGAGGGGATGGGAAAAAAAAACTCCTTTTCCATGTCTTTAACACAGTCTGGCTCTGGCTGTCTGGGTCCAGAATAAAGATTGAGACTGTAACATTAGGGACAGTACTGCCTGTGTACAATCAACGTAGAAAATTAGGAGGTAACGCAACCAACAGCACACTGTCACGTAATTAAACCCCAACCTTTGGGTGATTAGGTTTGGAGCACACACACTACAGGTATGTTTATGGCCATGTGTGACACTGCTGAAGGGGAGCTGCTAAAATAAGACAAAAAGCTCATGTAATTCCCACATGATGTCATCCTGCAGTCAGCCAATTGAATTGTGTCTTTTCAAAGATGGTTCAAAGACCAATGACAACCTAATGACAACCTTCAAAGATGTAAAAAAAAGTCACAGGTGAGTGGTACTGATATTCATTAATGTATGCTAATCTGTACAGACCCAAAGTCATGAAAAAGACCGTGAATGTCTCAGACTTCCAGCCTTAGCTATATTGCGCATTAAATTAAATACTGGCGATAAAAAATAAAAGGAAAAGGTTCAGTTCCACTAAACACGTATTTACGATTTTCCACATACATGTCCCCTGGTCTTTTTTCTGAATTCTCTTCAGAAGCTCTTGCAGGGTTTACCTTCAAAATGCAAGATTTTGAGAGAAACCAAAAACACATTTTTTTTTTCCACTGTAGAGAATCTGCTGAACACAGATCCACTCACTGCTGGAGGTCTCACACCAGCTGGACCCAAGACTGTTGTCTGAATTTTCAGTCAAGAGGGGCAGCTGTAATTGGCTGCACGCTGTGAATTTCCATTTTTTAAACAAAATTACACAGTAGCTGCGCCGCTACCGTGACATGCTTTTTTTCTATTCTTCTTCTTTTTTTTTTTAAGATTCATTCCCTTCTGTCCTCTGAATGAACTCCTGGAGCCAGACGTTTGACAGCGAAGCCAGTGTTCATTACAAACCGGAGCGGCGCGTCCCCATCTGTTCACTGGAAATCCTCTCGAGACGCGTGAGCGTGGGGAGAGAGAAAGCCCCGCACAAATGGCGTAGCCACGGGACTGTGTGCAGGAATGGTGAGGGCTCCTGTAAGCCCTCCATCCGCCCCCACCCCGCTTCAGGCTTTGGAAGTGGGTCCCTGAAATCCACTGCAGTGGCTGACCATTGAGACCCTGGACCTGAGTAGGTGTCAGCAAAGACCCAATTTTTTATTGATGGCTCTAGTCCCAAAAGGTGAGGAGGCCCATTTAGTGTGATTTATTATTGAAGCCAGGTCTGCAAGTGCAGGGTAGCGATCCATCACCGTGGGACCTTACGGCCCTGTTTGACGCAGACTGGGGAGGTCTTAGTCTATTGATCTTCTCCCCCATGGCTGTAGACGGTCCTGCTGGCATCTTTGTCCTTTACACATGAAAGTGTGAGTGTCTGGAGAGCAGGATGGAGTGGGTCACAGGCTGATTAAACAGTAGAGAGGGGTGTTTCAGTCAACAAACCGGGCATGTCCACACAGTGGTTAGGAAATGGAAATTGACAAGTGTCCGGGGCTGTTTAAGATATATGGAGTGCGAGGCCTCCGCACATTTTCCTGTCACATACTCCGCATGCAGGTGCACAAAATTGTTAGAAGTCTAGATGTAACGTGAGTGAGGTGGTGGAACCACTGCAGACCATTGAGGGCTCTCTTTATTGAAGACAGAGAACTCTTCAGCAAGAAAGACAGGAAACAGAACGCAAAAGATGGGGTAGGGGAAGGGGGGCAGCCTTGGAGGGGATAGTCAGTCCAGGAAAATGATAAAAAAGACATGTAGTCTGAAGGGCATGAGTGGGAGGCGGAACGTCTTTGAAAAGGATGCTGCACAGGTATGAGGCCAGAGCTCAAGGCTAAACGAGTGCGGGGTGCAGGGAGACCGTGGGCTGAGCTTCGTGTGGGCAGGAACAACCTGTTCCTGGGGAAGCAGTCACACGGTGTAACCAGGGATGGCTCACCGGGGGACAGTGCCGGGAAGGTGCACAAAATATGAGCCAGTATGAGGCGCTGGTGCACCAAGCGGCAGACACATCCAAGGGTGCACTACTACACTCTGTAGGACAAAGGCTTCCACGCTAGTGACAGGATGGCTCCCCTCAGCAAGTTCTGGGTTCCTTCTTTTGTCCCCGTCAAAAGTCCGTGCCACGTTCTCTTTTGGATCGACCACTTCCTTCCTGGAAGTCCTCGGTTGTTTGCCAAGTGTAGAGGTTATGCAAAACCACGCAGAAGTTCGGTGCACATGGCACTGGCACCACATTGCTGGCATAAGAAGCACATTGTGTATGATCTGACTTCCATCTGTTGGAAATAAAATCCCAAAGGTCTGGTGATGAACGCCACAGTCGTACCCTCATGAAAGGATCCTGCCCTCGAACGAACTGCGTCTGACACAGGAAATGGGCTGAGAATTCTGAAGGCTCCTGAAGGATTTATATGCACACGAAAGCCTGGAACCTCCGCAACTTTCAGCTATTTAGTTGTTCATTGCCATGGGAATGTCGCTCTCCTCTCAGTGAATTGTAGATATATCTCCAAACCACACGCCCGGCAGCGGTCTAAGACGAGTGTACTCATTCTGTGGAAGGAACAAAGGAGGACAAACAAATAGAAGAAAAGAGTTAGAAAACAGAAGGAAGCTGAAACGAGAAACAGATTACGCCAGACGACACTTTTACATGTAGTTAAGACAGAACAACAGCACTGAAAAAAGGCCTGCAAAGTAACACACACACAATTAGCTTCCACACGACATCAAAACAGTTTATTTACATTGCATGTTTTCTTTTTAAAGCAACGCCATTTAAGAATTACTGGTCTGCAGCGATAGCTACATTGTAACAAAAATCAACATTGTAACAAAACACCACAAATTAAATCATACTGACTCACACTTTACAGTCATTTTAGAAATATTAATTAAACTTGGGCAGGCTGAATTAACAAAAGTTCCTTTCTGGTGCAGCAAAGCTTGTCTCTATTGCCACATTATCTTAAATATATTAAAATTATACCCACGAAGGCTAATTAACACTGCATGTGGTGATAGGTGAAGATCCTTGTGTAATGAATTACAAAAAAATTTTGCTTGATGGCTGAGCAGATGGATGAAAATCCAGTTTGCGATGCGATATCTGACCTTTCTTCATGTGCTGTTACTAGTAAACAAGTACATCTGTCTGCCTCATGGTTTAACCAGCCGGATTAACAACGGGCATGCAGAAATGCCTTTATTTTCTTTTTTTCCTATGACGAACAAAGACAAGGGAGGAGGGATTTAATCTGAAACCTTGAGCTCAATGGTCTTGCAGTAATACATACCTAATAAATAAGTAAACACACTGATACCATACAAAATGACTTCAGTCCAATTACTGCACCTAGAGCATGGACTTACACACAACCCCCAGCTGTGTGGCTGAATCATACAAGTTTGCTCTGTTTTGCCACAAGCTAAGAATAAATATTTTAACAAAAACTAAAGCTCATCTGCGTATGCACAGCATTTTGTTTCTCCGTGTGTTATAATCATGAAGCCATTGATTTAACATAGGAAAAAAAAATGCATGCCTAATATATTTCCACCTTCTCCAATTGGCAAATGAGGGAAATTCTTATGTTTTCTAGTTATCTGTATTGCATTATGTTGGAAGTCCTGGTTTGATACAGCTAATATGCACATGACTGAAGATTTGTTTTTGGACAACTGATAACATCAACTGTTAAAATACCCAAAAAGTTCACAGAATTTAGCAAAACATCAAGTGGTGTTTTAAATGAAAAATGCACTTATTTTATGAACTGTAAATGTCTATCGGCTATCTAAGACCTGCAAAACGTGATGTAAGATATTGCATATGGAGAACGTTAATACAATATCCTGATATCATACAACACCTGACAGTTACATCCCTGGACTGGTAAGAATAATATAATATAAAAAATTATGCATAAAAATACATTTTTCCAGTTAGTAAAAGGTCCACATATTTTTGCTCCACCACTGAGGGTCAAAATGCTAGAGAAGAAAAAAAAAAAATCTCAGGGTGCTTTTCCAGCCCAGGGAACACTGAGCACTGTGTGTAGTTTTAACTAACAGCATGTTCCATCATCTTCGTATTATTGCTGGATCCGAGACTAATCGATTATTAAGCCTTAAGATTGACAGTTGGGAAATTATCTGTTGGTGAGGGTCAAGCCCCGTGAACATCAAGTCCAGCTGAAACATACAGTGAGATGGTTATCTACATCCATCTGAGAATGACAAACATTCACCACCGGCCAGTGTAGCTTTGTGTGGTGCTCGACCCCGTTGCGTCCTCAGCGCGTGATTGATTCTAAATGGCGACATCTATTACATCCATTGGCGCGGCGGCGTGATTTAATGGGAGGCGCGTGAGTAAGACGTGCCGGGGAGGCGATCTGGCACACGGTTCCCCTAACGAGCTCCGGTGGCATGCGGGCACGTGTTTCTCGTTCGCGATTCATCGGCCATTTAACTGGAGTCATTTTCGTCATGGAGGCCACGGCGCTCCTGCACAGTCCTCAGATGAATTCATCTGGGGGTGGAAATGTAGAAACAGCTGAATGACTGATGCTTATATTTGTTAACCCCCCCCCCCCCAACCCACGTGTTGTGGAAAACATGCTCAAGGCTTTGCTTGCCTCAGTGTGATTACCCCTCCTGTTATTTCCTGTTTTTTCAGCAGTTCGTTTTTCAGATTCAGCCCCCCTCCATCCCCTAAATTTCCCCCTTTCTTCCTGTTTCGGCAGTCTCATTGAGGTAGGCGTGTGTGAGCGTGTGCGAGCGTTTTTGAGCCTGCGCTTAAGCGGGCCCTCGTGTGTGTATGTGTGCTTGCGTGTAGGCGAGGGAGGAGGGGGTGGGCGAGGAGGTTAAACTCTCAATACGTGTTAATTCTGCGTGGATTAAAAAGTGGGGGAAAAAAGCCTGCATCTTAAATAATACAAACCCTTTTTATAAGCAGCCTTTCAGTATTATAATAAAGTGAAGATCACAGAGACTGTAACTACAGTGCACCTGGCATTTCATTCATTACTTGCACCCAAGAGCTTAACATTGTCACTTCAAAGACCAAGTAAGTGTATATATACACACCACATTCCTTCCTCTTAATATGGTATTTGTAGCATCATTACACTAATGTCTTTCTGAGAATTATGCCTCACAGGATAAACATTGTTTAATGACTTCCTAAAGGTCTTTCAGACAAACTTGGGGTATTTTCTGCTTGGCGGCAGGAGGGAGGGAAGCCGTCAGAAGTGTCGGTTTTTCATGAGTATAATTTAACGTGTTCTAGGGGAAACAGAAATGTTATAGGCACATACATAGAGTAATCACTGGACTCTTTCCCAAGAACATATTTCATGACATCAGGTAGAGGTCTCTGTGTTTGGCGATGCACATATAACATTGAAGAATATAGGAGGTCATGCAAACTGCTCTAATTTGTAATATATGAATAATTATCTCCACAGTGTAACATTTGGCAAGGACAAGAGCAAGAACACAAGGCGGGGCTCCAAAACACCAAGATGGAGGTGTGGTCTGTGTGCAGAGAGGAGTGGTGAACAGGAGCGTAAGAGTACATGCGTCCAAAAAGACAAGGAGAGCATGAAGGAACACTGGAGCTAAGGCAGAAGAGAAAAACTGAAGAGTAACACAAGACTAGAATACACATGATCACTAGAGCACAAACACAGCAGCCAACAGATATAACATAACACATACACACTAATGTTATGTAAACAACAGGCAAAAACTCAAAGCCTAAACAGTGCACAACAGGAAACCACCACCAGAACAATCAGAGAGAAACAGGCAAAGTAACCAGGGAACAAGACTGGACAGCGAGGGGGCGTGATCCCACAACCTAACTGTAACACACAGCATTTTTAATCATATTATATTGTAACACAATGCCAGGCTACTCTTTAGCAGTTACCTGTCCACTATAAAAATGACATTTTAAACAAAAACCCATAAGCTGCCTAAAATTGAAAAAAATCCCTACCTGCATACAAACAAACCTCTGCACCAAAGAAAGTTCTGCACATTTTATATTTAGGCATTTGAAAACTGGACTTATTTCTGAAAGGGTTATTAAAATGGACTGGATCAATTTCTGCACTGTTAACAGATCAGGAGGACGCTGGTGCACGTTTGCACAGGCCAAATTTCAGGCAGACAATAGGATGCAGCATTATCTTCAGTACTGACCTTTATGAATGTATGGGAATGAGGTGGTCCTGCCTGCTGTGCACGATGCACTGGAGGTGCTGGTTAACCAAGTCATACTCAAAACCTCGTTCTTTTTGATCCACTGTGTTTTATTTTGTTCTCTGCCCATGAAATTAAATAAGGAATCACTGGGAATCACTTGGAATCACTTGGGATAGTCAAGTGGTAGGAATGGGATGCGCTTAAACACCAATGAATGACTGACTATTGGTGTTTGACAGGATGTCTGAGCAACACAATGTTTTATTCAAAATCAATGTACTCCATGCACACACACACACACACACACACACACACAGCCAGTGCTGACAGCTGTGTTCTTTTTCAGAGACAGACCCGCAATCATGTCTGTGAATGATCAATAAAGTGAGACAAGGGCAGTGGTGCTAATGGCGGTAGCCAAAGTAAGAGGCATGAGATTCCGGGGCACGGCAGAGTCCTGGGATCGAGTGCAGTAAAAATGTCTCATTCTTGGAGAACAACCCAAAAAAACTGGAACATTTTTGAAGACACCTGTACGTGACCGGGCATATGGGTTTACAGCTCAAGAAAAGACGACACTCATCAGGATTTATGAAGGATATTACAGTCTTCACTGTGGATGACGCCGCAAATGTTCACTGCTTATCAGACTTCTCCAAATCAAAAGTAATTACATGAAGCTAGAAGTCAATGCAACAAGTCTGGCACCTGCCATGTTCTAGTCCCCTTTAGGGACTTAAACTGGTAATCTTCTGTTAAAAGGTAAGCGCCTTAACAACTCTGGTACTGTGTGACATTGAAGATGTACACAGATATGCATTTTTGAGACTTTAGTGTGCCCTTGTAAAGTGGCTAACCTTTTCAGCAGGATTTTTATATTTATAAACATGCATCACTTCTAAAGCAACATGGATTTTGTTATAATTATAGAATGGTAACAACCTCAGAAGAAAAATGGTTCTGGAAGTTACCTGTCTTTATGTTGTAAATCTGGAGATGGAACGGAAGATGGGGGCGAGTTTATTCTAAAATCAAAAGCAATTACACAGAAACTCATTCATCCTTTATCGCACTGCCAAGCTCATTTTATGCAACGGCATTTTGGTACCTGTTTATACATCACACTGCAGCCTTGTAGGTCGGGCAGCACGGCTGTCTGAGCAGTAATGGCCTGCTTGTTCCTTGTGGAATATCACTGAGCTGGACAACAGGGTTTTCATCTGTGCAGTGCCTGTGTTGAGTTCTACCTCTGTCAGCCCAACTGCTGTTACTTCTCGGCATATTTGTGTGAGATGCCTCAAGGTGGGTCCTGTAGGTAATGAAATTAAACCCCACCCACTTTTACCCCAGCCAAAAGAACGTTATGTAGTCAGGATAAAGCAGAGACCATATTCCTACAAAGTTAAAATGGCATTATTTAGAAATTTTTGCAGCCAGACACATGATATGGCTACCAGATGTAAAGAAAATTTAAGACATAATTTCACGATTAATATGTGTTTTAGTGTACAGCGTGTGCTGTCCAGGGATTTCATTTTAAACCTCAAACTTCAGCTGACAAGAGTAACTACAGCTACATGTCTTCTGCACAGTACTACCCATCGCACATACACATGCGTCAGATAAAAATAAACGCATATATCCGTATCTGTGTTTCCATGGATACATTTGGATTTGATAACACCCCTTGCTTATGATGTTTACGACTGTGACTGGGCTCTGTTTGGCGAAACCCCCGAAACTGAGGGGCCAGCTACGAAGAAGTTGCAAAGAAACATGCGCATCTGTCCTGAGCCTGGGGGGGGAAGACGTCAAATGTTTACCTCAACTCAAGGGGGCCACGTCACTGCCAACGGACCATAAGTGAGCGCTATCAGCTCCGCACCAGAAAGAGCAAATTTTCTCCACGATGCTATCGTGTTCCCTGGCAACTATTTAAAAGCAAAATCACAAAAGCACTCTCACGTTGTCTCTGTCTTTGATCTTAAATGCATCGCCAAGCGCCCGAGTAAACAAGCCACAATATATTTCGACAGCATGGAAATCGCTAAATATGTGAACCATGGTGTTAAAAAATTCTAAGCGATAATCCAGACAGCAAGATTCCGTGACTAACACACTCTGGTCTCATTAAATTGCACTTCTAAACACGTTTTTGTTATGTTCTCAGCATGCTTTGCATATCTAAGACAATACTGACAACACAGAAGACCGAACGACACTGTGTTCGTTTCATTCTGGTATGTCCACGAGACCGGAGACGCACCGAGGCGCCGTGCAAGGCCCTTTATCCTGTTTCCGCAGCTGTAGCTTCATGCTAATAAAAGCACAAGACCCAGGAGAACAGAAGGATGAAGAATACTTAAACATGAGGCCCGGGATTATTACAAAAAAAAAAAACAGGTTTTATAACGAATCTCTGAGGAAAAACGGGGCAAAATCTGAAAAGTAAAACTAAAGTGATCTTGCCGGCCTAGAAAAAAACCCTTACATGTAAAACATGTCTGCTCCAGTAGACTTTATAAGCGCCATAAAAATCCCTTGTCTGATTGAACTGGTATTGCACAAAATGTCACACTTTTTTCATCCTTGCGGTTCATCTCAGCAATTACTGGGAGAGATGGGCTAACCATGACAGTGTCACAGCCTAATGCAATAACTTTCATAATTAAAAAGGCTCCTGTTCTATAATTCATACGGTTGTTTTACTATTTTTTTTTACTGTCCTTGATGGTACTGCACTAATGGATGCGATTAGATGGAAGTCTTGTGAAATTAAATGGAGGGAAGGCCTGTGTGAGCAAAACAGGTGCTTCTCTGAAAATGAATTTAGCCAGCTGCTCTGTAAAAACACAGTAAAGCAACCTGCTGTCAATCAATTAATTCTTAATTTTTTAACAAAATGTGTGTGAGGATATTTTTAAAACATCAGTTTTATGATGTACTGAATAAAATTCGGTTAAAATGTGGGAGAAAAACTGTTTCCTCCTGAGTGTATAAAAACGGTGGAGTGGAGCGCTCACTTCCCAGTGCATGCTGGGACCTTATTAAAAGCTTTCGTCTTGTCTATTGTGTACCAGCTGTGACCTCAGAGATGGCTGGTAGTTAGTGGTTTTACTACCTGCTTTTTAAATCCCTTGTTGAATTGGGACAGTGCTCACAGTGACACCAGTTGGACCCCCTAGCAAGGCACATTTGTAATGTTTGTAAAGCTCTCCATTTTGGAACTTCACTTTAAAACAAGGCTAAATGGATTCACTCCCGAGCAGTGTGCAGGCTGAAAGATAATTCACTAAGCAGTAGTGAATATGGCTTTGATGCTCTATACACTCTTAATGTACTTATTAATATTTCAATCTCCAGTATAATAATCTGGATCTCTCAATCAAATTTCATACATTGTAAGGTTTCCACACATATCGATACTATTATGTATAATGATTGGCGGTACACACACACACGCTCGCTACCAAAAGTATGTAGTCAAAGGTTTGGATACATTTTGTTAAAGGTTTTCCTTATTTTCACAATTTTTTGAATGAGTTAACATTAATGCTATAAAACCATTTGTTGTGGAATCTGCAGGGAGCAAAACAGCATTGGAAAAACTAAAAAGCATCTTACAGTCTGGATTCTTCAATGTAGCCACCCCTGACTTTGATTACAGCTCTGGAAGCTCCTGACAGTATCTAAACAAGCTTCATTAAACATTCATCTACGATGCTTTTCCAATAGTCTTGAACAGTCCAGTTTACACAGGCTTTAATTATGTGTCCAAACTTTTGACTGGTAGTGTGTGAGTGTACACGCGTGTGTGTACAGTACACTTGACAGTGATCAATGATATGCATGCAAGCAGGTGCCACTGGTTTTTGCTCATGTACAAGGAGAAGGTATTTAATTTGAAGGCTCCCTGTCTTACTTTTTACTGTTCAAGATTTTTTACTTTTATTGGACCAAAAATAAATATTTAATGATTCCACCTACTTCCCATTCATGTTTCAAAACTCTTAATTCAGCAAATGCAACAATGGTCTTGTCTAGACTGGAGGCTCAAGCAGGCAGAATGGCTCTAATGGTCTATCCATTCAGTAGTGACTAAAAGGATCTACTTCTGTAATATGCCCATCCTGTACCAGAATAAAACAAGCAAGCTTATAAATACTTACTGTATCTCCATATAACCACATATTGCACACAACTGACTTTGACAACCCGACAGATGTGTGATGTCAGAGTAAGTTCTTTCTAGAAGTTAGACGATTTCCAAAAGTAGGTTCAGTGAATAAGTGTAACTAATGAATGCATAATTCATTCAAAAATCATTTAGCATCATTCTGCTGACTTCTATCTAAATATAGACAATCTGCAAATGTTCCTGTAAAAATTGCAACGAGACAAATACTCGTTTCGTCTCAGCATTCCACTCAGTCAAACAAAAGGCAAAACCCGCGTGGGCCATTTTCTAAAGTGCAAACCAACTTTACCCTTGTTTACAGCCCTTAATGTAGACAGCAAATCTATTGCATGGCCATGTCATTCCTGACCTTTCTCAAAAGGTGCTTTTGCAGCCAGTCCTCTGTAGCCACACAACAGAAATCTACTGGCTACTTGGTGAAAAACTGAAGGTTTCATGGCCATACCCAACAAGCATGTGGGAACATTCATAATTTCAGAATGATGATGGTATCACTTCTAAGGTGTAGTTATATAATCTTAGGGGTACTACTGGTCCATCAGCTAATTGCTGGTTATGCCACTTGTGTGGGTGTGGCTTTCTAACTTAAGAACAATGAAAGGATCTGTATAAATTTAGCAGGCTAATCTACATGGTCTTTGCGAATACCATGCTGTTCTCTTTAATTTCTGTCGTCGTCATGGGGATTCTGGACAAGGAAAGGTGGACAGGAGACAGATGAATGGGGGGGGCTTTCTAATAACTGAACCGGAGCAGCCCTTGGAGTTTCCCTGCTCCCCCATGTGAGCAGATGCCACAGCTTCTGTTCTTCGCCCTATTGGCCCTTTCCTCCAACCGAGAGCCAGGATACAAGGGCAAGGTGGGGCTACGTGGCAAGACTGGGGTGCTGGGGTGGGGGCTGGAGCAGTAGGCTGACAAAGCGTCTCTCTGTGGGGTGGGGGCAGGATGCCCATGCACAGGAGATGATGAGACAGCAGGGAAAGGCAGGCTGTGGTAGACTGTGATTGGGAGTCCACAGACAAAAAAGAGGTGGGGCACTGATATCTCCTGTGTTGAATATCAGCTGACCTCCATCAGCCAATCAAAATTCAGGGCTCTTTGTACCAGCCAATAGCCCACCAAATAGACAAAAGACAGTCTAAAAGCCATCTCTGAAACCCAGCCATTTTGAAAGTGCCACATCTCCTTCCTAGATTTTCTGCAGGGACACACACTGAGCTTCCTCTATTAAGACACATCTCTACATGTCCATCATAAGGGCGGTAATGAACACGCTGTCGTGCTATCACACAGCTCTGGTGACACCGGCCTCCCTTGGTAACCGTGCAGAATAATTGGGCAAAGACATTCATGTAAGACAGGGCTCATTTTGTTTTCAGAAGGACTCCAGTGATCTAAGCAGAGAATAGGCCAGCGTGAAGAAGTTCACGGTCCTCTCCACAGCAACAGGCCCCTGTGCTGCATCTGACGTTTTCGTGTCGGCTCCTGTGGCTCTCTGATGCCTTTTGGCTGTCTGTGTCTGCCGAAGCACGGCTGCAGGTGCATCCAGTCGAATGAAACGAGAAATTCACAAACACATGGCCCAGCAGCTTAAACAACTTCAGCATTTCACCTCCCAGAAAAGCAAAGTGATATTAGCAGGCATATAGGAAATCTCAGCGGCCAACCAAACAACAGACAGACCAATGATTCTCTCTAGACTGATCCACAGGACCAGACAAAACCCTGTTTTATTAAAATTTTGCTGACAGATCAATCATAAATCAAATGTTACAATATTAAAGACACTCAGTGGTTAAACGTCATATTTCAAATAAATAGTAACCTGTATCCAAGCAACATTAAGATCCCTCTGTGCTGGTCGTGGAAACTGCCAAATTATTGACAGCTGGTTATGGTTTTTTTGCAAACATAATCTACATTTATAATGAATGTAGATTTCTATAAGGAGCCTAAATCCCTGGACTAGGTAGGCAGGTAAGTTTACAGCTACCTGTAAACTGCTAAGATCATCAGTACTGAGAGAATGAGCTCAACGAGTTCAGACAGCAAGTGAATTATTTCAATCAATTGCTTAAGTACTCAGAATTAATCCCAACATCCACTGGCTCTCCACGTGCCGGTGACCTCTGATTTATATATATATATATATATAATTCTATATTTCATAGAAAATGCACCAGATTACAATAAACATCATGTTTCTGACAGAAACAATAATCACCTACAATAATTATTATCAGTCACCAATGAAAAGCCCAGTCAATCAGCCTGAAATCATTTAGGCAATAAAACTGAAAAGCAAAACAATCAAATGTCATCAAACAGCAACACAAAACAATGACATAAAAATGACGAACGATCATCCACGTGAAGAAAACAAAAGCGTTTTGAGGCATTTAGTGGGCACGAGTGTGTTTGTGTGGTTCTGAGAGATAGGAAGCACGAACAGCGCCGATCAAACCATGGCTTTTGTGCCAACGTGCCTGGAAACGAAGCCTGTTCTGAGCTGCTTGTTCGATACCCTCTCCTCATTTCATTGCTGCTTTATGGCTGTTAATTTCATTAGCACTATGGTATTTTTATTGCAGTTTTTCACTGGGAGTGTGTCAGAGCATCGAATGAAGACCTGGAAGTTGTGGCCCACAATAAAGCAAGATCCCCATCAGGTTGTACAGAGTTTTATTGAGTTTTATTGAGTTTCTGTGAGTTCTTCAATTATTAAGCGTTGCAGGAGAGAAAAAGGGCGCTGCTCCCTCAACTTCTAACAACGTGTGTCTTAACAGATACCAGAAAATCAATGCATTCAGAGCTACCGCAGCCCCTGGGGAGGTGAGCAGGATGGGTGGAAGGGGGGCAGCTGACTTAGAACTTGGTTGTTTTGCACATAACTGGTAAGGTGAAGAGTTTGTACTGTCATGGGATCCTAGGGGGCTGTTACACTGGAAAGTATTAAGATGATGAAGCCCCCAGCCGCAAACAGCACGCCCATGTTCGCCACTCTCAGAGACCACGAGTACGCCGCTGAGCCAGTTTTGTGTACATTAGGGAACAGGGACGCTGACACAAAACTGGGACGACAGCCACAAAGCGATCAGAAAAAAAGGAAAAAAATCCCAGAACACAACCCACCTCAGCCACTCAGGAGGCCCGCCTGCCAAAACGAGCCAATTTAATTAGCAGCCAACAAGACCGCAAGACCTGAATTCATAACTTCAAACCAAACTTAAAAAGATTAAGCTCAATAAAAAGGATAAGAACAAGTAAAATGAACAACAGACAAAACATGCTTTCTTTTAAAAAATATGACAAAAACTTGTGGTGTAAATCAAAATTGATGTTATGTTACTAATAGACACAGTTTGTTTTACACGTAGCTTCAGTTTATACGGCTGTATGTTGGCCTCAGTAAAATTCTGAACATCTTTATTTTAGGCTACGACAATTCGTTGAAGAAATTTTAACCCAGCAGTCACAACTAGCTAAAGCATCGTGCAACAACTTTACCGTTATAAACACAGAACAAGCACAGCTGTAACTGAACACCCTTCTCATTAAATAACATGGAAACACATTCAGGACATTATAACGCTACATAACCTATTACAGACAGAAATATGTCAGGTGCATTTTGTTTCTAAACCAATACTTCACTCTTTTTTCATATAAATAAAAAAAAAATCATTTTTGAATGGTGTATAACTTTACGATTTAATATGCTCTTTAATCAGTTTTTCTCCAATATTAGTAATTTAAAGAGAACGATAAATAAACCAAGGATTAGCTTAATCTTCTGGTTTTCACCCTTAAAGCCAAACATGCTTACCATTAAAAATCCCTTTGATATTTTAACATGTGTTCATGTGTTCATGTCAATAAAAAGCCATTTTGGAGAAAAATAATGTTCTTACAGAGATAAAAGGTGCATTTCTTGGGTTAGATCTTTAACACTCATTTTCTTCCAAGTAGCATCACATCTGTGTGAAAATGCATCTCACCTCGTGAGACCTGTATAACAAATTTTATGTTATCTACCTCTTGCATTTTGTCTGTTCCCAGTATTTCATGAAATAAACCTATAAGATTATGAGCCGTAATACTAGTACTGCTGATGGTAATAGTGACTGATACAGAGAACTACACATATCTCACTGCACACTGACTGGGCTCCATTCTGACAGCTGATTTCAGTACTGAATATTCAATTTGTTCCAATTAAGATCATATAATGAGTGTTAATACAAGATGTAATAATCGAGGGTTAAATATGCATCCACCAATTTAAACACATTGCGAGATCTAAATAGTAACAAGCTAAAACAAAGGCAGATGTCTGTACATTAAAATGAAAAAGGGCATTAATACCAACGAATCAAAATGTATTATGCTGGTGGTAGTATTCATAACTACTGCTGCATGTGTGCCTATTGAGGAGAGGTGTTCATAACTACTGCTGCATGTGTGCCCATTGAGGAGAGGTGTTCATAACTACTGCTGCATGTGTGCCCATTGAGGAGAGGTGTTCATAACTACTGCTGCATGTGTGCCCATTGAGGAGAGGTTTTCATAACTACTGCTGCATGTGTGCCCATTCAGGAGAGGTTTTCATAACTACTGCTGCATGTCTGCCCATTGAGGAGAGGTTTTCATAACTACTGCTGCATGTGTGCCCATTCAGGAGAGGTTTCCATAACTACTGCTGCATGTGTGCCCATTCAGGAGAGGTTTTCATACAACAAAGAGCCAGTTTTCCTTTTACAAAAGAACAAAACGTCACAGAAACAGTCAGCATTTTTGGAACCGATTTTATGTACGTAAAGATAATATTGAGGTGGATTCAGGAATAATTAAGCCTTTATTGACAAACAAACTCAATTAAATTCAAAGCAGTACAATGAGAGAGCTGTATAGCTAGAGGACATCAGCAGCATACCTAAATCTTAGATATTAAAACTGAAACCAAACACAAGCTCTCCCAAGGCTCTTTGGCCAATTTGATTTGCGTTACTATGGTAATGCACACAAGTGGATGAAAATGGAATACTCTGTATTTCCCTTTAATCTTGTTCAATTTATTTATAGGTTCCTGAATGCTTTTAGTAATAACAGAATACTAGTTTTTATTGTGACGTGATGCTGTCAGCTGTAGTGTCTGTATGATCTTTATCTATAAGGTTCTAAATGCAATGAATTGTACCAGTGCACTGCTCCTGCATTTTACATAACATGCACGTTACAGCAGTGTGTTATGTGAAACAATAACAAAACCCACTTTACTTCACAGTGTAACATGGACCTGTGATAAAAATCAAATTAGTGCAGACTTCTGTGAACGTTACTATGCTGTATTTTACTGTGTAATAACAAATTGCTTCAGGACAATGTTTTATATGAACTTTAATAATAATAATAATAATAATAATAATAATACACTTTATTTATAGGTGCCTTGCAGTCACTCAAGGTCACCATACAAGAAGGGAAAGCAATAAGTAACAGTGACAACAAACAACAATAAATAAATACATACAGCGTAAAGAGCTGTTTTAGTACAGTGTGTTACAGCAATGTGTAATGAAAACAATTTTGCTGATGTAAATCACCCAGGCATCCAGCAAAATTGATCCTTTATCTCATCTTTCTGGAGATCAAGCGAACAAAACAACAAAAGTAATATACTGGCATTTCAATGAGTTAGGAAGGGAAGGCAGCAGCTCGTCTGATTCACTAATTATCCCTGTCTGTGGCTTGTAGGGCCCAAGTGACCTCCCAAGCACCAGGATAGACAGACCCAAGTCATTTTCTGACATTCACAAGGAGACAGAGTAGCACACAAGCAAATACACAAGTAAATTTAACAGACACCAGCAACTAGGAGGTGTGCTGCTTCCCAAGTGGCCAGACCGGGCAGCACCATGTGACTCTCAGTACGAACAAGCTGATTGGCTGTGTGGTGAGTCAGTGCATTTTGCGTCAGCTGGCCTCTGCTTCCTGGCAGGTTCGGTGACTGATGTGGAGTCAAAAACGACAAGAATCATTGGCCACAATTAAAGAGAAATGTGTCAATTTCACCCACACTAATTAGACACATCAAATGGCTTCATTAAGATGCACTGCCGTCTTCATTATCAACTTCCAGAGCTTCGTTATCAACTTCCAGAGCTTCATAAGGTATTTTTAGGTAAAATATGTAATACTACTGTAGAGCAGAAGTCATCAATAATGTTCTACTTTTATTTGTTAAAAATTACACAGAGTTGCAAAACAAATTGGCTAAGAACTGGAAAGTGGTCAACCTCTGCTCAACACCTTAATACACACGTATGCACACAACCACAAACAGACATGCACACGTGAAAATATAAGCTCAAGAATGATGAGACACCTACAATAGTGGCAGACAGGGGGGGTGTTTTCGTGACCTTAGTCATTTATGTTTGGTAAAACACAGAAATGTGAAGCCAGATCACTCATGCATATTCATTTCAAACCTTTCAGTGCTGCAGTCATACCGTGCTGCAAGTTTGACAGGTGAAATGCACATATTGCACCAATAAAAAAAAACACACACACATCCATATGTATATGCACACACGCACACATATGCGCACACACACATACAGTATTAACAGTATTAAGATGAATGCAACTACAAATAAGTAAAGAGCACATTTATATTATATAAATAGTAATAAATGATATACTTATTATGGTGAAAAGTCATTCTCTCCCGATTGTGTACCAGTTTAAATCCTTTCCATTTCAGCCATCTTAATGTGAATGCCAATAGGGAATAGGTGTTGTGTAATTAGCTATGTGACTGCTACATGGCTGTCTGCCTAATAGAGTGTAAAATTACGCTGCAGTGGTATGAATATGATTACAATGCTGCAGAAATGCCTTGCAGAGGTGCTGTTGCTGTTTATACAAACATTGGGATATTTGATCTCCCTCCTCCTCTTGCGCGCCTGTTTACATAGACCAAACAGTGAGCGATGTGCACACGGTATGCAGAAGTCGGCCCGCATTCTGCATGTCCCTCATCATATAAATTACTCTAATGTGTCACATCGACTCCTTAGGCTCAGATCAACAGCACACAGTTATTGATGCTGTATGTAATATGGCCTAAAATGAGATATTGCTATAGCTACTACAGTGCTTGTGAAACACTTTTCTAATGCAAGGCTTTTTTTATTACCTTACAGTTGCAAGAAATCTGAAACCTAATTCACCCTTGATTCTGCAGTCCTTGCATTGCATTAAAAACCTTAAGCAATTCCATTGTGATACGTACAAAAACCTGCATGTTTCAGACTTTGAATAAACCTTCGCGGATGTTCGTCTTTCTGCTACAGAAAAACGAAGCTAATTCAACTATAACCTTTGGCCTTCGGTTGGGTATAATTAAGAAGAGAAAATAAAGGAATGTTTGAAAGTAATTTGGTGGGTTGTAACACATGCGACAACGATAACAGGCCACTATTGCCTACCAACAAAATAACACACAATGACGCCCTCCCCCTCATCTTCCCTTATGTCTTTTGTTTTTTTACTCCTCTGCCTTTTAAAAACCTTTTTAAAACTCCTCTACATAAACGGACTTGGAAATGTTACGGACAGGAAACGTTCACTGAGCACATCATTTCAATGGAAAAAACCGATCAATTTACTGCAGTAAAGGCCATTGCGGTGGTACGTATAGAAAAAAAGAGTTCAAATATTTACTTCTTTTGTGAATACTGGTGATATCTGTTCCTGCAAACACAAACCTGTATGAAGTTGTGTGTGAATTTTAACTGAAATGCAGTAAGCACTTTCAGGGCCATTCACTCCATTTCAGTTCAATTCAGCATGCATTGCAGTTAAGTGTTCAGATTGATTTTAATAAGATGGTGCAGGACACAATAACTCTAACACAGCCTGAACGGTGAACATTCCTTAGTGGATGTCAGCATGGATTGCTATATTTTAAATCTACTGTTCACCAGTATGGTAAATAACTTGACAAATTTGTAGTCAGGATTCACAGCATTGTTATTGGTTGCTTAGCTGATCTCCTCACCCTGTCGATTAATGCCTGCACTTCTGCTGCCACACTGAACTTTTGCCCTCATTCATGAGGAGGACAAAAATTGCTTCGTGCAATTTCAGTTCCGTAAAAGCCGTGCGTTTAATTTTAAGGTAACGTCCCGCCGAAGGCTTATCCGCTTAACAAATGCTGTGGCAAGCTACTCCGAATCAGGGGCGGCCACTCTAAATGAGGAAGCAACAAGGTCATTTCTGTCATTAACACCAACTGAACTGAACACAGTGTGCTGACCTGGGGAGAAGGCTCAGAATTGTTTAGGGCTGTAAACTGGAAATTGTCACGTCATGCTCAAAAAGAAAAAAAAAAAAACTGAAAATAAATTACCTCTTACTCCTAGTGCTTTTGACAGATCATACCTCACATTCTCTGGAGCCGGAGATAGTGCAGGTACAGGGGGCCGTGCCGTTAACCAGCATATCCATGGTGTCAGAGTTTGTGGGGTTAAAGCTCATGTAGTACTCCTGCAGCTGGGGGCTCAATCCAGGCTCTGGCTCTGGTTCCGGAGCCTTTTTTCGCCGCTTTCGGCCCGCTGAGTGCTGCTGAAGCTGCCTCATGGTACCAGGGTAGCGCTTCCATGACACGTAAATAACGAGGAGGATAAGTGACACGGACAGGAAGAGAGCGACGCCACCTGCCACGATCTTATGAAAGGACATGTGCTCAACGGGCGGCTCCGGGGTGCCCGACGGGCCATCGGGGGACGTGGCAGCGCTGGCCTGAGGCCCGGAGTCTCTGTCACCTTTGGCTGGTGGGAAGAACCGTGGCTTTGCCGAGGCAGGGAATGCTTGTGCGACATTGGTGGGAGTAGGAGATGTTGGAGGCCCTCCTGTGGTTGTGGCTGGAAAAGTGGTCGGCCTGACTGTCGGAGCAGGGGTTGGCACCAAAGTTGGCATCTCCTCACAGATCGTGTAGTTCTTCACGACCTCCATCACCTTCTCACCCTGGAACCATTTGGGGCTGCTGCATATCATGGTGGTGTCCTTGCTTCCACGGAAGTTCCTCAGCCAAGCCACCAGGGGGCAGATACCAGGACCACAGTCCCACACGTTGCCTGCCAGACTGATGGAGGTCAAAGAGGTCCAGGCAGCCACTGTCTCATGGGAAACATTGCTGAGTTTATTGGATTCTAGGTTGAGTATCTGTAGGTTGGGCAGGCACTGGAAGACTGCCGGGTCCAGGGCCTGGATCTCATTTCCTGAGAGGTCCAGCTTCTGAAGGGTGTGCCAGGTCCAGGGAAGGCCTTGGCTCACAACCCGGATGCGATTCCACTGCAGGTAGAGTGCACGCAGATTGAGAAGTCGTGGAAAGAGGAAAAAGTTTATCCTGGAGAACTGGTTGTGCTCCAGGTGTAACTCGGCTAGCTTAAGCAATCCAAGCAAGGTGGTTCGTGTGAGGACACGTAGGCGGTTATAGCCCAGGTCCAGGAACTCCAGGCTCCGGCACTCCAAGAAGGCACGGACAGGGACACCCGTGAGGCCGTTTGAGCGCAGGTGCAAGCTCTGTAATTTCCGCAGCCCCTGAAACTGGCCCGGTTGCAGCTCCTGCAGCTTGTTGTAGGACAGGTCCAAGTTGCGAAGGTTGGGCACTCCATGGAAGGTGTTGTTGTGGAGCTGAGCGATCTTGTTGGAGCTCAGGATGAGCTCCTTTAGCCGGCGCACGCCCTGGAAGGCCCTGCTGTCCACAACGCTAATGGCATTGTGGTCCAGGTACAACCAGACCAGCTGGCTGAGGTGGGCAAACTGGTATGGCAGGAGGGTGGTCAGGCTGTTGTAACGCAGTGACAGGCCCTGGCAGCCCGTGGACACGTTCTCGGGGATGTCCTGGAAAGAGCCCGACTCGCAGTAGGCCATCTTCCCCTCACAGCGGCAGCTCAGCGGGCACATCTTTTCCGCGCTGCACAGCAGCACCAGCACCGAGACTTGGAGAAGGCAAGCCAGGCGCCCGCCGCCAAGCGCCCACCCTGTGGAGAGACAGCAAGAAGCTCAAGTGACATCACCAGCGCAAAAAAAAAAAACACAACACCCACATGTCCCTGAACCCATGTGGGCTGCAATGATTGACACAGAGAGGCGGTTTAGACATGCAGAACGTTTACTTGGCAATTTTCCTAAGCCCCCACTCCCTAAGTGGGGAGTACCTCTTTGTTCTCTCTGGAGTTTTGTTGCTGTAATGGAGGCGTGGACGTCCTTGCTGTTAGAACGAGTCTGGGGATCTGCTTAATATGTCATATTACCAAAGCGCAAGAGAGAAGCTTAGGCACTTTAAAAACAGCAGAGTGAGACAGATGTGCAGGGAGGGAAGGGAGAGGGGGGATTTACCATTTCCCTGAACATTCAGGAACTACCTCAAAAGGCAGTGTACTTTTGCTCCATAAATTACGTCACATTACTCATTCTGTTTTTATTTCCTAGACATGCATCATTTTGTCTTCAAAGCTGCTATCATATTTTTCCCTTTGTTTTTTTATGCCCAAGGTTTCTACTGTCACATACAAATTCATGCTGTTTAAACATCAACATACCATATTACAAAAAAACAGGAAGCTGCAAATTTATTCATTCTGCAATAGCTTCTGTAGGGCTTGCGGAGAATGAAGGGATGTATGTGTGCTCCATGTAAAGGGATGTATGTGTGCTACATGTAGAGGGATGTATGTGTGCTACATGTCGAGGGATGTATGTGTGCTCCATGTAGAGGGATGTATGTGTGCTCCATGTAAAGGGATGTATGTGTGCTCCATGTAAAGGGATGTATGTGTGCTCCACGTAGAGGGATGTATGTGTGCCCCACGTAGAGGGATGTATGTGTGCTCCACGTAAAGGGATGTATGTGTGCTCCACGTAAAGGGATGTATGTGTGCTCCACGTAGAGGGATGTATGTGTGCTCCACGTAGAGGGATGTATGTGTGCTCCACGTAGAGGGATGTATGTGTGCTCCATGTAGAGGGATGTATGTGTGCTCCATGTAGAGGGATGTATGTGTGCTCCACATAGAGGGATGTATGTGTGCTCTATGCAGAGTCTGCTGTAGTTATGGTAGATGTCAGCTTTATGGGTAATGACTGGCTAATTGACATCATAATTGTGACTCACATAAAAGTGACCTTTAATGGTCTGTCTGGAATGTTTGTGGTGAAAATTGCTGGCCTAATTATGTTTTATTTTTTATTTTTTTTTTTTTACAAATGAAGAAGGAAGCATCTCTGAATGCTTTTCCTCTCTGGTGCTTCAATCAAAACTGTCACTGAGTTTTTCTCCGCGGCCTGACGTGCTCTGGGGTGATGTCTCTGCTCAGACCAGAATTTGTTGCTAGGAGGCATATTGAGAAACAATTTTAAAACAATTCAAATAACTGGCAGTCAAAATAAAAACAAAAGGCTTGACTAAAAAAGGGAGGAAAAGTATTTTTTTTAATTAGAACACATAAGCTCTGTAAGTCCGACAGTAACCATACTAAAACCTAATACTGCCACAGAATGATGCATTTTACAGTAATCTTATTTGCCCGACTTGCATGCTAGTCTTTCATTTTGAAAGCTCCTGGTTTGTTTTTTGCATCATCTTGTAACACAGCACATTTATATCACATATACTGCATGCCTTTCAAAGAGACAGACAAAGTAATGGTGGAGTATTTTGTTCCAAATCATCTCATTTTATAAACTATGTTATTTATTGAGACTACCTCTGAATCCAGAATTTGCTTGCATAAATCAATAAGGCCATTAATACGTACAAACATTACAATGTTGTAATTTCACAACAACCTACAGGGGAATTAAGTTATTTTCAGTGATTCAGGCATTTTCCTGAACAACTTCAACATACGTAAATAATTAACCAACAGACAGTACAAACATGCAGCGCACAGACAAGCACCAACTGATAATCCTTTATATCAAGAAATAGGCTGAACAATTCCACAAGTCATATGATGAAAAAGCCGATTTGTGTAGTGGATGTAAAACTAACGCTGGGCATGTTCGCTCCACAGCAGTGTAAAGTAGGACTCTGTAAATGGAATTATTTAAGATAAAATGTATACGAGTGAACAAATCTCTACAGGCAACAATGTAACATCCCCTCAGCTATATCATCCTGTGAGTCCTAGAAAGTCGACTTTATTTGATGATGTCTGATGTGTTGTTTACTTCTCGCCATAGGCTTTTTAACCAAAGTGACACTTTTATTGAGTCCGTTCTGTTTTGAAAAACGATCGAAGTGCAACCACTTTGCTCACCGTTAATTCACCAGGGATGTTTGAACTTTGGGCCTTTGGTTATGCGACTTTCAGATTTTTTGGGGCAAGTCGTCGCAGTCACTAACAGCAAAGTTTCACCAGAGTACAGCTTGTCCCCTGTTCGCACTCCCCAGCAACTCGCCTGTCGTGAAATCTGCTCTCCTGCACAGATGGTCCCTACGTCTTCGCGGCGAGCAAAGTGTCGGTACAGTTTCCGAGAGGACAGGAAAAAACAGCGAGCTGCCATCCGTGCGGCACTACGCTCTCCGCAAGAAGCGGAGTTTCTGCTGTGAAAAGTCATTAGGGACAGCCGTCCTTTAGAAACTCTGGCGCTCTAACCACACGCAGACATCTCACAATGTCTCTCGCTGTGAACACATATAGAACTCGGGATGAAAACATTGTGTTTTCCCGGTGCCTAAAGATACATGACAATAACGCTAATTTCAAAAAACTTCACGCAGGACAAAAATATGCTTGAATGTTTCTGCCACTAGTGCGGATAAACCGAGACGCAACACCCAGAGCAGGTAGTGATTTAGCGATCTCACACAGACCAGAAACATGTATAAACTTGTTCAATGCTGTTTTCTTATATTGATCATCAGGATACAAATTTCAGGTTCAGGTAATCTCCTTTATTGATTACCTCAATCAAAGGTCACAATTAGTACCCAAAGAACTGCAAAAGCAGATCTATACATGTCCTGATGTTTTTAAAGCATAACACACTCCCTGGACATTCATTAATGATACCAGCATATACAGTATATGCTCATGTGGACATATGGATGCTTATTGTATAAAAACACTATTACACTGAATGCAAAAAACACAGATCACCCATAACATCACGACGTTATCCGTAGGTGAAGTGAATAACATTGATTATGTTGCTTCACTGGAAGTGGGTAGGATATATTAGGCAGCAAATAAACGTATTGTCCCCAAAGCTGATGTATTGGCAGCACAAACAAATGGGCAAGAGTAAAGATTTGAGCAACTTTGACAAGGGCCAAATTGTGATGGCTAGATAACTCCAAACTGCAGCTGCTGTGGGATGCTCCCAGTGGTCTGGACCTACTGAAAGTGGTTCAAGGAAGGAAAACCTGTGAACTGGCGACAGGATCATGGGGAGCCAAGGCTCACTGTAGGAAGGCAGGCCCATGTATCCAATAAAAAACGTACTGTAGCACAAATTGCTGAAAAAGTTAATGCTGGTTCTGATAGAAAGATGTACACAGGGCATCGCAGTCTATTGCATATGGGGCTGTGTAGCTGCAGTCGGAGCAAGGTGCCCATCTGTGTCCACCACCAAAACAGCCTACAATGGGCATGTGAGAATCAGGGCTGGACCATAGAATAATGGAAGGAGGAGGCCTGGTCTGATGAATTATGTTTTCTTTTACATCATGTGGATGACCGGGTGTGCGTGCGTTGCTCATCTGGAAGAGATGGCACCAAGATGCACTATGAGAAGAAGGCAATTTGGTAGAGGAAAAAGTAATGATCTGAGCAATGTTCTGCTGGGAAACCTTGGGTCCTGCCATTCATATGGATGTTATTCTGACACGTACCACCTACCTAAACATTGTTGCTAACCAAGTACACCCCTTCATTTCCTGATGGCAGCGGCCTCTTTCAGCAGGATAATGCGCCCTGCCACACTGCAAAAATGGTTCATGAATGGTTTGAGGAACACAACGAATTTGATTTCGCCTCCAAATTCTCCAGATGTCAGTCCAATCGAGCATCTATGGGATGTGCTGGAAAATCAAAGTCTGATCCATGGAGGCACCACCTCACAACTTACTTAAAGGATCTGCTGCTGACAGCTTGGTGCCAGATACCACAGCGTACCTGCAGAGGTCTAGTGGAGTCCATGCCATGACAGGTCAGGGCTGTTTTGGCAAAGAAAGAGGGACCTACTCAATATTAGGAGTCGTAATGTTATGGCTGATCAGTGTACATACTGGACACACGTTTAAAAAGTATAATCTGTAATAAACATTTCCAATATGCACTTTACAACATGCATATCAGAGTCTATGTGCATGCAAATCCTGTATATACACATTGGTCAATATGGATAGATTATACCGCAGTTCATTATTTTCGTATAATTCTCAGACTAAAATGCTTATAAACACTGGAAGCGTTAGGGAGACCATGCCTTATTCAGCACATTCCCTGCCGTACATGCACATTAGCAGGCACCAAAAGATGCAATAAAATAAGCTCTCTCAGTTCTAAGTCCCCTCCTCCACGCACACGTTTCAATTTCTTTACCAGTAAGAGTGCACAAAACTAAGGCTGGGAGCAATGCAGCGTACGCAGCTATTTATGGAGTCAATTTCGCCTAATGATAATGCCATTGGTATGGTTAATGCATATTACGATGTAACTGGAAATCGCTCTGCCGTAAGTTTCCCTAAACCGCACCGCTTTCGCATGCGGAGAAACCTGCAGATAAGCCGTAGAACAGGAAGCGTTGAAAGAGAGGTACCGCTGATGAGAAATCCATAGGTTTCACAAGCAGTTCTCTGGACGCTCATTAGGTCTCTTCAGCGGCAAACCCTCGCAGCCTTTTACGGCTCATTGACGCCTCCGCACGACAGACATACTAATGAGCCCTGATTGGCCGAACGCCTCGGGTTTGCCGTATCCCCTACAGAAGCGCCGTTACTTCGGGGGAATTTATGGGGTAGCTCGTTCAAACTTTGCATCAATTTCCCTAAGTGCTTTTTTAAGCGTCGGTCTGGGAAAAGACAACCCACAAAGTCGGACCAAACCGTCAGTCGTCGCTGCCAGTTACCTGGCCATGCCGCTTGACCCTGTCCATCACTGTCCATTTCCTGTTCCCTGGGGAGTACTTTAGAGGCCGAAGGCACTGACATGCCCACATTGAAAGCCAGTATTCCGTGGTAGGCTCTGTAAAGGCATCCTTCAAAGCTCGATTTACATTCTTAATATAATGCACCATGAAAGCTGATCTGAATCTAATATATTGTTTATTCATTGCCATTACTTTGAAAAACTGCATGCAGGTCCATCTTTCAGATTATTGCATGTGTTAATACTTTCAGACTGATTCTGCTGCATACGGTAACATGGCGTACGGTGACTGCATGTGGAAAACAGTGGATACAGCGGAACAACAACTGTGCATCATACAGGATCTGCTATCACAAAAACATGAACTGTCAATAGGGTACAGCTACAAAAACTGTCAGCTGGTCATTTGTAGTTGCATATAGAGCACAAAACTAGTACAAAGACCATAGTAATTTAATTTATAGTACTTTATTAATCCCAGAGGGAAATTACTTCTCTGCATTTAGCCCATGCCCCTCAGGGGAGCAGGGGGCAGCCAGCCACACATGGTGCTTGGGATCTATCACTGGGAGTTTTGGTGAGGAACACACCTGCCTGTTGTGGGATTTGAACCAAGAGGCTTCTGCATCTCAGCCTGATGGGCCATCGGGCCACTTTACTAATATGGCAGGTATTAGTATTAGAGTCTAATAATTCAATCGTTATAGCCACGTGTTAAAAGTTGCATGCTCTTCATCCGAAAAGGGTGTTTCTATTTGGCTGTGTGCCCAATGTTTAATGTCAGCTGTAACATAAGTATGTGCGCATTTATAACCATGCTGAGTTGTAATATTGGACTTGCACAGGTTACTCGAGATTGTTTAGCAACTATTGCAATTAGCTAAAGGAAGCCAAGGAATCCTTGGAAGCTAAGCTCCCCTCAGGGTGTGCAAGAAGTTCTGCTACGTTGACAGCGCGTTCATGGTACTGCGTAAGACATCTTGAGCGAAAATAGCACAAGAGCCTCAGCTGAACTTCCACACGACTGAGAGCAAACAGAGCCGCAACGTTTGAGGAAACATAACGAAATATAACAAATGCGGTGGACGGACATTTTTCATCTTCTGGTTTCCATCTTCCAGGATTCATATGGAGCACAGCGAAAAAAAAATTGCAGAAGAATATGATCTAACATGTATGAGAAACCACGGATGGGCTCCAGGCTTCCCGCGATCCTGAATTGGATAAGCGGTATAGAGAATGGATGGATGGGTGGAGAAACCACGGCAAGGAATTGTTATCAGTTGTTGCTGTTATCCGTTTTTACAAATTTATTTGTACACACATTCATCTTCAGAACGTTCTGCAAAAGACATTATAAACAGAAATTGTTTTGAACACAACACTTTTGGACATATGTAGTAATTGTGTAATCGTGTTATGTTATTTATTTTCTTTTGAAAATCTATTACGGGACTCACAGTCCATCGGACAGCCAGCATCAGTTCTTCAGCATGTCATTAGTGTTAACAAGGTATTTGAATGTGGTGTTTACTTCCCCTGAGGTGTGACAGATTCATTTTCCAATTTTTGTGCTACCTAATGATCCATAACATGCAAAAAGGCGGACGAGAATTGCGCCGAACAACATGTTCGTCTGCACACGCGTCTGAAGCGAAACGGCATAAATCTGGGGTGCAACGCAAAGTGCGCACGCGACACGTGCTGCGTTCAGAGTCAGAAGTTAAAAACGGGCGAGTGCCCTTCGGTACACGCAATGAGACGACTCATCAGAGAGATCAAGGGCGCAGGATTCCCGGCCTGCGGCTTGAAAGCGTGCCGCGTTGCGCTGCATCACGATCATCCTACATCAAACTGATGGAAGGAGATGCGAGATAATTGGTGTTTATTTGCTTCAGATGCGCGGCAGCATTTTGTCAGTCTGAAAATGCCACCGGCTGACACTGTCCCCGCCTTCCCGAGGCTTCCACTGCTCGTGGAGTGCCACCACATTACAGCCGCTATTTAGCTCTCCTACTGACTCATCTGCGTGAGCAGAGATGTACTCACACCCAGCTGAACACAGACCAGGGCACTCTGCTGGATTTGCCTAAAAGAAAATCTGATTCATGCATATTCAGTCCTTCACTTAGTGCATTGTGGTACCCTGTCAGTACTTAAATGCATAATAATTGAATTGTTTGTCATTTATTCTGAACACAATTCAATTTATTTTGAACTGCAGACCCAGTCCTTTCAGTCCATAATAACTTTTAAGTTGACATTCTTTTTTTGACCAAGACCCTATCTGGTTATTTAGCTTTGTGGTAAGCAGTATGTTTGTGAAGCTTTATAACTGATACTTAAAATTTGAAAAACACTTACTCAAAACAAATTCAATTCTAGAATGGCTACAATGCATGTCAATTAACTAATTGAATTTAACAGGTGTGAGAAGCATCTCTTGAACATGGTGAGTGTGTGTGTGCGTATGTGCATAAAAACTGTATGAGGCATGGGGGTGACTAGTTTATCAGTACTTAAAAAGCCAACATAGCACAGTTCAGAATAAACAGTACTATTACCGTGAGAGCCTTTACAAGCTAAACAGTGAAAGGGCAGTAAACTCCTATGAACCTCTGACTCCAGTTATGTGGATGGCAAAGACACGTGATGGCATACAGATGGGCTACATAGTAGACGTTCCACTTTTTAAAATGAGAACTACCACAGCATACAAAAGTCTCTTTAACATCAGCAACCAGGCTGGAAACAGTGCAAGCACAAAGCACAGTGTTGGGCTGAACGGTGAGCCCTGCTCCTCCACAGGTAACAGACATGTCAGACACGCCAGGTACGATGACCCATCGCTCAAGTGAGCTCTTCGGAAAAGAAGCGATGAAAAGAAACACGGGCAAGTCATTTTTCAGACCACCTCATTTCAGTCCTCAAACGATAGCCAAGATGGATGTATCAGTTACCGATCTCTTGTACCAACTGGAAAGGCCATGGAAGAGGAGCGGGAAGTGTTAGCACCCCATCTGGCTTCATCCTATACCTTAATGAACATTATGAAATTCAGAGGCTAAACAACCAAGACTGACATTTCTGTTGTTTGCTCCCTGAGGAGGACTT